>CM068367.1:729143791-729743791 GCA_034769895.1 Magicicada septendecula
AGTCTAACATGTGCATAGGGCGACGTAGCCGGGGAGACGCCGTGAGTGAATAGATCATCAGACAAAAGTGGTAACCAATGATATAACATTTCAAAACAGAATCAGGGAAGTGAACGGGCCAAAATAAAACGTGAATTATAAACTTCCGGACATTTAAAGAACACGAGCCACATGGCAGCGAAAGGAGTGAAGCCGTCGGGTAACCCGTAACCGTAATTTCAACAATTTTTTATAAAGGGTTTTTGTGCAAACATGTAAATTAAATAAAAGGAGTTTGGTTTTGTAATAGTGTGAATGTGTGTATGTTAGCATATTGGGCTGTCTAATTAAGGTAAGGTGTTTATTGTAATTCTGTAAGTATAAGTGTAATTCCACCATGTAACTAACAGTACAAGCTTTATGCATTTTCCATGATTTTGGATCATTTGAGCTAAGAGGCCAAATAAATAACAATTTAAAATTTAAAGAAAATTTTGAAGTATAAAATAAAATTTTAATTAATTTCTCTTCACAAAAAGCGAGTTGCGTAAGTTATTACAATAACCTATAATCATACTTGCATCTTAACGTTCGTGTGCCGGACTCTGGTAGAAGACGAAACAAGGTAGGTGGAACATCAAATAATTTTATGTATTTGTAAGTGTAATTAAATAGATTATTACAAATGTTCACATGTGTTAGTCTCGTCTATACAACGATTCTATAGATAATAATGCTTATTTATAAAATTTAAAATGCTCAAGAACTGGTGTACCTATCATGGAAAATAAAAACGTAAGTAACGCAGTATTAAGTTAGCAGCGGGAGTTCAGTAGTTATTGAACTACACCCTCTCAACTCTTTAACATGAATACATACAGAGCAAGTAAACGACTCATTTTTGGAGTTTGATGACACACATTAAGAAGAATTTTATGCAATACTGGAAAGAGACAGTAAAAAAACTGTTAACGCAAAGAGTAACTATACTTACAGACTTAAATAAAAAAAATAAAAGAATGGCTAGAGAATCAGAATAATGGAAAAATGGATTATGGTCACGAAATGAATGGGTGAACAATAAATTTACTTCAGTTCTGATAACAATCTTTATTACTTGTAAGCCAGAAGTCATCATTATGTAAGATAATATGTTCATGACGTTCACCTACTGATAGCTTTCGCAATCAAGTAGACTACATCTTAATTATCGCTAGGTGGACTCTACGACCTTTCCAAACAATTAAAGACTCTACAAGCTCCCCAGAGAAAGATTTTCACAGTAATCATATTCTTGCACCTAAAGTAGAACTAAACCTGGAAAGGCATACATCAAAAGAAAGTCAACAAACATGATGGTGTTTAAAAATAGACATGTCATATTAACAAAATGCGGATATAAGAGTGAAGAGGAAAATTGTTGGTCGGCAATGAACCTATGAGGCATGCAGATAGCGCCTAGCTAAAAGTAAAAATTATATTATAAGAAGAAACTTCTAGAGTAACCACAAACCTGTAATTTCAGTAAAAATAGTGTAAAAATGGATAAATATAGATACGTTTAACACATACAAACAGCAAACGGGACTACACAATTAAGAGACAAGTATCCTCAAATAAGCAAAGCCAGAATACAGCAATGTAGGTACGACACGAATAAATACATAAATAAAATCTAGAAAGATTAAAAACAAATAGAAACAAATATCAATTATAATGTCTTCAAATTTAAAACAGTACAAGAAAATTTGTAACAAATTAAAGAACATACGATGCCAATATAAATGAACGACGGAGAAGCTACTGCATAAAAACCTATTCAAAGATAAATGTATAGAGAGAGAATACAGGCAACTTTGCGTTTGACCTGGAAGTCAACATTACCATGCAATATTAATAACCACGTTAGAAAAAAATAAAACAAAAGAAAGCTGCTAAGAAAGACTGCATAGTAATAGAAATGATTATGTCTCGGTGAAATGGAAATCTAAGTGGTGTTAACAATTTTGATACAAAGAGTGAAATTCTGAAACAGGCTAGATGATTGAAGAAGTTCAGTATATGTCCCTCCCAATACATAAAAGTACTTAAAGATCACTGTGACAGAATAATCTTATTTTTCACCTACTATTAAAGTTTAGTTACAAGAATTCTATAACAATTAAAGTATACCTACTACCCCAAATACAACGTAAGCTAGCAAACATTTTGCCATATTATTGAATACTAGCAAGATTTAAAAAAAATGTAGGTAATCACACATTATTTTTCAAAATACAATAAAACTTAGATTATTTTATAAGCTAGAAAATGTGGATAATTGTAGCCGACATTAGGACACCGTAACACATAATCACTTTACGTAAACATGGAAGGGTTACAAGAAATCAGTATCACTATCATCACAACAGGGAAGGTAAATTAGGGTTAACTCCCTGCTCACGGAATTTCTCATCGTAAAGAAGGGGTATGACAAGGAGGCATTCTCAATCTTATACGATTTAAATTCTAAGGGTTTAAATAGACAGGAGCCACGGATGAATGGGAAGGAGGTATCACAATGTTAAGTAAGAAGGTTTGCAATCTATAATATCATGATGACATAGTACTTCCAGATGCAAGTAAAGAATTTCGTTTATCCGCAGAATGAAAAAGCCAACAACGATGCAACGTTACAAAATAAAGGAATATAAGACAAAGTAACGACTGTAGAGAGATCAGATAACAAACAGCTAATCTACTTCGGACATATACAGTGAGTGGGCAGAGATTCCAAAAAAAATGTTAAAGTGGAAACACAAGGGAAGAAGGAACCAGGCTGGCCAAGAAGTAGCTGGAGAGGTAGTATAGACTCGAAACTGAAAGGGGCCTTGAGGACCACCGCGATAGGTGATTGATCATTGGACACCTAGTACTGCAGATAGGTGAAATAATTGTAAGAATTGTGCCTTTAATGATAGAAGCATTCAAATTGGGGCACATATACTAAATATATAAAGGTTTAATTTTGGATATGAGGCCATCGCAGATTTCCCCTATTACAGTAATGGCGGACATTCAAAATGGCGGCCTCTGAATATATTTTATGTGCTCCTTTTTTATTGTTATTTGATAATGTTAATAGCGTATTATATGTGATTTTACATGAACTGATGCTATAAATATGTGTGCATGTCATCACATTCCACAAAACTTAAAACAGAGTACTTGCATACTTTCCTGACATGGAAGCACATAAGCAAGGTCGAGATGTGATGTTAATATTTAATAATGATGTTGGATTAGCTCTGAAGAAAGCTTGTGAATACGATGCAGATAGTGACGCTATTCATCTTGCTAAAGCAGCAAATATAGTTAGAAGAGACATCTTTAAAATGAAAACCCCCTTCAATGGATCATTTGAAAAAACCTGTCAGGAAGACTCCGTACCAGCATCTCTGTTAGCACTGGTTGCTATGGTTACAAATGGTCCAAATATTAAAGCACAGTCAAGTATTTCAACAATACCACAACCTATCCTTACTGTTGCACAGTTACTAATGTATAACAGTTTGGTGAGACGTTGGGAGTGTCATTCTGGAACAGTCTACAAGCACAATCGAGGACGGGAAACACCTTTGCCTATATACTTAGATATTTTAATTCATACAAAAACTCGCAAGCGTGAACTAGTTGAAGACCTTCACGAGCTCGGATTAAGCATATCATATGACCGAGTACTAGACATTTCATCAAAACTTGGAAATGAAATATGTTATCTGTATCACATGGAAAATGCTGTCGTTCTTCTTCAGTTAAAAGGAGGGCTTTTCACAACTAGTCCGGTTGATAATATTGACCACAATCCAAGTTCTACTACAGCGCATGATTCTTTCCATGGTACAGGAATATCCCTGTTTCAACATACAGATGGTAATTCCAGAGGGACTGATCGAACTAGGACTTCAAGTCCTTTTGTCGTGAAGGCGACCAAACATCTTCCTGAAAGCTACACAAGTGTTACCCCTGTTCCTCCTATTAGAACTGACTGTCCTTTGCCAACAGTACAAGAAAACTTTGTTGACTACCAACTGTCGTCGAAAGATATGGTTAAAGAATACACCTGGCTGAAGCATGTAAAAACTGTTTTGGCTCCTGACAACCTACAAGGGGATGAAATAATCACCTGGGCAGCATACAACGCTAGTCAACAAGTCAATAAACCTAAAGAATGTGATTTAACAATTTTTTCGTTGCTTCCCCTATTTCCAGACCATGCTACATCAGTGGCCATGATTTGCCATTCAATGGATATTGTTAAGACAGCAACTGATCGGCTTAATCCGGGGCAGATTCCTATCATTGCATTTCACCAGCCACTCTACGCATTGGCAAAACAAATCCAGTGGAACTGGCCTACAACTCATGGTGAAGGTAAATTTGTTATACTGTTTGGTGGGCTTCATATCGAGATGGCAGTTCTCAAGGTTCTTGGAAATCTCTTGGATGAAAGTGGATGGACTGAAGCACTTGTTCAGGCTGATATTACAACAGCTGGAAAAACGGATTCATTTGTAAAGAGTTCCCATGTAACTCGTACACGCAGGGCTCATCAAATCACAGCCAGTAGCCTATATTTACTTATGCAGCAGGCTTACATTGACTACAGCCAACACATAGAGCATAGCAGTCAAGTTAAGTCATTTGAAGAGTGGTGTAAAGAAAGAGTTGATGTATGTCCCCAATTTAGATTCTGGTTTATCGTTTTAAAACTAGAACTCCTTTTGTTGACTTTTGTTAGAGCAATACGAGAAGGTGATTTTGAGCTCTATGTAAAGGCGCTATCCAGTATTGTTCCCTGGTTCTTTTCTCTTGACCATACTATGCGAGATGGATTCCTGTCCACTTACATGACATGATTTCACTTAAACAGAATCACCTTGCCACCTATGAAGAATTCATGAAAGGAAAGTTTGTCACCAAAAAATCAAGTAGGGCATTCTCTGCTATTGCTATTGATCAGGCCCATGAACAAAATAACGCATCAGTCAAAGATGATGGAGGAGCTGTAGGCCTAACAGAAAACTCAAAAGCTCTGCTTCGTTGGATGGTGTCTGGACCTGAGATGGGAAAAAGATGAGCGTCACCACGAAGTTAACAAGCATTCACAGATGGCATTTGCAAAAGATGTCAAGTCTCTGACTCATGTAATGCAAGATCTGGGAAACCCATTCAGTGAAAACGGCTCTGATCTTCTGGTACTTGACAGCAGCAATATTGTAAATACGGCAGTTTCAGACACATTGTTAAATATTGAAAAAATTGGAATTGAACAGTATGAGTTATATGTCAGCGAGAGGCTTATTAATAAAACTAAACGTATATCAGATCCTATTAAGCGGAATAACCTACACCTCTTCAGCCGTCCTCCAGTTCGTGAAAAGTCTAATAAACAGTTACCGTTGACATCACTAAAGAATGACTGCTCGTTGTTCTCTAGATTGTACATTGCATCACAGATATGTAATGGAGATTTGGATGAGTTCTTTAGACACGAGAACCAAGCTTCTCCTCCAGCACTGTCGAAGTTGGGGAGTCTAAGAACCGGAACAAAGTCAGATTTATTGACTTGTCTTGAAGGACTCGCACCTACTAGCACTACCAAACCAACAGCAGAAATTACAATCATTGACGGTGCTACAATTGTGAACATGCTGCGACCAGGATTGGCAAAAACATTTGAAGATTATGCCAGTACTGTATTCATACCCTACATCAAAGCTCAGCTTCAACATGTAAGAAGGATAGATATCATCTGGGACGTGTACATGCCTGACAGCTTGAAGAGTGACACACACACAGCAAAAGGGGAA
The DNA here is from genome assembly GCA_034769895.1 of Magicicada septendecula. Taxonomy (NCBI): domain Eukaryota; kingdom Metazoa; phylum Arthropoda; class Insecta; order Hemiptera; family Cicadidae; genus Magicicada; species Magicicada septendecula. The sequence goes on from CM068367.1 coordinate 729,149,623, forward strand.
AAGGTGTTCGAAAGCGTGTTGAACCAAGAAGTTCACTTCCTAAAAACTGGGAGGAGTTTCTCCGGGTTGATGAAAATAAGACTGAATTGTTCTCTTTCTTGGCTACAACATTAGCAGCTATTTCCACGGACAAGCAGGTGATTACCACAATTGGTAGCGATGTTCTTACTATAAATCGTCAAGATGTCTTAGAACTGGCTCCATGCACACATGAAGAAGCTGACACTCGACTCCTACTTCATTTATGTGATGCTGTGCAGCAAGGATATACCAAAGCCGAAATACGCACTGTGTACACCGATGTTTTAGTTCTTGCCATCTTATCAGCACAACGTCTAAACATTGACGAACTGTGGGTTGCTTTTGGAGTGGGAAAGAACTACCGGATCTTCGCCGCGCATGACTTAGCAAGATCTTTGGGTCGTGATCGTTGTACTGCCTTACCATTGTTTCACACAATAACTGGGTGTGACACTGTATCCTTCTTTGGAGGAAGAGGCAAAAGGACCGCATGGGACACCTGGAATGCATATCAAGATATCACCGCTACTTTTTGTGCATTGGCTGACAGACCTACTCAGCAGACTGTACAAGATATGCTGAAACCATTGGAGAGATTTATAGTTTTGCTATATGACCGTACTAGCAGCGACAATGATGCAAGAAAACACCTGTTTACTCAGAAAGGTAGAGCAATTGACAATCTGCCTCCTTCACAAGATGCTCTCATTCAGCATACAAAGAGAGCTGTCTACCAGGCTGGTTACTGCTGGGCTCAAATGATGTTCGCAACCCCAGTGCTCCCGTCACCAGGTGATTGGGGTTGGAAGAAGAAGGTTGAAAGTGGATGGGAAATATCTTGGACAACCCTACCAGAGGCTTCGCAAGCATGCAGGGAACTCATACGATGTGGCTGCAAGAAAGGCTGCACACGATAGTGTCAATGTAGGAAGGCTGCCCTACAGTGTACCGCTTTTGTGCTTGTGGTGCTCTTTGTACTGAGTGATATCAGTTTTTGAATCTAATCATTATCTATTATATCTAATCTATTATGTGTTTATCTATCAGAATTCTATACAATACAGACAATGCAGTATTAGTATTTCCATTAAATAATCCATCAACATTTGTTATAAATAGAATATAAATAAAATATGGTATATATTATTAAAAATAGCAAACTACATGCACAAAACAACAATTACTCGCCATTGCTTTAATAGCTGTCATTTAACATCATCAAATAACATTTAAAAGGAGCACATAAAAAATATTCAGAAGCCGCCATTTTGAATGTCCGCCATTACTGCAATAGGCGAAATCTGAGATGGCCTCATATCCAAAATTAAATCTTCATATATGTGGTATATGTGCCCCAAGTTGTATGCTTCTATCATTAAAGGCACAATTATTTCACCTATCTGCAGTACTAACCACACAATAATGTAGTCTAATACGTACTTTATTTGTGTGTGTGTGTGTGTGTGTGTGCGCGCCCGCGTGCGTGCACGCACGTGCGTGTCTTAGGTTGGAGGGGGGAGAATGGAACGTTAAAAAACTGCTTTATGTTATGAATGCTTAAGCCTACAAATTGTTATTGTTATTACTATTGTTGTTATGTTTTTACTATAAAATATTCATATTATTTTAATATTATTCCTTAAGGAGTACGAACACATCAGCCTACCAACACGTTTGGTGGAAACGTAAAAACAGACAGATGTACATATAAATAAGAGGTTGCATTAGTTCAGACATAGATCTGTTTATATGTGTCAGCCAAAACAGTAGTACGTTTTGTAAACAAACGCTGCTGAGCTATTAAAAATTAGGAATGTCATTTGACCTTGAATACTCTCTTGGCGGGATTCAGACGAATAACAAATCTCTGTGCTGGTGACCTGTGGTGTTACACTGAATAGACACAACACGTTATCATGCTACACAGCAGTAACTGACATGTATTAACCATTTATGAGTTCGCGATACAACAGCTCAGACTAAACTGTGCAAAATGTTTGTAGAAAAGACTGACGTGTGTGACGTAGACGCCAGGTTACAAAATGCATCTTTCATTCCCACCAGAATTGAATCACATTTCGTGTTTATTTTGACTCATCAAAATAAACATTACTGTGAGTTTACCATGTTCCAGTGTCCTTCATACTTCATAAACACTTGAGAAATTTTATTGTTCCTTACAGAGGCACCCTTAGGAGTGTCTGGCAGGTGTATTTGCACATAAGCTCCTTGGCTCATCTTTAACAAAAATGAGGACAAAAATAAAACGAATAAGGAGAGAGAGACAGAGAGAGAGATGGCGAGGGGGGATAGTAAGAAAATGAGAGAGTTACACAGACAGAGGTTAGCTGTATACATTTTTCGCCATACTTCATTTAGAAGTCGCATGACATAATTTGCATAGACCATCAATTAAACGAGCGGCCAGCACATCGCACTCCACATATAATGCGACACCAGTGGCGTAGCTAGGCTTTTTGACGCCCGGAGCAAGGAGATCGTCGGCCGTCTTGCCTTCACAATTAATAGGGGACAAAAGAACAAAAATGAAGGCCCATCCACTGAACAAAGTACTTAATAAATGATTTTTGTATGAAAACCCGTCCAGCAAACGTCTTAAGAATATTTGTTAAGTCAAAATTAAGAAATTACATATTATAATATTACCGGTATTCAGTTTCTAACATTTATTATTTAGACTATAAAAAATGTAGTAATATAACAAATTTATAACATAAAAATGTTCTAATGAACATACAAATTCCTTATAGGTATAAATCGCATCTTCAAAACAATATCCTAAAGCAACATAAAGTTAAACAAAGAACTACATTAAAAGTAATCAAATAAATCACTTACCATTACAGGTTTATGGTTCCGTCTTCTATCAATAAAGACTTAATATTTATTTGTAATATTTAAAAAATATTTAAAACGAGACATTTTAAAACGTAACTTTCCAGGTCTTAATTGCTGTAAAGTCGGTTATTAAATCAGTATAACCTAAAGACGGAGCAATGTCGTTTTCAACTAAGAGTATCCGTAGATTTGATACCCTGTCTTGAGATATTGTTAATCGTAGGTATGATTTTTAAGTTTACTAAACGATCTTTCACAAGAAGGCACAGTCACAGGTAAAGTAAGAAGATTTTTTAAATCTATCGCTAGTGTTTTGTAGGCTTCTAATCCCATTGAAGAAATGTACTGTAGCAGTCCCTGAGTGTGAAGTCCATTTGTTCTCCTTTAACCTTTGCCGTTTTTAATAAAAGTATGACGTCTTTTAAGTCACTGAACAATTCTTCACTGTTTAGGTCATGTGGATACAGTTTTGCAAGCACTGTGCACTTAATATTGATTTGGGAAAGCTGTTTCTTAAAATGTATATCCCCATCATTTACGTACGCCTCAAATTTATAGAGGAACCCACAGCGTTTTTCTAACTCTTTTTAATGTAGAGAAACGCCTTGAAATTTTAACTGACAGTTTGTCCAAAATTTCTATTAGAGAACGTAGCATTTCTTGCCGAACGGTTAAGGCAGAATTGTCTGGATACTCCCCTGGCATCGTGTGCTTCCTTCTTATTCTTTTTGTGATACTGACATCCCATTCATTACATACCTGCTCGGCCTTAGAAATGACATTGTCACACAGCTCATTCCTCCAAACGTTTAAATTGTCCGTTAGCTTCTCCAGACGTGTTAATGCTTGACTAAAGCTTATTTCTTTGGTCTGTAAGATTTTATGGTTTTTGTCTATAGAAGAAAGAATATAGTCCAGAAAAAGACCAAGGTCACAAAATTAAAGTTTTCTATCGCATTAATTATTATTGCTGCATCTTCCCTCGTATCAATTGTTTCAGTCGGTGTATTCCTTTCTCCAGTGCAGCCACCATTTCAACCAGCTGAGTGGATATTGCTTTCACCACATCTGCTTCTGAACTCCACCTGGTACCACAATATCTTTTAAGAATAATTTATACGAAGTCTTTAAGAACACTCAATTTATAAGTGGAACAGGAAAAGAAGGTGAATAGACGTTCTACTGTCCCAAAAAATGTCACTGCCTGAACATTTACATGAGCTGCTGAACTCGAACCAAGTTAAGTGAATGGTTGTCACAAGGAACAAACATAGTTAGTGAATTCAAAACTAATATTCTCTTTTGAACTCTTGAATGGATACTAGCAATTGTTGTTTGATTGCCATACGACAGATCTCTGCAATCGCTAAGATTCAATCCATCACTCTCAAGTTTACTTGTAATAGATTGCGTGATCCCTCCACTGTTTTCACTTTTAAAGAAATAAAATCTATGAACTATTAGTATGATGTCATACACGTGAAGTATCATAGATATACCCATAAGACACACAAACCAAAAACAAACCGCACATTCAAGATGCTCATCGATGATCAACACATTCGCTGCGTCGAACCGGGAAAAATTGAACATACCTAGCCCACGTAACGTTTTTTTTGCAAATAATATATTCGTCTGTATACGAACAGCAATTAACATTATCTATACAAAGCTAATACTGTATGATTATCAGTTCTCCTTTCCAGCATAACAACTCACTACAAAATCACCACAAATTTGTTACCATAATGAACCGTAATTACGATGCTTCAGCATAAATAGATTAGTACTGTTTATCACACAAGGTTTATGACAACAGAGAAGTTGGCTGGTTATGCTTCTTTTATGAAAGGAATAGTCATATCAAAGAAACAAGTTGTTTGTAGTTTTATAAATTGAAAACAATTTTTTCAAGACTATGCTCACTTTGCCACCCTCCTTGCTATGCCGCCCGGGGCGGCTGGCACCTTGGCCCCCGTTCATATGCCTCTGTGCGACACAATACGTTAGGTTTGTACAGTTCACATAAGTTTCTTTTTGGTAACTACTGTATAAATATTTTATAATATTTACTTGATTACTTTATAATTTATAACAAATGTGTTACATTGCGTTATAATCGTTTATTTAAGTACTAAATAGGCCTGTAATGCGAGCGCTGATGTTGCTTACTATAGACCGAAGTCTATGTAGACCTACCTGTGCTTCGTATTAGGTTACTAATTAATGATTTTACTGCATGTTCATAATAGTTATGTTATATCTTATAATGTGTATTTTATAATCATTCAAGGAATTTCGTATTCTGTTAAATAACCGTATTTATTTACTTTTGTACGAAAATTGTGTATTAATGCTTGTTAGTTTGTTTGTTCCCTTGTAACCATAAAACGGCTGGACCAGTTTTGATGCACGAGATATGAAGTCACTTGTCTTGATTTTAGAAGAGTCAGCAAAGATATAAAATTTTGGAAAACAAATTGGCGGACGCTACAAACCATATTATGTAAAATTTAGGCAAACTTGTCAGGCTGCAAGTTATTTTTATTAATAAAGAGCGTATTAAAAGATGGTTACAACAAATGCGTTGCGTTCAGTAATGTGTGTTACATTGATTTTCGTAAGTATGTTACAATTGTTGGACTGTCTTCATGTCAATGACCTTTACGTTAGTAATTTATTGTTTAAATTGCACAAGAAGAATCTATACACAACAGGTTATACGAATAATTCTTGCTACAGGTTGCATTACGGTAGGCCTACTCAGTACTAATTCATTCTATCGGGTTGACTTCACAGAAGTATTGATGGAATAAGCCAGAGCACAAGACACTCATTTTCTTCGGTTACATTATCATCGTATTCACTGAATATTGCCTTATACGCCTCCCCCTATAAATGCAATAATTGACTATTCAGGCCGTCCTCTAGAAAATTTATTCCTTTTTCCTCAAACCAATTCATACTTTTTATCCGTATGAGATGTTGTTGGTAATGCTTTACATTGAAACGAGACATTGCCCATAACAAGAACAGAATTGGTTTGAAGATGCGGTGTCTCTACACTATTGTTCAAATTCTGGATCGTCCGTACCATCACTGTATTCGCAAAATTTTTTTGAAGGAAAATTGTTAGAAAAGAAGCTTTCTTAAATTCATATCCTTCAGTCCTATTACGACTACAAGACTAGCTTTTAGTGCAGCTTGAGGTGCTTTGATAATCCTCTCCCTCCACATATTCGTCTGAAAGACTCCCATTATCAGTAGTGTTAAATTTATTATGCAGGTTATTAGGCCGCCATTCACTGAATACTGATGTAGAAATATCCAGATGTTTCTACTGTGCCCACTACGGCCATCATTAGTAGTGCAGGAACAAAGACAAAATACACGTTATAAGATGTAACAGAACTATTATGAACATGTAGCCATCATTAATTAGTTACCTAATACGAAGCACAAGTAGGCCTACATAGACTTATAACAAGCAACATCAACGTTCACATTACAGGCCTACTTAGTACTTAAACGATTATAACGCGATGTAACACATTTGTTATAAATTATAAAGTATTATACAATATAAAGTGCCCTGAGATTGTGTGACAGTTGCGATGAAACAAGACCTTCGCTTTAAACTAAGAAAAAAAAGGGAAACGAAAAAACATGAGTTAAATGAGACTGACATATACTATCTATACTACCCCTCTCTCTCTTTTTCTCTTTTGCTCTCTTTCTATCTATCTATTCACCTACTTATCACTTATGTAACTACTTGTATAATTACTCGTATTATAAAGAAACATTTGGGTTGAAGGTATTAGAAGTCGCCGCATACCTGTACTGGTTGTAAATCCAGGAAAAGGTTATTTTATGATACTGTTCTCTGACATGTCTATTGTTATATAGGCTTGTGGTTTCTCCAAAGGTTATAAATGTAAGTGGCTACCAACAGTGTCTTGAGAGACATTTTCATGCAGTCCGATATTTTTATGCAGAGAATGACGCAAATGATAAGCGAGAAATGTTGTTACTTGTTTCAACAATTGCTTCACTTACTAAAAGCGGCCATAAGGCCTTGTCGTTTTTTTTACATGTATGTTTATATCTTTAAATCTATTTAATTTTGTTTAACATTCATTCAACAGCGTTGTTCACATCCGTATCTTACTGAAATCTACGCCTGCAAATCAAACCTCATAATACAAAATTGTTAATAATTTTCGGTGTTTCATTAAAAAAAAAAAGGTATCAGAAAATGTGTTTTTTACTGAAATATTCTTCCGTTTTCAAAACAATGTGTAAAGTGTGATGATAATATGTTAACAAATGTAAAAGGACAAATAAACGTCATCTTCAGATGTGGTACACGGAATTGCAGAGCTACAAAAAACATATATGACACTTTTTTCGAAATTGCGCGTGTTCCTGCATTATCTGTATTATGTGTGTTAGTCGCTTGTATTTTGAAATATCAAATTTCAGTCATTTCGAAAGAGATCGACATAAACAGGAAAACTACACAAAAATTAATAAACGAGTTTAGGGAGATCCTTACTGTCTGGCTGATGGATAACAGCTCAAAAATTTACGGCCTGGGAGATACTGAAACTGATGAAAGTGCGTTCATTTGAAGGAAGTACAACAGGGGTTGAATAACCAAAACTCGTTGGGTACTTGAGGGAATTGGCAGGAGAATAAAGAAGTGTATCCTAAAGGTGGTGGACCCACTAAATTGTGTAATTTTAAATAACATGGAACCAGGAACCACTATAGTTGCAGATATGTGGCGCGGGTACAACTCGCGAGTACCCATACATAACCAAAATGTACAGGTATATACTTTTGTCTGTGAACCATTCGCTTAATTTTGTATGTCCTCGCAATTCTGCTGTTCACACCCAAACGATCCAGAACTAATGGTCTAAAATTAAGCGTGTTATGCGGAGAAGAGTCAGCAGAATGTCTGTTAGTACATTTCAGACGCATTTAATTGAATACGTATGGAGAAAACTGTTTTTCTGCAGAAGAATTGTTTAATGATTTTTTAGCGGCTATTCATTATTTTACATGCAATTTTTAAATTGAATATACAGTAATTTGTAGTCAATAAATTTAGCTAAAGTAGAAATAAATTAGAACAAATCTAAAAAATACATAAAATTAAAATATAAAAATAGATGTAAAGATATAAACATAGAGGTAAAAAACGACAAGGCCTCACTGACCGCTTTTAGTAAGTGAAGCAATTGTTGTTGAAATAAGTATCAGCATTTCTCTGATACATGTATTAGCGGCCGTGAGCATTCTCTGTAAGAAAATGCCTCTCAAGCCACTGGATGTAACCACTACGATTATAATCCGTGGAGAAACCCACACGCCTATATAACAATAGTCATGTCAGTGAACAGTATAATAAAATAACCTTTTCCTGGTCTTACAAAAAGTGCAGGTATCCGACGACTTCTAGTACCCTCAGCCCAAAACATTTTAATATTGCGTGTATCTCTCTCCCTTTCCTTGCCTGCATATCGCATCATCTAGCTATTATCTCTAACACAAATAGAACTAATATTATAACAATTTTTATATAAAAATTTATGCTATCTCACAACCCTCTGTCTCTCTCCTTCCTTCTATCTTTCTCTCTTTTCTCCCCTTTTTATATTTCTTAATAATAAAAATAGAACTCTTATTAACAAAAAAATACGTACAGTAGCTTTCTGTGTTTGTCTGTGTATCTGACTCTTTACTCCCATTTAGCTTTCTCTCTCTCTCTCTCTCTCTCTCTCTCTCTCTCTCTCTCTCTCTCTACCCCCTACTCATCCTCTCTCTCATACTCTCTTAATTACACACTTTTATCATTTTACTATTTCTCTCTCTCTCTCTCTCTCTCTCTCTCTCTCTCTCTCTCTCTCTCTCTCCCCCCTACTCTCTTAATTACGCACTTTTATCATTTTACTCTCTCTCTCTCTCTCTCTCTCTCTCTCTCTCTCTCTCTCTCTCTCTCTCTCTCTCTCTCTCTCTCTCTCTCTCTCTCTCACTATCTCTATCTATCTATCTATTTACCAATCTCAATGCCAAACAGAACTACAGACTATTAAGAACTACAGAACTACAAACTAAAATTATACAATTTTGTTAACCGCAAAACTGATACAAATAAATGTTTTATAGAATTACTTCAAAAGACTGCATATATAATGATGAACACTGACCAGAAATATAACTGATTATACTTTTTATATAACTAGTATAAGTTCATAACGATTGGCATTACATTTATTATTTCTGACTGCCAATATGGACAGGAAATTTCTTTAGTAAAAGAAATCGAAGTTACATTATCGCCCGGTGTCAATGCATGTGAGAAAATACTAACATGCCCGTTAATTACGTTATTTGATCCGACGAGAAGTGGTCAATCTTTACATAATTCGAAAGGCCAGTACGCTACGTTGGCATGCTTCGTAAAACACAATAATTATATTACCACGGTTAATAGAATTGGATAGTGAAGTTTAAAAATTGTTGATAAATATTTAGTTAAAATTATGATGTAAAGTTGGCACGTGAACGAAGGAAAAGAATAATTTTCATTCGCCTGGAGTTAGTCACTCTTTCGTACAAACAAATAAGCGTCAACGTAAACTGTGGGATACCCGGGGTTGAAATCTGTCAACGTCGCTGGAAGCAAATAACGGCGAAAATTCGAAAAAAGTATACATTTCAGACGCTTAATTGTTGGGAAATTGAAAAGACGCCCTATTGTCGTAATTATGAAAAGATGCCATAATGACAGCGTTTTGTGCAAAAAAAATTATTTGCTTATTTTAAGAGTATATTGAAATATAAAATGCAAAACACAAATAACATAATCACAAGAACGTAATGTTACAATAAAATTTCAATATACTCTTCGTTTTCGGGTAGACGCCAAAACGTATACATTTTGAAAAGACACCAAAATGTTAGAAAAATGTGTATATATATATATATATATATATATATATATATATACTGTTAATGATTTCGAGGTTCGGTCATTAATTATGAAAACTCAGTTTTGCGACGTTTCAAGATTTATTCTTCTCATAATCATGCCTACAACATTAAAATATAGTCTTACTACAATTATATTATTTGTAAGTGTGTATAGGTGTGTGTAAAGTCATACATTACTATAACTATTTACTTACATTAACTGTGAGATGAGCTACAGCAACCACATTACACTAAACACTTATCACTGTTCTATACTTATACACATATAACACATTACATTTGTATAGTGTTAGCGTTATGTAGTTATCTGACAGACTGCCAGCGATATAAAATTTTAATAGTACCTAACTAGAAAGTTGTTCAGTATTCCTATACCTGTAAACTATTGTCTATTTTAAAAAGAGTGAATAAGATTAGAATAACACTTGCTAAGACTTTGTACGTCCGTCTGTTTTCTTGTTAACTGAAAGGTGTTTATTCTTCTCTATTGTTAGCATTTCTAAGAATTGCTGTTTAAAGTGATTACTTTCTGCATCAATTACTTTAGCTCTGTGAAACTGAAACGAGTGACCGTGTGTACGGGCGTGTTGTGTTAGGGCCGTGGGATCAGGTCTGTTAGTATTTACTTTCTGGCAGCTATATTTATGTTGATAAATACGTCTTTTAAAATACTGTTCAGAACAACCGTAATATTTTTTTCCACAGTTTTCTTCACACGGTATTTCATATATTATGTTGGATCTTACTGTCGGATTTTTTATTATGGATACTCGAGTTTAAGCGTTAATTACAAGTGAACCTGTAGGTCTACTTATAAACTAGTTACATCAAATTTTTGCGCATTTAATTTTGCGTTGATCTGTGTAAGAAACATATTTTTTGAAGGTTGATTTAAATTTTTTTTCGCGGTTAGAGTAAAAAAAGTCCATGTTTTTTGTGTTTTTCAAGAAACCGCTCTCTTTGAAATTATATAAATTAAAAACCCTTGGTCCAATCATAACTAAATTTTTATACAGTATGGGCACTATTGTTTTCAATACATTACTTAAGTTACAAAATTGTTTTTTGATCAAAAAAAAAGTTGTTATCAGTTTTGTGAAACAACTTTTTCTCGGTACAGGATAGTCGTACAAAGGCAGACTTGGTCTTGTTTTAAAGCTCTTGATCGTGGTTATCAAAATCCACAACTGCTGCAAACATACATTGAGATGCTGATTTTATACAGAGTGATATTCATGCAAGGGTGCGTGTGCGCTGGACCGTGTGTAAGCGGGCCTTCCGGCGTCGAAAGCGGGTGCCGTGTTGCCACGTTCAATCACCCCGGCCGCTTCACTGCAGTTGAACAGTTGCTGTTTGAATAATTTTAACACCTTATTAATGTTATAACATTATGTTTTCTATTATCCATTTCCCATCACCAGACGGTGTCTTGAATCCTCCTCGCCATCCATAAATCTGCTGAATGTGTCCTCTGTATTGATCATAGTTGTCAAAATTATTTTCTAATGCATCCAGCACGTTTTCTTGCCACCCGTACCTCATCCTGTGGTTCTGTCCGCACCAGGTCTCGTCTGTAAAGAATATCTTGTACCCCTGGGAACGTAGCTCTCTAATTTTTCTCAGGAAGGTATGCCGGGACGCAGCAACTGTCATAGATTGCATCAGGACTGGCTTCTTATTAAGCTTCTTATATCTAAATCCCAAGCTTTTAACAATCTTCAAGAGAGTAGATCTTAACATCTCAGGAAAATCTGCCATATTTTCAACAAGTTTCGTGTGGAGGTTTTTGATTGTGGGAAAAATCTTGTTTATGTAAAAATCATGTATGCTCCTCCGTATTGTGCCCAAAGTGAAGTCATCAAGTTGGATTTTCGGACGTTCCCGCCTGACACACTGCTTCTTTCTTGATCCAGGTGACGTATTTTCTTCGTTCTCGTTGGTAGAGGCACTCACTCTCTTCACAGACGCTAAGGATACTCCAAGACACTGTGATACTTTCTGGTATACAGGAAACCTCTTGTCGCCAACCTTTTCTCGTTCACTCTTAAAGAAACATATAGCACTTAAAATCATCGCAACTTCACCCTCTGAGAGCGGAGGTCTCGGAGGCATCTTGACGTGATATAAACACAACGACCAACACAGCCAGAATGACAAGTGGCATGCGGACGAAGCAGATTTAAAGAACTGATGACTCAGACTGACCAATGTTCAAATGAATCGTTTTTAACGAGCAAATCATACGTGTCTGGGGGTAGGCCACAAAAGCCAGGGCAAAGTCCGGGTCTGGGGTGAATCATCGCGGAAACACCGCACCCGCCTTCACTGCCGTATGGCCCGCTTACCACACGGCCCTCATGAGAAAAGGTGATTCGAAATGGATAATAGAAAACAATGTTATAACGTTAATAAGGTGTTAAAATTATCCAAACAGCAACTGTTTAACTGCAGTGAAGCGGCCGGGGTGATTGAACGTGGCAACACGGCACCCGCTTTCGACGCCGGAAGGCCCGCTTACACACGGTCCAGCGCACACACACCCTTGCATGAATATCACTCTGTATAAAATCGGCATCTCAATGTATGTTTGCAGCAGTTGTGGATTTTGATAACCACGATCAAGAGCTTTAAAACAAGACCAAGTCTGCCTTTGTACGACTATCCTGTACCGAGAAAAAGTTGTTTCACAAAACTGATAACAACTTTTTTTTGGATCAAAAAACAATTATGTAACTTAAGTAATGTATTGAAAACACTTGTGCCCATACTGTATAAAAATTTAGTTATGATTGGACCAAGGGTTTTTAATTTATATAATTTCAAAGAGAGCGGTTTCTTGAAAAACACAAAAAAACATGGACTTTTTTTACTCTAACCGCGAAAAAAAATTTAAATCAACCTTCAAAAAATATGTTTCTTACACAGATCAACGCAAAATTAAATGCGCAAAAATTTGATGTAACTAGTTTATAAGTAGACCTACAGGTTCACTTGTAATTAACGCTTAAACTCGAGTATCCATAATAAAAAATCCGACAGTAGTTCTATTTCATCCCTGTCTTTAGTATGCGTAAAACATTTATTATTGATAGTGTTAACGTTTTTGAAAGCTATTTTTGTATTGTGATTAGCATTAGTGAGGATCTTGGAAAGTCTTTCTGATAATGATTTGACATATGGAAGGGAAAAATATTTTTTAGTTGTAGTAGTGTTATCTTGATTACTGGATGTTGTATTCTGTCCTACAGGTGTATTACCATTTATTTGGTTATTAGTCACGTCTAAGTTATTTATTTGGGTTTTAGTGTTATCTACCATATTATGGTTATGTCTGTAACTTTCTCGCAATATTTTGCAAATTATCTTGTGGGGGTACCCATTTGTTAGCAATAAGTCTACTAGTCTATTATCAATTTCTTTTTTGTAGATGTCTGTTGTAAGTCTGTGTGCACGATTTATCAGATTTTTAGCAACATTAATTTTGTAGTGGTATGGACAATGACTCGTGTAATGAATGTATCGTCCTGAGGTTTGTGGTTTTTGCCACCATTTTGTGTCAAGTTTACCATTGGCTTGGTGGAGTAATAAAACATCTAAAAATGAGATTGTGTTGTCCGATTTTTCTAATTCTACAGTGAAAACTATACGTGGATGAAAGTCATTGAATGTATCTATTATTATATTCTGCATATTAATCGGTATTGCTGTAATAATATCATCAACAAATTTGTAAAGGAATGGTATATCAAATGGTACAGTGGGAAGTTTTTTATCAAGAATATACTCAAGATATATATCAGCCAAGATAGGGGCTATTGGTGAGCCCATTGGGCATCCAAATAACTGTAAATAAAACTCATTGTTGAATTGAAAATATCCTCTCTCTAGGCATAACTTAAGTGCTTCTAAGAATTGTTTTTTAGGAATATTTGTGTGAGGTCTGAGTTCATCAAACCTGTCAGAAATAATTTTGGTTACTATTGGTACTGATATATTGGTAAAAAGGGATGATACATCAAGTGAAATAAGTTGATACCCAGGGGGTAATTGAACATTGGATATCTTATCGTGGAAGTCAAATGAATCCTTCACGTTATACTTGTAGGTGGAGAGACGTGTTAGAATAGTGGCAAGATGTCTAGCTAATCCATATGTTGGGGAATTTAAAAACGAAACTATGGGTCTGACTGGGTTCCCATCCTTATGGTTTTTTACTAGAGAGTACAACTTAGGGGAAGTTGGTGCGTTATTCACAAGTTTTCTGCAAGTATGTTCATCTATGTATTTGTTTTTTTGTAAGAACCGTACGTACTTGTTTGTATCATTCATCAGGCTGTGTGTGGGGTTACGTGAAACTTTTTTGTACGTATTATGGTCATTTAATAATTGTTGAGTTTTTTTTATATATTCATCTTTATCAATTGCTACCGTTTGATTTGTTTTGTCAGTTTTAGTTATGTATATGTCTGGGTTGGAGCGTAGGAATTGTTTTGTTTTTTTTAATATCAGTACATCCCTATGTTTATACCATTTTTATTCTTATTTTGATTTTGATAATTTGTAATCACATTAACACATTGACCTCTGACTACTTCCCTGTTTTCTTCAATTACACTGTGTTGGATGAAGTATTCTACATCACTAATTAAATTTTCTATCGGAATTTTGTTATTTATAAATGGATTGGAATATTTGGGTCCTAGTGATAAGAATTGTTTTATATCTACGGGGATGTCTTTTTTAGTCAAGTTCACAAACCATTTCTCATTACCTATGATATTACATGTTTCTTTGTGTAATTTATTGAATTTATTTATTTGACGGGTTTTAATTATTTCATGAAATACCGTGTGAAGAAAACTGTGGAAAAAAATATTACGGTTGTTCTGAACAGTATTTTAAAAGACGTATTTATCAACATAAATATAGCTGCCAGAAAGTAAATACTAACAGACCTGATCCCACGGCCCTAACACAACACGCCCGTACACACGGTCACTCGTTTCAGTTTCACAAAACTAAAGTAATTCATGCAGAAAGTAATCACTTTAAACGGCAATTCTTAGAAATGCTAACAATAGAGAAGAATAAACACCTTTCAGTTAACAAGAAAACGGACGTACAAAGTCTTAGCAAGTGTTATTTTAATCTTATTCACTCTTTTTAAAATAGACAATAGTTTACAGGTATAGGAATACTGAACAACTTTCTAGTTAGGTACTATTAAAATTTTATATCGCTGGCAGTCTGTCAGATAACTACATAACGCTAACACTATACAAATGTAATGTGTTATATGTGTATAAGTATAGAACAGTGATAAGTGTTTAGTGTAATGTGGTTGCTGTAGCTCATCTCACAGTTAATGTAAGTAAATAGTTATAGTAATGTATGACTTTACACACACCTATACACACTTACAAATAATATAATTGTAGTAAGACTATATTTTAATGTTGTAGGCATGATTATGAGAAGAATAAATCTCGAAACGTCGCAAAACTGAGTTTTCATAATTAATGACCGAACCTCGAAATCATTAACAGTATAATAATACGGTCGATAATTAACATTCCTATAATATTGCTGAGAGCTATGATATCTACTACAACATGAAATATGGGTTTTTACAAGGATATAAAGGACATACATGGTACTTCATCAGTCTCAACATTGAAATTACTTTCGAAATCATACAAGAAATTGACACATGCTAAGAATAACCGCATCTTCCTACTTCAGTGCCGGGCAGAAGACGTCACACCTTCACACATTAATAACTATTTTAAGAAATTACATCGCACTTGTCATATTCACCATAAATATTACAAAGACTTTGAGAATGCTATTAATAGATTTAAGAAAACATTGTTAAATTTAGAAATTAAGAGCTCTAATTATAAGATCATTGGAACAGAAAGAACCATAGTAGAATGTAGAGATTACTGCAAAACAATTTTACCGCCCACAGTAATGGTAGAATTTGAAGAAAAACAAAAAATACTGCATGACCAAAAACATGAAATAATTAAAACCCGTCAAATAAATAAATTCAATAAATTACACAAAGAAACATGTAATATCATAGGTAATGAGAAATGGTTTGTGAACTTGACTAAAAAAGACATCCCCGTAGATATAAAACAATTCTTATCACTAGGACCCAAATATTCCAATCCATTTATAAATAACAAAATTCCGATAGAAAATTTAATTAGTGATGTAGAATACTTCATCCAACACAGTGTAATTGAAGAAAACAGGGAAGTAGTCAGAGGTCAATGTGTTAATGTGATTACAAATTATCAAAATCAAAATAAGAATAAAAATGGTATAAACATAGGGATGTACTGATATTAAAAAAAACAAAACAATTCCTACGCTCCAACCCAGACATATACATAACTAAAACTGACAAAACAAATCAAACGGTAGCAATTGATAAAGATGAATATATAAAAAAAACTCAACAATTATTAAATGACCATAATACGTACAAAAAAGTTTCACGTAACCCCACACACAGCCTGATGAATGATACAAACAAGTACGTACGGTTCTTACAAAAAAACAAATACATAGATGAACATACTTGCAGAAAACTTGTGAATAACGCACCAACTTCCCCTAAGTTGTACTCTCTAGTAAAAAACCATAAGGATGGGAACCCAGTCAGACCCATAGTTTCGTTTTTAAATTCCCCAACATATGGATTAGCTAGACATCTTGCCACTATTCTAACACGTCTCTCCACCTACAAGTATAACGTGAAGGATTCATTTGACTTCCACGATAAGATATCCAATGTTCAATTACCCCCTGGGTATCAACTTATTTCACTGGGTGTATCATCCCTTTTTACCAATATATCAGTACCAATAGTAACCAAAATTATTTCTGACAGGTTTGATGAACTCAGACCTCACACAAATATTCCTAAAAAACAATTCTTAGAAGCACTTAAGTTATGCCTAGAGAGAGGATATTTTCAATTCAACAATGAGTTTTATTTACAGTTATTTGGATGCCCAATGGGCTCACCAATAGCCCCTATCTTGGCTGATATATATCTTGAGTATATTCTTGATAAAAAACTTCCCACTGTACCATTTGATATACCATTCCTTTACAAATTTGTTGATGATATTATTACAGCAATACCGATTAATATGCAGAATATAATAATAGATACATTCAATGACTTTCATCCACGTATAGTTTTCACTGTAGAATTAGAAAAATCGGACAACACAATCTCATTTTTAGATGTTTCATTACTCCACCAAGCCAATGGTAAACTTGACACAAAATGGTGGCAAAAACCACAAACCTCAGGACGATACATTCATTACACGAGTCATTGTCCATACCACTACAAAATTAATGTTGCTAAAAATCTGATAAATCGTGCACACAGACTTACAACAGACATCTACAAAAAAGAAATTGATAATAGACTAGTAGACTTATTGCTAACAAATGGGTACCCCCACAAGATAATTTGCAAAATATTGCGAGAAAGTTACAGACATAATCATAATATGGTAGATAACACTAAAACCCAAATAAATAACTTAGACGTGACTAATAACCAAATAAATGGTAATACACCTGTAGGACAGAATACAACATCCAGTAATCAAGATAACACTACTACAACTAAAAAATATTTTTCCCTTCCATATGTCAAATCATTATCAGAAAGACTTTCCAAGATCCTCACTAATGCTAATCACAATACAAAAATAGCTTTCAAAAACGTTAACACTATCAATAATAAATGTTTTACGCATACTAAAGACAGGGATGAAATAGAACTAAGATCCAACATAATATATGAAATACCGTGTGAAGAAAACTGTGGAAAAAAATATTACGGTTGTTCTGAACAGTATTTTAAAAGACGTATTTATCAACATAAATATAGCTGCCAGAAAGTAAATACTAACAGACCTGATCCCACGGTCCTAACACAACACGCCCGTACACACGGTCACTCGTTTCAGTTTCACAAAGCTAAAGTAATTCATGCAGAAAGTAATCACTTTAAATGGCAATTCTTAGAAATGCTAACAATAGAGAAGAATAAACACCTTTCAGTTAACAAGAAAACGGACGGACGTACAAAGTCTTAGCAAGTGTTATTCTAATCTTATTCACTCTTTTTAAAATAGACAATAGTTTACAGGTATAGGAATACTGAACAACTTTCTAGTTAGGTACTATTAAAATTTTATATCGCTGGCAGTCTGTCAGATAACTACATAACGCTAACACTATACAAATGTAATGTGTTATATGTGTATAAGTATAGAACAGTGATAAGTGTTTAGTGTAATGTGGTTGCTGTAGCTCATCTCACAGTTAATGTAAGTAAATAGTTATAGTAATGTATGACTTTACACACACCTATACACACTTACAAATAATATAATTGTAGTAAGACTATATTTTAATGTTGTAGGCATGATTATGAGAAGAATAAATCTCGAAACGTCGCAAAACTGAGTTTTCATAATTAATGACCGAACCTCGAAATCATTAACAGTATAATAATACGGTCGATAATTAACATTCCTATATATATATTATACCGTATTTGTTCAGGTATTAATACAAATCAATACAAAACATGACACAATATTCAAAGCACTCAACATTGAAAATACACAAAAAACTAACACATACACCACAATCACACACAATAAAACCAATTTGAAATACCAGAAGCCAACAGGAAGCCACAATAATAATAGTCAACCAACAACACATATGTACTTCACCAGACAAAAAAACTGGAAGGCTGAGGATGGGTACAAGATAGTACCCGAAACATGTTCCTAATAAGGAAAAAAAGGTATATCTTGAAGTAAATTTATTTATAAATATTAAATGTATTATATACATCAAGAAACGGACTGTAGCAGAAAGTGATTGAATATATATTGTAACGTACCAAAATAGCAGTTACATAAAAAACAGGTCTAATACGTCAAATAGAAGAATAACATGAACATATTTCATCAAGCATAGAAGAAGGAACAGGAGAATAAAAATAAAACGTGTATCTACGAATAAATAATATTGAAATAACCCAACGAAGGAGAAGGAAGAGTAAAAAGAATATCATCGAGTGTAACAAGGAAAGAGAAAATACCATGAGTCAATATAATACGTTAGCATCCAGGCCCAATAGATCAAAATAGTGAGGGGATATACCAAAAATAATTATCATCGTAAGAAGGAGACGAATCAAATACAATCACCATAGTGAAAAAACAAACTAATTTGTTATAAGAATGAAATAGATATAGGACAATGACTATCATAATAATGAATGAAAATGTGGAAGAATATGACTATATTCAGTGAACATGAATTATTACAAATAATGTGTAACCAAGGAAAGCACCAAAAGTGACAAACAACTAACCAGAAGAAGAAGAAGAAGAAGAAGAAGAGGAAGAAATGTACCATGAAGAATGAAGATTATGTATGACCAGTACAAGACATCAACATTCACAAGATATGGAAAGCATCAAAATCAATGTAGTGACCAGAATAAGTGTAATGATTATTGGACTATCAATAATAAAGAAACCAAGTGTTGAGCATCAATAAGTAATCAAACAATGACAGTGAATACCTAATATAAGTGTAACAACATGTGATATAATAACATTTTACCCCAAGTAACCAGCACAAACAATATCAGTGAAAGTGTTTATAACGGAGGGAAGTGATTAACCATTTGTAAGTGAAAGAATCAACGATTAACAAGTGAAATGCACAGACAATTAGTGTACCAAGTTTAATCCAAGATTGTAAAACCACAGATATAATCAATAAGACCACCAAATATATAATACAGAAAAGTGAATTAATTGTTCATAGAGATCAATAATAAAAGCTTTATGATCTTTGATATGAAATGTGCCTGAATGTCATAGCAACACAGGACAAAATGTAGATGAATGTCAAGACAAATAGTATGAATAAACTAATTTGTTGAGTATAAACAAGTCAATGTACCAAAGCCTAGATACAATCCACCAAAATTTGTAACATAATTAGACTAAGAAACCCAGTATTAGTGTTTCAACAGATAGTGTAAAAATGTGTACAAAATGTGTAAAACATAATAATAAACCATTGTAGTAACATGCCATAATGAGATGACTGTAGTTGAGATAAATACTGTAAAAAACTATGAAGCACATTGTTGTCAAACAAATGACACATAACCTCACATGAATTGGACCTACAACATAAAATCATATACATTAATTAAACAAAGTAATTGTCCATAATTGTTTCAGATAGAGACTAAATAAGAATAAAAATACAAAACAATGAATACCATATGAACTGAAGGACACAACAAATGAGTCAGATTAAGTACAATAACAATAAACCAAATAGACAGAACCCCAATGTGACAAGAGAGTTAGTCAAAAAAACATTATCAAAACTTATAAAGAGAATGTAAAAAATGTTACCAGTAGTTAGAGAAATGTTCCATACTACTATGAGAACACCTCACAAATATTATACTAGTAATTTAATGATTGAAATTTAATAAACTAACTAACTGCAATCATAGAACTAGGTGTAAATAACCACCATACAATAACTTAGAGAGATTTCGATTTCAGATAACAAAAAGTTAGTGAATACACTAAACTAACCATGTACAACAATTGTACACAATTTTAATTGTTAACAATATATCCAATGTATAGTAAAATAACTAAATAAGTGTGACAAAATGGCGAGATGAGAGCATAATGTATTTTGAACAATACTATATATGTAAACAAAATAACATTTTACCAAAATAAAGTATGAACAAATGTATATAGATATACCTATTAATGTTATAATACAAAAAATATGTAGTAGAATAAGGGATAATAGTGATATAAGTAAATGTAAACAATCGGACATAGTTGGCTTATACGCCATTAACAAATTTTGTTTAAACTGTAAATATAGCTATATTATGTATTAGCATGAAGGAGAAATGGACTCAAAATGTTTAGTCATAAGTATTAAGATGTAATTACAACAAAATATAGTGAAAAGGACTTATTTGTGTTAAGAACCACTATATGAGTTTTGACAAAGTTAAAGTGAATTATTAATGGACGGAATTATTACTTGTTTGGACTTAAAATAAAGACGCAAGTGTCCGCAATTTAATGCCACTATCCAAATGACGATATGACAAAAAATAAGAAACTTATAGCCATTATACGATATCGATCATTTTCGAATGTTCATGTACACGTCAGAGATAATCTCTAACCCGAAGTTAGTAACGCTAAAAATTAAAATTTTTATTTAACCAAGGCGTTTGGGGTAGAGAGTATGGATGTCTAAACCAATCGAATGACTCAATTTCACCAGACGAAAAGAGACGCTTTAGCGAGATGAGTTAATTGTTTTCCAACACTCGAGGCGAGAGGAGCATGTCACAGTCGTCAAGACATATTTTAAAATGTGCGCGTCACCCCAGTAACGTGGTCAAATATTAACCTATACTGAACACCCCATTATCGAGTGACAGTGTAATAAGTGAATAGTGAACAAAAGACATGACCAGTGTATAATAAGGGTCATGTCAAGTGAAAGGAAACAGGGAGTATAATACTTTAACGATTTTAAAAAATATTAATGAAATAATTCTCGTTGGTTAAATGAAAATTATTGTTTGACTGCACTAGTCAAGTAAACACGCTTGAGTGCATTCACCGATAACGATGAATAATTATCAGAATTTGATGAACAAAGTTATCGTCCAATGTGATGGCGATATTTAATTAAAAGATGTTGTATTTTATATTTAAGGAATAATTAATAAAAGCGGAATCAATTTTAAATACCGCACACAATTACTTGTAAATATAGTCGCTTAATTGACTATGAATTTAGTCTTGATAAATAATAACTTTCTTTTGTGGATACCATCATTACTGATAATTCTACATCATATAATTGATAAATAAAGGGTTTGTAAAAATAGTATTAATAATTTCATATGATATTACTTATTATACGTTATAACTTACTCTCATCTAGGCAAACTAACCTAGAACCAAAACGTATGTTTTGTCACAGAGAAACACTCCTGTCCTAAAATGATTTTTATAAGTGAAATCGATAATAAGTTTTTTCAATTTTTTTCTCTTTCCAGTTCATAATAGTAATAACTAATAAATTAATAATAATATTTTAATAGTGCAACGTTACAAGCACGTGTTTACAATTTTAGCTTCAATAGACACCAGAATACCGTACGATAGTATTGACTATTGTACTGAGGTTAATAATTTTAAATTTTGCTCTTTTTAATCATAATAAATAAGTAAACATTGTTATTTATTAACACATCTTTATATCTTGTATCATGTATCTTAAAAGAATTCATGAAAATTGGTAATACAAATGACCAAAGTGAACATAACCTAGTTCACCATATTATCGTACATTGTAACAGTGTTACCAGCCTTGAGCTGAAGAAGTCTCAATATTTATTTAATTTGTTGCTGTTTTTAAAGAAATCAATATTAATTGTTTCAAAGGAGTTTTGCTAAATTTCACTACTGTCAATAAAATCCTCAATTTATTACTAGTGGATATAGAGTCTTCATTTCTATAAAATAGAAGTAAACAGCTTATTTTTTAGAAACAATTATTTTCACAAGGTGGCGGCAAGATTCAAATTATTGATATTGTATTATTCAATTTACAATTGAATATCTGAATTGTTTTATTTAATGTGCATTTATCGATATTCAAACGGAATATCTGTGTGTTACAAATGTATTTACAGTGATATAGAGTCGCCCATCGAGAAGATTGAAGATATTCACGGATGGTAAGTGGGGAGGTGAATACAGCGAATTATTAGTGACTTTAATGCTCTTTTAAACATAAACCTTAACTTCAAATTACCCATTGCTAATTAGTAATATTAAATACCAAACAAACCGTATAACGACGTGAGAGTCTACAACTACAACAACAAAAACATTTCAATTTAAAATTAAAACAACATAAACACATTTAAACCCATCAAGTAACGTTGTTTTATTACAATATATATATATATATATATATAGAATGAATAAGTAAAGTGCTGGGTTGCCTTAGTCTATAGATGTAATAGTTGTTAAGGTATAATTTAAGAAATTCAACTCGTTAATTCTTGTCTTATGTTTGGAAAGTTAAATGTAGAATCAAAAATTACATAAAGCAATTGTTCATAAACACCTTCTGAGAAATGTATCAGAAGCAAGACGAACCAAATTTGCAGTAAGGAAAGTAAAACGTAAAAACAAAAATGTTGAATTTAATTAATAAACAAAACTGATTAACGTAGTAAATGAGAGTAATTATTACGCCGTAGAACCCAGCAACCACTTTTACAGGTCGTGAGTTCGTGCAAAAGACCCTGGACCCAAACAAGGTAAGAATCAACACATAAAAAGGGGAAATTTGAATTTTGTAGGTGTTATTACTCGATTTAACCAATTAATAAAAGGAAAGTATTGTCTCAGTGACGTCCGAAAAGGACAAATTTATTTGCAAGTAGTAAGTAACTTCTCATTATGAAGTGGAATATAATTACGAAGTATCATATAACTAAAATATCCCATTATATTTTAGTAAAAAGAGAACTATTACATCATTATCTTACAACTAGCTCCACATGGAAATTATTTTCAATTTCCAAACAGTACAGAATTTTATGTACCTTGACACGCAGAACAGTGTAATTCAAACAACTAACAAAAATTTCATTTAAAATTTCTAACGTTAATGAACAATGATGACATTCTTTTGTGATTTATGAATCCCAAAAAACTGGTGAGTTAAATGAAGTCATAATGCACTTTATAAAATCGAATTATAATTCTACATTTATAACACCTATAATTTGTAACTAAATAGTACAACGGCAAATTACAGAGACACAAAACTGATGTTTATATGTCACATGGGAAGAGTTTGGAATCAACAAAAGAAAAATTCAAGACAAAAAAAAGAAAATTATGTGGACAATTAAGAAACTAAAAATGGAGAAAGAGTTGAAATATATGAAATAAAACTGATATGCTGATAACACAGGAAAAAATCCTGAAAGAATGGTGCCAATCTCTAAATTCAGTGGTGTGGATAAATTCAAAGCAGAAAATATCTCATAGCAGAATAAATAATGGAACAATTAGATGGAGAAATTCAACCTTTATGAAGGAAACATAAATGATACAGAGGAAGTGAAGAAAGTCTATAAACAGAGCCCCAGGAAAATGACAAAATCTTCCTAAAATCTGCAATTTGTTGGGAGAACTACCTTTAACCAATAATCCTAATGTTCTAAACACAGTTGGGTTAGTTTTAGGACCAACAATATACTAGCAAAAATAAGACAATTAAGAATCGCAGAAATCACTAACTATCAAACCTTAGGAAAAAAAATGAAGAAGATGGGGCAGAAAGGACACTCAATCATTAATGAAAACAGAAAATCATTAATTACATATTAACCTTTTGAACAATATTGCTTATGTTTGCTTATGATGCTAATTATCAACTCACAAAATAACAGGCTATCCATATTCAACCTCAATGAATTAAATGATAGGGTTGTGGTATGTGAAGTAAGATACAAATGTTTTAGATTCTAATTTATCAAGAAATCTCATAGATGCCATCATCAATTGTGGTACCACCTCTTGTCATAGTCTGCAATGAAATGTTCAGTTGCAAATTTAGTGTGTCTCACAAGAAATTCTACCAAAGGATGTGAGCTGTCATTTGCAAAATTTATGTTGAAATCTCCACTCAACATTAGCTGTAACTCATTGCAGTTTTTATGAAGTAAAGCCAAATTACAAGTATATAAACTAGATGTGTATTTGCTGATCTTAATATATGGAGGTGGAAGCTGAAGCCTCATGAAAAACACAAAAGCAAAATAACGGTAGCAGAAATATACAAAAACGTGAAAACTGAAATACAACAAAAAAATTTACTTCAAAATAAAAGAACTTGATTAAGACTGCTAACACAAGACACTGAAATATAACAATTAAATATAGCTATGTGCTTAGAATGATTGAAGAAAGACTTCCTCAGAGTACTACAACCTAGGCAATATGGCATAAGAAGGAAATGCCAAAGCAGGAGTAAAGAAATTGTAGACAAATAGAAATTAAGAAGGCTAAAATATGGAATTAAGCATAATGGTCTTAAACACAGAAAAGTGTCAGATATGAACAGAGGATGTCACACCATTGGACAATAAAGTAAGATTTCTACTAGTAATTTTGTACAAACCACTATGTTGTATTTGGTATTGACGAGCGCTTTCAGCAGTCAAGCCATCTTCAGCTCATTTACCAACCAATAAAGTAAGATTTCATTTACCAACCAATCGACAACAAAGTAAGATTTCTACTAGTAATTTTGTACAAACCACTATATTATATTTGGTATTGACGAGCGCTTTCGGCAGTCAACATTACTAGTAGAAATATTTGAGACCACTAACGCTCCAATACAACAATAAAATAAAGTAAGAAGAATGGATTTTGATAACTACATCCCTCTACTCTAGTATGAGTTGTGATATAAAGATTGAGCCTTATTAAATTAATATGCATACATTATTTACAGATACAATGTATTATTTTACTCCTTCAAAGTACACTCTTTCTGAACCCACACAGTGCCTCCAACATTCCTGCCATTAATGGAGATACATCTCTGGAAGTCTAGTTTTTCTATCACCTGTAGCTGCTCTGTAGCATTTTTTTAATCTCTTCCACATCTTGAGAACATTGACCCTCGAACACCATATTTATCTTTGAGAATATGAAGAAGGTGCACGGAGCTGAATGAGTATGTAGTCTCATCACATAGGAGGCTGTTGGACTACTGAGATGCCGTGTTTGGGGTAAAAACTGTTCCACAAGGGCTGAGTACACTGGAGCCTTCAGTTTCTAGCTGCCCCAAGTTTGAAGCCAAGGTCTTTTTCTGTGCATACCACCTTGCAAATAACAAAGAACTCCAATTTATTATAGTTTGTCCTGTTGGAGCATACTCAAGATGACCAATGGCCTTGTAATAAAAAAATGCAATCAGCATTACCTTCACCTGGTGCAAACTTCTCAAGCTTTCTTGGGTCATGGGGAACCACTGCAAAGATTGGACTTTCATCTCCAGATTGTAGCCATAGTCCCACATTCCATCACCAGGAATTACTGACTTTAAAACAATATCATCCAATTTTCCTTTTGCTCGTGTCAGCACCCTTGTAACTAACTTTATTTCCACTCTCCTCATGCTCAAATAAACAACAACAAGGTTTTGAGCTAATCCAAAATAGATAATGAAATCATTATTAAGCTTACTGATTGTCAGACAGCAATTGAGTTTTAAGAATTTCGTCCTAGGAGCTTGCTGAAGGACGTCCTCCATCACTTTCATCATTCATTCTTCTTTCTTTAAATTTTATAAACCACTCAAAAACATGTTCTTGTGACATTACCTCACTTTTATGAGCCGCTAGTAACATTTGCTAAGTTTCTGTGGCACTTTTCCCATTGTTTTGACCACGGGCTATTTGGGGTGGGGGAGGACCGTACCCCCTCCCAGAGGGTCAAAAAGTTGATGAATTTTGGTAATCTCTTAATTTTTAGGCTGTTTTATTGTTTTTTTCAGCTGTGTATGTTAATATAGTAGTAACTCTTTTTTAAATATGCAAACAGGTTTATTACACAGCATTAGTGTATACGTTTGAAATATGAAATACCGTACATAAGAAAATCAATTCAGCAATGAGTATCTTCTTGTAAACAATGTTTCAGTAATGCATATTTTTATTGTGTTATTACATTTACTTTAATTGGGGTGATTTCAGGACGTTATCACACATTCTTCAGCCACTATAAAGACAGTAATGTTGATTGCTCTCAACTTGTTTTTTCTGTTGTATGAAGCCAACTCAACCCCCCCCCCCCCCCAAGGCCAAATTCTTTTGACAGATACACCATTCCTTTTGACAGAATTTGATGCACACGTTGTTTTGTATTTTTACTCATAATGGATTCCAACAAAAATTTAAAATGAACTTCACTCAACAGCATGTAACACAGGACTGAGAGAAGCTGGCTATACGGTATGACTAGTCACCCCTCCTCACACAATACAGATACTCCATGTGCTTCTCTAACTCAACTCCTTAACTCACAATAAAATCAGTATCAATACTTTTTGTTCACATCTTGTACATTTACCATATAACTTCTCTTATACAGAATATAACATTTTACCTACTGTAAACAGACTAAATATTAATTAAATGTTACTAAAAATAAATGTCTGTTACTTTCAAATTCAATTACTACTGTATGTAATGAATTATAAGTATACTAAAATATACTGTGACAACAATCTATTCGAATTTTTTGTAGCATGTTACCTGATTCAGGTTCTGCAGACATCACTTGCACTGGAAAGTCTCCTTCTATTGCAGGTAATGTCCTTTTGTACAAGCTCGACTTTCTATCACATCTATCTGGCTCATTATTCTTGTTTTGTTTACCACAAGTAGATACTTCTGCAATATCAAATATAGCTGACACTGAAAAAAGTATGGCAAAAAATATATTCTGCATGGCAATAAATAAACAAACAAAGAGGTTGTAAACAAGAGTGATATAATAAATTCAAGGGAATACTGTGTTCTACAGACTGAAAGACTGCAATTGTGACAATAAATATGAATTTGCATTATTCATTCTGATTACTTCAGTCAAATTTTTAACAAATGTACACTTATGTACAGGAAACATTGCACCATTCGCAAACATTCTTGCTCACTTTTTCTATTGGTTGACTATCCATTATAGTTTCACGATATTAATTGATGACTCGTTGGGCACTTGGTGAAACATATTAATACAAAGGTTTTGTAAAATATATAAAAACACTTGGTAAGTTTCACAAATTTTTTTAATTAACTCTGACAGCTGTTTCGACTAACTTAAGCCATTGTCAAAGAGCGAGTGAATGAAATTACTGAACACAGGATGTTAGAGTAGTGTAGGTGGTAAACATCTGTTTAGGGCGTATCTGGAACATCTGTGTTGTGATGGCGAGGGGTGGGGAGTGTGTGCATGAGACAAGGGAAGGTCTGGTGTCTTTAAAAACTAAATACAATCATGAATGCAAAATATAAAATTAACTGAACTAAATATAAACTGAATGCAAAATTTACAATAATGATGAACATTTAAAATAATATAAAATAAACTAAACTAAATAACAGATTTTAATAAAGGGGATACACAAAATTCAGTCTGTTCATTGGTTACATTTTTTTTTTTTTGTTATTTTTTAAAGCAATAAAAAATAACAAAAATTTAACCAATGAACAGACTGAATTTTGTGTATCCCCTTTATTAAAATCTGTTATTTAGTTTAGTTTATTTTATATTATTTTGAATGTTCATCATTATTATAAATTTTGCATTCAGTTTATATTTAGTTCAGTTAATTTTATATTTTGCATTCATGATTGTATTTAGTTTTTAAAGACACCAGACCTTCCCTTGTCTCATGCACACACTCCCCACCCCTCGCCATCACAACACAGATGTTCCAGATACGCCCTAAACAGATGTTTACCACCTACACTACTCTAACATCCTGTGTTCAGTAATTTCATTCACTCGCTCTTTGACAATGGCTTAAGTTAGTCGAAACAGCTGTCAGAGTTAATTAAAAAAAATTTGTGAAACTTACAAAGTGTTTTTATATATTTTACAAAACCTTTGTATCCATTATAGTTACTAAACGACTTTCTTCCATTTAAATGTCTGCAAAATCCTTTGATTTTTTATGCATCAATGGATCTTTGACATGCCCTTTTTCTGTGAACATTTTTAAATCATAATTTCCATTGATTTCACTTAGGGGCCTTTACATATGTTTTACTTGCTCTCAAGATGTCCATGTTGTTCTGATGTTGATATGATAAATCACAATTCTCAAATTTTGTATAAGACTGAAAATTTCTTTTCAATTTTTAATTGACCTTCAGCATTTTGCTGACTCATTTTCAATAATTTACTATACCTTTATAATATGTCCATTTTTTACTGAAACTTACATCACGTTGTTTCTTTAGGCATGCGGATGTTTTATGTACAAAACACCTTAAACATACAGTAAAATGCAAATTTTAATTCTGAAACACCAACATCAAACCATACACATACCTATTATGAGCTGAAAATTTTTTGCAGTACACAAACAACACTTGTATACCAAATAAGTCATGAAACAAGTCTGACAGACTTATGATGGAGATTAATAGAATCCAGATGTTGACTCAACAGGATGTTGTTCTTAATACTGTACAAATACAGTTAAGTTAGCAAGTACAGGCTAAATGTGTTTTCCTACAAAGCTATAGTAAATCTTTGATAAATATAGTATTATCTTTACCGAATCGATTAAATATATTGTTACAACAGTCTACTTGATCGTCGTATGGTACAGTGGAAAACAAAATACAAGACACCAATTAAATCACTAATCACCAGCTTTAATTATCACAATTAAACAGTTTGTTATCAACAAGATAGTCTCTTACAACAAATCAAATAAAAATTGTTCACACGCAATAAAAATGTCTACTAATATAAAACACAATTGTACTACAATTGTTCCGCACAACTACAAAACACATACCATTTCGCCACAATATTATGAACTGCATTGGAATATATCGCCACTAAAACCGACTGAGCGTCACTGCGTACTTGTATTTATACCATGCCAAAAATCCAGAAACATCCATACTACGCATTAACGCTACTAGAAAACGCCAGAACATAATTGACTGTGGCCTTGCACACAGCACACGTGGCTGCGCGTTCACAGTCTAGCTAATGCATTGACAATCACGTACGCACACACATTACACCCGGATTCTACTGGAACATTCGAGAAACACGTAGATTGTTCTGTAATGTCATAACACTGCCCCCTCCTTAAGCCTGTTAGCCCCGAACTGGCAAACCATCTCTGAAGTAATACTCGGCCAGGCGACCTACATAGCTGG
Organism: Magicicada septendecula; assembly: GCA_034769895.1. Lineage (NCBI taxonomy): Eukaryota > Metazoa > Arthropoda > Insecta > Hemiptera > Cicadidae > Magicicada > Magicicada septendecula. The sequence goes on from CM068367.1 coordinate 729,179,648, forward strand.
TCTACTTGCAAAAGATAATTCTCCGGTTCTTCGAATTCATTCTCCTGTGACCTGCACAACAAGTTCCCAGAAATATGAGTCTTCCGCTCAACCACTAGTTTTGTGGGAACCATTTCCGTTGCGTCATGTACTGATGACCTATACGCCAAGTCTGATTGGTTCTCATCAACAACCTCTTGCATGACTTCATCTTCAGTAACGTTTTCCCCAGGTTCTTCCATTAACTCAGGAGCAAGCAAGAATCTTGTCTCGACACCCATTGTTAGCTTTCCAATCACTTCTTTTGTCATTACACATATTTGTACTTCCTCTGCTAGTTCTTCCTCCATTTCCGCTTGCAATAGGGAGGGTTCCTCGTGACTAGACCTGTTGACTTTTTCTTCGGCCAATCCCACTTGCTTAATTGAATGGTTGGTAGACCCTGTCATTTTAGCCATGGAAAGCTTTATCTTCTCTTGGCCAACCCTCAGGACATTCTCTCTTAAGTCCACAATGAACCCGTAGGCATTCATAATGTCCATGCCAAGAATCATTTCATCGACAACGAGCATTTGGTGACTAAACTCAAGAAGACCCAGACATACAAGTACGTCTACCTTTCCTAGCACCTTGACGGGGCTTCCAGTCACAGTCTGTATTGTACAAGAGCAAATTAGAGGCTGGTGGTTGCTGACTAAGTCAGGGCGCACAATGGACACTGTTGCGCCCGTGTCAACTGTAAATGATGTTGGTTTATCTTCCGTAAGTCCATTAACGATCAACTTTCCACTGGTCTTATGTAACGTGGAAACTGTGTGCTGTTCTGGGGCTTTACTTCTCCAATTGGTGTGATCATTCTCTTCTCTCGGTATTTTCTTCTCCCAACAGTCTACCTGCACATGACCATGTTTTCTACAGTTGTAACACTTTGGTCTTCTGTCTTTTTCCCATCATTCAAATCGTTGCGGCGCTCTTGAACTTCTGAATTGTTTGTCCGACAACACTATTTTTCTGCACCCATTGTAATGGCAATGTGATACAGGGATCTTCTGACTACAATGTGATGGCATAAACCCATTTATGTAGCGGGACACTGACATGGCAGCTTCAAACTCTAAGGTGTGAACAAGAGCTTCTGAGCTATTTCGGTGGCTTGCCATTCGTAACACTTGCTGAAGTTCACAATCTCCGATGCCATCAATAAATGTCTGCACTGCAAACCTTATTTGAAAATCTTTTGGTGCTTCAGGATAGGCCAACCTAATCAGTCTGTCGATACTTGCTTCAAACTCTTGAAGACTCTCCCCGGAACGTTGTCGTCTTATTCTCAACTGAGCGTAGTATGCATCTCGCAAATGTTTATCACCGTACTGTAATTCTAGAGCTTTAATCAATTCGGCTTAGGTGTTCTGGCTGTCAGGTGGCACTTTCTGTAGTACAAGTGATGCGAGAACAAGGTCCTTTTAATGTGAGAACAAGTGAAACTGCCTTGTCTTTCTCTGTCCAATTATTTGCGCATGCAGCAGCTTCAAATTGGCGAAGGTATGTCGTCCAGTGACTACTTCCGTCAAAGGGGAGCTTTGATATGAACTGTCCCAACCGCTGGTAGAGTGACTTTCTCTATTGTCTTATTTTCTGTGTCTTTTTCTGTCTTTATGATTGGTACAGTCTGTTCAGAAATTTGTCTTGGTTGTGTCTTCATGAACTGCTCGACTTCATTTTTAATCTGCTCTTTTATATTTGTAATCGAGTCTTCTATTTTGTTGACAGAGCTTTTTCCATACTCGTGACAGATTTTTCTACTTCAGCTATTTTATTTGACATGGATTCTTCTACGACAGATATTCTCGTAATTTGATTATTAAGCTCATCTTGTAATAGATCCAACTCTGCAGTGGTTTGCTCTTGCATCTGCTTTTGCTCCCATATTAACACTTTGATGTCTTCTGTTTCGCGTTTCCGTTCCTCTGCCTGTTGTCCTTCCAACTCGAGCAACAGTGCTTTTTGTCTTTCTTCTGTTTCTAGCAGTAGAGTTTTCTGTCTCTCTTCCGCTTTCTCATCCTGTCGTTTTTCTGCTTCTTCCACCCCCTGTCAGCATCTTTTCTCTGCTTCTTCTGCCTCCTGTCGGCGTCTTTTCTCTGCTTCTTCTGCCTCTTTTTGACGTTCTAACTTCTTTATAGAAGTTCTTTATAGAAATAGTAAGGATGGCTGCTAATTTAAACAATACGAAGAATAAAACATGCGAATTGCAAGCAGATAAATATAAAAATGTAAGGGAATTTTTTAAGTATTTAAAAATTAAAGCAAAAGTGAAAAAACGCTAGGGAAAATTTGGTTTAATAAACAATGTTTAATTAATAAAATAACTCCAAAATACGCAAAAATTAAAATTAATAACAAAAGCAAAGTAGCAAACCAAGTGAAAAATATGGCGGAAAAAATATGGATAAAACTTGAAATAAAGAACTTATACAGTAAAATAAATAAATATAACAAAGAAATGTATCAATTACATCAAAAATTATATATATATAAGTTACAATTATATAGAAATAGAAGAAATGAGAAAAGAGTTTGGTGAAAAATACATAGAAAAGAAAATAAGAAAAATGGAAGAGAGATTAAATAAGAAACTCAAGGAATTAATAGAAGGAACAAGAAATAAAAATAAAGAAAAAGATAAAGAAATAAAATTTGCTGAAAAAGTATTAAATTTAACAGAAACAAAGTTTACAGAAAATGAACATAAATTATTAGGGAAAAGTTTAAAATATGCAAATAAAGAAAATACAATAATAGAATGTGAAGAAATAATCGATAAAATAAAAAATGAAGAAACTAAAAAACAATTAAGAAGTGAAGAAAAGAAATAGTAGAAAAAAAATATGTAAGAAAAACAAAAATGTAAGAAATAAAAACGAAACACAAATAAAAAGAAATATAAGAGAATTAAAAAAGAAAATCATGGAGAACAATTTGATAGTTATAAAAGCTGATAAAGGTAACACAGCAGTGGTAATGAACAAAAGAGATTATATCGAAAAAGCAGAACAATTTATACAAAAAGGACCATATAAAGAAATAAAATATGATTACACAAGTAAATTTCAAGCACAAACAAAGAAATTGATAAAAAAGACAACATATTTAACAGAATGGCAAAAGAAACAAAAAATAGAACATAATCCTGAGGCTCCAAAATTTAGATGTCAAATTAAGTTACATAAAAAATAAATGCCATTAAGACCTATAGTATCATTTATAAATTCGCCAACATACAAAATATCAAAAGAAATAAGTAAAAGAATCAAAATGGCATATGAAAAAGAAGAAATCCACAGCATAGAAAATAGCAAAAAGGTAATAGAAAGATTAAAAGAAATAACCATAACAAATAAGACAAAATTAATGTCATTAGATATAAAAGATATGTACACCAACATGCCAATAGCAAAAACAGTAGAAATAATAAAGAAAAACAAATTAAGTAATGTAGAATGGAAAAACGAAATAATAGAAGGATTAGAATTATGCCTAAGCCAGAACTACTTCAGATTTAATAACAAATTTTACATACAAGAAAATGGATTACCAATGGGATCACCGCTTTCACCATTAATGGCAGAGATATTCATGAATAGCTTTGAAATCAAAATTTTAAAAGATATAGATAAAGAAAGAAGAATTAAAAAATGGACAGGTATGTAGATGACATACTAATAGTTTGGGAAGGTGAAGTAAATGAATTTAAAAAATTTACGGAAGAACTAAATAACATAGAAAAAACAATAAAATTTCAAGAAGAAATTGGAGGATTAGAAATTAATTTCCTGGATATCAATATAAAAATTGAAGATAACAAACTCAAATTTGATATATATAGGAAAGAAACATACTCAGATTTAATAATTCCACAAGAATCGTATCATCCAGTCAATTATAAAATGGCAGCATTAAATTCATTTTGCTATAGAGCTATAAATTATCTAGAAAATGGAGAACTCAAACAAAAAGAATTAAAGAAAATACAACAAATAGCAAAAAATAATAATTAAAACCCTAAAATAATTAATAGAATAGTTAAGAAAATAGAGGAAAATAAAGAAATAGAAAAGAACAAAAAAGAAAAAACAAAAGAAGAAAAGAAATATAAAGGAGCAATAACATACATAGGATATCAAACAAAAATGTTACAAAAATGCTTCAAAAAATATGAAATACAGATAGGAATAAAGAAAACGAAAAATCTATTCGAATATATAAAAAATGCTAAAACAGAAGAAATTCCATTAACAGAAAAAAGCGGCGTATACAAATTAAAATGTGGGGAATGTAATAAGATATATCTCGGCGAAACTGGAAGAAAATTTAAAATTCGAATGAATGAACACGCAAAAGGAGAAGGGGTTAGAGTAACGAACTCACTATATGCAAGACATTTCAATGAATCAGGCCATAAATTCATAAACCCAAATGAAAATATGGAAATAATTAAAATAGAAAACAATCCGCAAAAAAGAAAACTAATAGAAGAACTAGAAATACTTAAAGTTAAAAAAGAAGATAAAAATAAATAAATGAATATAAAAGTGGATTTTACAAATGAAGAAATATTTTATTATATATTAAACAATAAACAAAAATAAATTAAAATAATAAGAATAACACACTAAAAATGATGAAATGTAAAAGGTTACAAACAAAAAATTATAAGTCAAGAATGAAGAAATTAAAGGGAGATTCTTATAACAATTTGACGGACGTTAGAAAAATGCCTAACGGAAAAATGTAGACAAAGTTCCCGTGAAAAGCGGCAGCAGCTAGAACCAATAGGAGGGGCGATGACGTAAGGGGAGGGGCCTAAAGTATAAAAACCTACAACGTACAGTTGATAGACGCTGTTTAAGACCTGATGATGTCAGTGATGACGAAAAGCTTAGTCGAACAATAAAAATTATAGCAGTTAGCAAATTCATAAAAGAAATAGTAAGGATGGCTGCTAATTTAAACAATACGAAGAATAAATGATAACAGTAATGATTACAATTACATGTATATAAAGTATTTTCATGCTTTAGGTCAGGACTTGATGAAAATTATAATATTAACTGAACAATATTATCTTTGATCACAGTATGTAACCTCTACCATAAATTAAAACAGCCTCTGGTTTACTATAATATTTTCAGTTATAATAAATGAAAAGTAATGTGTTTATTAAACATAAAATAGCTGAATAGCTAAATTTATCATTTTGTTTACAAATTGAGAATTAATACTTATACTTTTAAACACATAAACAGCTTTGTATACTTAGGGTTGCACATTAACAAAAGAATGCCACCATATTTGATTATTATTAAGGTCCAATTTTAAATGCAAAGCATTTTTACTACTACCACAAGTAGGCACAGAGGAGAATGGCCATTGAGGCAGCCACTCTGAGATGTGAGAAGGGAGACAGTGCAGCAGCCAACATACGAGTATAAAGTCTGATAGCAACCAAAATTTGTGCAGTATTAAGTTTGTTTGTAAAGTGGCATAATCTCCTCCTTACCATTCTCTCTCTCTCTCTCTCTCTCTCTATATATATATATATATATATATATATATATATATATTGTAAGGGTACATATCTTCAACATACATTTATGAAGCAACATGATAAGAATAATATATTAAATGATTAACACTATGAATTAAAAGGGATGAGTCAGAGATAAAGGAATGGGTAGTTAACATAATTATGCGATCAAACAAATAAAGGTAATAATAAAAGTAACCTCTGATAAGAGAAATGTAGCAAGCAACGAAACAAAACTTGAAAAAACGATAGTACAATGCGATTTAACCAAAATAACCCAATAGATATGGTAAGTGAGTAGGTAGAACAAGCCCAAACACCAGTGATAGGATATATATAAAAACAAATAAAATAAGTGAATAGGTAGAACAAGCCCCAACACCAGCGATAGGACATATAAAGACAAATAAAATAATCAAAGGTAGACAAACAATACCAGAACACAAATAATACAGCAAAAAATAGTAACAAGTATTGTATAGAGTATGTAAACAAAAAGTACACTACCAATAGTAATTAAGAGAAAACATTTGTTAATAGAATGTATGTAATTTTAACAACTCTATAGTGAAAGAAGAAGGTAGAACACAAAATATAGAAAAATGACTATATAAAACTGTTTTAAAACCCGATCCAAGAGTGAGAGATAGGTAGGAAGTGGTAACCATAAACAGTGAAGTGGTGGTAATATTAAAATAAAAGACTTATAATTTTAAGAAAATAAGTGAATTGTGTTAAACTGTAAGAAACAGAATAGGTGTGAGGGTAAGAAGTATAAAAACATATTCTATTACCAACAGAAAGTTTATCTATATAGAATAGAGAGTATTAATACAATACTCACAAAATTGTTATGTTATTAAGTAAATGAAAAGTAATTTGTTTGTTTGATGTTTAAGGGAGTGTAAACCCAGAAGGCAGAAGTTTACAATAATATGTTTGTATTTATCTATAAGCAAGGAAGGTATAAGGAGATGAAAGGTATGAACATTTTAGTTAATGACATACAAGATAATAATTGTAATTTTAATAAGAAGGAGTTATTTTTATGTTATGAAGAGTATGAACATTTTGAATAATGACATGCCATATAATAATTGTGTTTAAAAAAAAGGAGTTATTTTTATGTTATGAAGAGTATGAACATTTTAGTTAATGACATACAAGATAATAATTGTAATTTTAATAAGGAGTTATTTTTATGTTATGAAGAGTATGAACATTTTGAATAATGACATGCCATATAATAATTGTGTTTAAAACAAGGAGTTATTTTTATGTTATGAAGAGTATGAACATTTTAGTTAATGACATACAAGATAATAATTGTAATTTTAATAAGAAGGAGTTATTTTTATGTTATGAAGAGTATGAACATTTTGAATAATGACATGCCATATAATAATTGTGTTTAAAAAAAAAGGAGTTATTTTTATGTTATGAAGAGTATGAACATTTTAGTTAATGACATACAAGATAATAATTGTAATTTTAATAAGGAGTTATTTTTATGTTATGAAGAGTATGAACATTTTGAATAATGACATGCCATATAATAATTGTGTTTAAAACAAGGAGTTATTTTTATGTTATGAAGAGTATGAACATTTTAGTTAATGACATACAAGATAATAATTGTAATTTTAATAAGAAGGAGTTATTTTTATGTTATGAAGAGTATGAACATTTTGAATAATGACATGCAATATAATAATTATGTTTAATGATAAGAAACATGGCTGAACCATATACAGACCATCAAGTTAATTATATGTTATGTTTTGTTAATAGATTTAAGTTAAATAGATATGTGAGAAATGGGAGTAGGAGTAAAACTAATAATGACATAAAAAATAACAAACAACAAATTAATAAATATAATATAAATAGAAAGTAAAGTATCAGATAGGAAATAATTTGGTAAAAGTATAATGACATGAATAAATTGTAAAAACAGTTCAATGTATTTCAAAAGCCAATAAGCATTAATGCAAGCAAGCAAACCATATGTGCTTAGTAAATAATGTTTAAATAGAGCAAATTAAGAAATCTAAGATGTTACAGTTTAGGCCTATCAATGACATAGCTGTATAAGTTCAGAAAACCAATAATAAACAATTGAATACTATAATTGGATGATATGACCAAATAAATTATGTAATTACAATTAAATAACCAGAATAACATGTAAGAATTGTGATAAATAATATTAATAAGTGAAATATGTATTAAAATAGAATTATCAGTTTTGTACAAAAACTTTAGTACAGGGCCTAGATCAGCCTTATGAGATGTCAAATTGATTATTGAAAAAAATAGGAACATGTATGTTAATATTTCAAACATTGGAAAGATCCCAAAGGAAAAATAACATTTATAAAATATTTATTCATTTTGAACAAAAAAAAACAGGATTTATAACAATAGTTTCAAATGTACTTAACCAATCAGATTCAAGCCGGTTACCATAGAAACGGAACGTTATTATAGTTTTGACCGTTAAGTAACGGCATTCCATTATTAACAATTCAGAGTATAGATGCTTTACTGATGCGGACCTTTTAAGAAGCAAATAAGTAAGAAGATCAAAAGGGAATAAAACCAAATTGAATACCCGAAGTAAACAAGAGTTCCAGCTACACCAGGAGGAAGAATAAATGAAGTTACAAAATTAATAAGTAACTAAAAATTGTAATAAAAGAAACAGACGCCAACGAAGACGACAACCCTATCTTTGAGATTAGATGAAAGCATTAACAGCAGCGAAGAAACCATTGATGATCGATAACACTAACACCGTGATTGTGTTAAGTATAAATTAAATTATAATTAATTAAAAACTAAAACTGATCCACTTTTCTCACAATAGAAAACTCTTACTATGAACTTGGAACTCCTGTTTCTTTCAAAGATTAATAAAAAATATTTATGAACACCTGAAGTAACTAGAAGATAACCTATGTATTAAACGATAACACTGACACATACTTTTAACACCAGAGTTGAATTTAATGTAAACCTCTTTCATATTTAATTACCACAATTGTAAGGTGGTGTACTTTATTTAAATATCTTGTTCTAAACTTTTTTCGTACTCAAAAGAATTCATGGGCAGTTAAATTTGTAAAAATAAGAAGATACGGCGACCATCATGTCGTCAAACTAACTTGTGCTGCCACCCTGCTCTCTGCTAAGTAAAAATTAATTTACTGCTGAGGCTAAAAGTTATTATAATAATTTCAATTGTGCAATAATTATTGAAAATTAATGAGCTACCAAGTTAAATAAATAAGTATGAATCGTTACTAGCTGTCTTGTAATTATTTCAAACGTATTATGTATAAATAATTGCTTATCTAATCCGTCGAGTGACTTACTTGTAATTCCGCTTGACGCGTTTCAGGGCATATGCCCCATCTTCAGAATAATTCCTCTTCACAGAACGTCAGACATTAAGATTAAAATGTAATAAATTAAAATTAAAATCCATGGTTAAAATATTAACTCATCAAAATATTAAAATATATGAATGCACAGAGAAGCACGCACTATCACAACATGAGTTCACTTCGCGTTATAGCCGGTGTACACCGCCGCGATGTTAATCGCGCACTGACTGTCTGAGTAAACTGTTATCTGTGCAACGCATCTTGTATCTCAATGGCTGTGTCGTACAAGGGATTTGACCTGAAATTAAGTTGGTCGTTTAATATGAATCCGCCGTCTTGTGAATTGTTCGTCTTTTTAAATTGTTTAAAGGCCTTGTAAATTTCGAATTCTTCTAATGTGTCCATATATCTGCCTTTTTTGCAAAAGTGCAATGGTTTAAAGTTGGTGTCAAAATCAGTGTAGTTATGATTATTATTTACGAGGTGACGTGCAAAGTTGGATTTGAGAATGTGGGTGTCGTTTTTTGGTAAATGTTCTTGGAAGCGTTTTTTGAACGCTCTGCCGGTTTGTCCAATATAGAAGCTGTTGCAATCGTCACATTGGATTTTATAGACACCTGTCCTCTGTTTTATTGGTTTTGCAGCTTTATGGTGAAGAATTTTCTTAATGTTGTTATCGGTCCGGAAAGTTAAAGTTATATTCAATTTTCTAAAAATGTTGGTTAATGTATGGGGTAAAGTTCGGCCGTAAATAGAAGTCACGTACGTGCTGTCTCGGTTACTACTCGGTTTTGTTTTCTTGTTATGTAACTTTTTCTGGTGTTTTTTTATCAAAGCATCGATCATAGAGCACGTATATCCATTGGCCTTAGCTATGTATTTAATGGTGTTGACTTCATCCTGAAAGTCACTGATTTCCAACGGTATGGTGAGTAATCTATGTATGAAACTGTTATAGGCGGCCATTTTTTGCGGAAGAGGGTGATGGGAATCCGCGTGTATAGTGGCGTCGGTGGTGGTAGGTTTTCTGTATATTTGGTATTGAAAACTATTGTCAAACCTAGTTATTGTTAAATCGAGAAAATTAAGTTTATTTTCTATTTCAACCTCGAGGGTAAATTGTATGTTCTTGTTTATATTATTTAAATAGTTTTTTAAATTATTGATCTGTCTTATGGTACCGTTAAAAATGATGAAGGTGTCATCTACATAACGTGTATATGATACTATCTTGTTATGCCATTTGTTTGCGCTGCTGAACATATGTGTGTTTTCGTAGTGGTTCAGGTATATGTCCGCCAATAATCCGGAGAGTGGGGATCCCCACTCTCCGGATTATTGGCGGACATATACCTGAACCACTACGAAAACACACATATGTTCAGCAGCGCAAACAAATGGCATAACAAGATAGTATCATATACACGTTATGTAGATGACACCTTCATCATTTTTAACGGTACCATAAGACAGATCAATAATTTAAAAAACTATTTAAATAATATAAACAAGAACATACAATTTACCCTCGAGGTTGAAATAGAAAATAAACTTAATTTTCTCGATTTAACAATAACTAGGTTTGACAATAGTTTTCAATACCAAATATACAGAAAACCTACCACCACCGACGCCACTATACACGCGGATTCCCATCACCCTCTTCCGCAAAAAATGGCCGCCTATAACAGTTTCATACATAGATTACTCACCATACCGTTGGAAATCAGTGACTTTCAGGATGAAGTCAACACCATTAAATACATAGCTAAGGCCAATGGATATACGTGCTCTATGATCGATGCTTTGATAAAAAACACCAGAAAAAGTTACATAACAAGAAAACAAAACCGAGTAGTAACCGAGACAGCACGTACGTGACTTCTATTTACGGCCGAACTTTACCCCATACATTAACCAACATTTTTAGAAAATTGAATATAACTTTAACTTTCCGGACCGATAACAACATTAAGAAAATTCTTCACCATAAAGCTGCAAAACCAATAAAACAGAGGACAGGTGTCTATAAAATCCAATGTGACGATTGCAACAGCTTCTATATTGGACAAACCGGCAGAGCGTTCAAAAAACGCTTCCAAGAACATTTACCAAAAAACGACACCCACATTCTCAAATCCAACTTTGCACGTCACCTCGTAAATAATAATCATAACTACACTGATTTTGACACCAACTTTAAACCATTGCACTTTTGCAAAAAAGGCAGATATATGGACACATTAGAAGAATTCGAAATTTACAAGGCCTTTAAACAATTTAAAAAGACGAACAATTCACAAGACGGCGGATTCATATTAAACGACCAACTTAATTTCAAGTCAAATCCCTTGTACGACACAGCCATTGAGATACAAGATGCGTTGCACAGATAACAGTTTACTCAGACAGTCAGTGCGCGATTAACATCGCGGCGGTGTACACCGGCTATAACGCGAAGTGAACTCATGTTGTGATAGTGCGTGCTTCTCTGTGCATTCATATATTTTAATATTTTGACGAGTTAATATTTTAACCATGGATTTTAATTTTAATTTATTACATTTTAATCTTAATGTCTGACGTTCTGTGAAGAGGAATTATTCTGAAGATGGGGCATATGCCCTGAAACGCGTCAAGCGGAATTACAAGTAAGTCACTCGACGGATTAGATAAGCAATTATTTATTTAATACAGTGACTTGGATACTTTAAAAATGAGTATTATGTATGTTGTGTTCTGTAGCAGTGAATAGAATTATTTGACCAAATTTTATGTTGGCAACACGTCTCCCCAGACAAGCGAAATTCGAGTTCCCGCCAGTCTGCGAGTAATTCGAATCATTCATCACAGTATCGTAAACAAATAAACTGATACAGAATCTTTTAATTGTTTTAAGGGAAAACAATTTGGCGCCTATCGGGAAGAAAAACCCAGTGAGTAAGGACAGGTAAGGACTAACAGACAACAAGATTCGGGACGGCTTATTAGCGCGATCGCAATCATCATTATCAGCGACAGCTTTATCACAAATTGACGCATTCAACGTGTGACTTAATAAACACACAGATCTAGTTTTTATACAATATATATATATATATATATTGTAATGCGACGGAATTAAGCCCCTTCCCATTCCCTAATGTATTAAAATATAAACATTGATTCCATCAGCAAACAATGAAACTGATGATGAAAAAACCATTTTTCATGTAAACAAAGCCAGTAGTTTAAATGCGTAAAAGTACAACACAATTTTTGTAAAAATAAAATAAAAATATATATTGTAATCATCACCCAGTGACAGTGACAGTGATCGTGAGTGAAAAAGAGTAAAATACCCAAGCTGTGAAAATAAATTAATCAGTGAAGTGTAATAGAGTCAGTGTAACAACTCCAGCAGATTCACTGTAAGTATTTGCTTAAACTTTAATGTATGTCAAGTAAAAAACAATGAGGGATGACAAAGGTCAAACTGATAATAGACAGTGTCTTGTCATTCAAATTGTACCCCGTAAAAGGGTAAAACAATATTTTTTAATTGTAAGTGATTAGTAGTATAAAATCAATTTTGATGAAAGGAACTATGTTGTATGAGGGTGTGAACCTGTGGGCTATAGTTTAGTTTGTTGTTTAGAACCACAGGGGAAGGTTTAAAGGTAAAATTATAAACAATTCAATTTATATTTTTATGATTTTGTTAGTATTGGTTAAAAGACCAATAATTATACTACATACAGCCATAGTAAATGGTTCATAGATAAAATGTAAAGGAGTGTTGTTAGGAACTATTTCTTAACAAATTAAAGGACTTGGTGACAACAACACACATAGCTTTTGTTAATTTTAAATGTCAAAATGTTAATCTTAAGAATTCTTTATATTAGTTGATAAAATGTTAATGTTAGAGTAATATAAAGCGATTATTGTATTTGTTATTATAAAAGATTGTAAAGGGTAATTGGATTCTGAGCCAATATAAATTAAATAATAACTGTAAACCAGAGAGTGGCTTTAGGCCTAAATCAAATTAACAAAATGTAAAAATACAGTCAATAATGTAACAAATTAAACAGAAATAATGTATTAACACAATAATCACACAAAACCTACTGTAACACCAATTCAGCCACATAATTATAACAAAATATTATAGTAGTTCCAAAGATTAAAACACAGCTAATGTCTAATCAAAAACCACAACTTTGTAAGGTGTAAACACTCCTGTTGTAAAACCAAAACATATAAAATGAAGTACCAAAATGTTTATAATTAATCAAAGCACCATACTGGACCAACAAATTATAAATTAATAACTGATTAACAAAGGAGTACTTTTTAGAGGAATTGTAAAAAAGATTGGATGAAGATTTTATTCGAAGAAACGGCCGGTTGACCTTTTTATACAAAACCAACCAATGAGAAGACAGAAAACGTGGTCAAGACAATTAATATTGAAAAAGCGGATTATTCTAGTAACGATTTTCACAAGAAGCAATTAACTGAAGCTAATGATGCCAGCCTAAAAATCTTAAAATAATAGGGAGTTGACATAAAAATTTCAGAAGAGAAGTAATACTGAAAATCACTAAATAGAAGCATTACAAGAATCAAGATCAGTACAAACCAGAGACACTTCACAAAAATAATCCCAAGACAGCGTGGAGCATTGTTGAAGCAGGGAGCCATTACCAAAATTTAACACGGGACGCCTGGCAGTAACTATGATTTTAAAACAATAATTTCAAACACTTCACTAAAAAACTAGTATTCCCAACTGCACTAAAGTAATCCTTAGGGATTTTTGAACTATAAACTTTATTTAATAAAGGTGCACAAATAGAATAAACATTTAATTATTCAACTGAAAACTTGTACGTTCATTGTGCGAACGACCGTCTTGTATGACGGCGGCCATCATCGTTGGTGATTCATTCCGCTGTCAACTTTAAATAACGCAAAAACACTAATTACATCTTTATTAACATTATATTTTCTTTCAATTATAGTAATTAAGTTTAATTAATAATATTTTATAGTTGTAATGTGTTGTACCTAATGTAGCATTTTTCTGGCGTTTGAATAAGTTCCAAGAATCCAAACCCTGAAGATTACCCAAGTTATATAAAAAGTTTATTTTTAAAGAACTCATTGCTATTAATACTGAGCTAATAAAAACATTCATAACTGATAACGGGAAGACAAAATTTATTATTTTGGAGGGATTTGTGTGTGGGGAGAACATTTTTTCACAGGAGCAGAGAAAATTAAAACCAACAGTCGTTCACCACGAGCAGACGGCAAACTTCACAACCGAACATAGGTGGGTTGCTGACGTCATCACTGCGGGAAAAATTCGAAATCTCTTTGCAGAGTGCTATACTCTCACGCTCTCTCCATTACGCTCACACTCCCTCTCGAACACAATTACACCAAAATAAGACTATTTTTTAAAAACACGTAATAGACGTTCTGTTTCAAAATGCTGCAACCAACGTGGGCATTAAACCCATACGAATAAATTTACGTCTGTGTTACATACAAATACACAGTCAACATCAGTAAAGCTGAAACAGTTAAAATGAAACCTTTAACGTTCTTTTTCAATAAATATATATATATATATATTATAGTAGAACGAAGACGTCTGTCTTTGTTTAAGCCCCGCGATGGAAGCCAATTTATAGTAGACCTTTGTGTGGCTGGCGTGTTATTTTGCCACACGTTGGACTCGTCAATTTATTACAAACCTTCACTCGTCGTTCTTAACGAATTCTGTAAAATGTAGAAGTGTCAGAGTGTATCTTGTGTATGTGTGTCTTACCAATTCGTCCTCTCTCAATAACGTAACTTACGATGCTTGAGTCCGTTGCGAACGTATGTATAACCAGGTATCGTAGTCCTGACCTGAGGTTCACGAGGAGTGTATAATTCCCGGGTGGCGCCAAATTCTTTATTTAAAACAATTAAAAATGTATTATTATCAGCGGTTCCGCTCAGGCAGTGTGGAGAATTCAATTTGTCCCGCCGCTTATCGATTTGTATGATCAAGCCAGCAGTTTACTGTATTCGCTGCTTGAGCGCTAGTCACCACTTCATAGACGTCCGCTATAATTTATAATATTAAGAATACACCTTCCTACTGAAAATAAAACACATTTGATATACACAGTATTGATTTATTAACGATTGGTTATTACTGTTTTCATTGACACAAGCTATATTTGATTTCTTATATAATTTTGCACCGGTTATTTATCTACGAGACAATTTCTCTCTGGGTTTAACAAATCGATTTTGAACGTAACAAACATACAGTATGGCGTTCTACCACAGTAGTCAACAAATAATTTCGTTCAATTGTATGGATTCTTTTGATCACGTTAAAAGGCTTAGATGCAATTACAATAATAAAAAATACACAACCTTACAATGTTTTTACTTAAATCTTATAACGTGTAGCTATAAGTGGTTTGTTGGAGTGTAGTAAAAGTGTTTAAAGGTTCGTAAATTAATACTAGGTTAACTTTATAATTTGACAAATTTTCAGTGTCTTAATATTTTTATTTAATCTTTGAAAGAGAATAAAACTGGTTCAGTGATATTTCAGAATATAGTGAGAAATATTCAAAGTGCGTTATTTCGGAAGTTTAGATAATTTATGGGATACTTAACAGCTTCGTAGCATGTGATTAATCAGTTGGTCTGGAACAAAGGACTGTAGCCGCAATAGAATTCAGTTTTCAATTATTCGGGCTTCTGGCATCTTTTTCAAAGTCCTTGGATTAATTTATTCACTTCGTCTTGAATTAAAAAGTCTTCTCCATCAGTTAATTGAGTTCAGTGATAGTCAGCCTCCTTCTCGTTCAATTTTGACAATTTGTTTAACTTTTAAAACATTTTAAATAAGAAAATTGGTTGTTCAAAACTTTGGCTTCTGTTTTTCATGAGCGTCACTTTTTTAGTAACGATATTCAACGGTAATTTTCGCTACCAGTCCCGTTTCTATGTTTACCAAAGAATTCTGATTGGACTAGCTTGATATAAATCCATTGTTAAAAAAAATATGAATTCTTTTCAAATCTTCATATATCGTCTGACTTTCTTCCTTCCATTATCTTCCTTCTTAAGTATTAATTATTAGCACCGTCATTTGTATTTTCTTACAAAGATTATTTTGGTATCCCACAATATTGGGTTATTTCATGTTTTCTAAGTTTACAATTAATTTAATATTTACTAATTACATTTCTCTGTTTATATAACACTTATTTTAATATTTTGTTTTTAATAAAATTTACCATTTATCCTTGGTTAATTAGTCACCTTGGATTTGTTAATTACTTGGCTATTTTCATATAATTAGTATTTGTTGGTGTTTGACCGTTAGGCCTGTCTCAAGTCTAAGTAGCCTTGATACATTATATCTCATTTTGTCCTACAGCTTTATTTTGTTCTTATAATTATGTTTATTATCTATGGATGTGTTTTGGTTCAGTCTTTGTGTGATTTTTGTGTGTTACTACTGTTTTATTCATTGTTTATTGCTAATTATTTACTAACTGGTTTTCTCTTTTCTAACTCAGACATTGCTTTCTTTTCTTATTTGTTTACTCTGCCAATGTCAACAATATGGCTATTAATTACTATTTTTTCATCATATAACATATAACATTTAGGTCTATGTTTGGGGTAATTACCCAATCCATATCCTATTCATAAGTTGGTTTAGACAATTATTTAACACTTATTATCTAATATTGGTGTACAATTCATTACCTTTGATTTATTGTTCGGGTGATAAACAACCTCACCTCTATTGAACTTGTTTCATTAATCTTCCCTTATAACATGGGTGTTTACTTATGGTTTTAAACTACTTATTTTATAAAAACTCTTTGCTTTCTTTTCCATGTTAACACTATCTTATTACTTTGTCATGTAGTTCTCACCTTTAAATTCTACAATACACTTTTAAGCTCTACAATAATATTCTTTTATAATCACTACAGTTAATATCACTCTTCAGTGTTCATTATTACTGAATCAATGGTTTATTTTAAATATTATTCTTAACAACTTTCTTAAATGTTATTGCTCACTATCAAACCTTCAGTGTTTGTTACTTTTACTAAGTGTTTGTCTTAGCCTTCCTATTTTCCCTACTACTGTGCCGTATCTAGTCGTTACGGCGACTTCCGAATATGGGTTATATCTAATCTGAGCAATGACTCTTTCATTTGTGTAGTTCGCGCTATTGTGGACACTCTCTCGCCATCTATGAGGCGTTACGGTAACATAGGGATTTGTCAGATGCTTTCTTTGGATTGTGGACACCCTCGCCACCTATGAGACGTTACTGTAACATAGGAACTTGTTTTGTCGCATTCTGTCAGAGACTTCGGACAACTTTACTTTTCGGCCCCGCTGCTTGGAGCGCTGTCTGTCGTTGAGTGGTGTGAGCCTGCGGTAGTCGGTTGGTGGTTGATCAGCTGTTGAGGCTGCCAGCTGTTGTTGGGTTCAGGTCAGCTGTGTGCATGTTGCCGGCTATTTTTTCAGTTCAGCGTCTGAAAGTATTGTGTTTTTTTAATGCCAGGGTTTTGTAAATTTATTATGAAAGGCTAAGAAAAAGGGTAGCCGACGGGCTCTCGGCCTGGCAACTGTGACCGTGTGAGGAAGATCAAGATGTTGTGTGTAAGTATTAGGGAACTCGGACAACACGTGCTCTTGCACCATTGAACAGGTATGAAAAAATGAAAATTATTAAATTCTGCCTGGGATGCGCTTTCGCGCTGCTTGTTTTTGGAGCCAAGTGGGACCTGGCAGGTTCTTAACGTAAAAAAAAAAAGGAACAATAGTTGCTTAATTCTGGATTTTTTTGTTACTTCACTATATACTGGGAATATAATATGCAGGTTTCTGCAGTCTTTGCAAATTCTTGAACGCAAGTTTTTTAACAGAAAAGTCTGGTGAACTTTACTAGTTTCTTATGTGACTAGTTTCTTATTCGACAGTAATATCTTATGTGCAAAACTTTTTTAACCTTAAAAAAAAAAAAAAAAAAAAAAAAAAAAAAATTAGGAATTGGCCAGTGTGATCATAGGGCCTAGTGAAGCACAATTCAGCCGAGTTCCTTAATTGCTCTTTGTATGATTCAGTGTGTTCATATAAATGTCTTGTGTTTGAATTGTCAAAGCATGTAATGTCCAGTATACATTTTTTTCCTATAATCTGTGTTGAACTTATATTGTGGCTGCCTTTTATTGGAACGTATAAATCTGATTATGAAAAGAGTTGCAGATCACCTACAATTGTAATAATACATTGCCTTGTGCTAGAACTGTAATTCAGAAGTATTTCGCCTGTTAATAAAATAGGACTGAACTTTTGTACAAGATGAAATTCCCACTTTGGGATTTAATATTATTTTAATTCTCTATCAATGTACAGTGACTGTTAAAATTCTTTTGTAGATGTATATACTCATATTTATTTTCATTCTCTATCAATGTACAGTCACTGTGAAAATTCTTTTGTATATGTATATGCTCATAATTCTATGCACACAACATATTACATTTCTGAGAGATATATGTACCTGATTATTTGATAGTTTTTTTAATAATGATGCACTCTGAAATCTGCAAGCCTTTGTGCTACACAAGTTTATACAAGTCTAAGGAAAATTGAGCGCATGCACTTGTGAATTCCACACAGAGTATATAATCACCTATCTTATGTTTACATTATATATTCCTAATTATATGATTCTCCTTTCCAGCTTTTGATTCAGATTTCAGAGGGCGCATGTTGTTATGTAATATAATTGTTTAAATTGTTGTGGCTGTAATAATTGTTGTAGGATAGAATTGCTTGTTAAACGGTTTATAAAAATGGTTTATATTATTGAAAGTGTTTATAGTACAACCAGAGGGGGACTGAAAAGAAAAAAAAAAAAGAAAGAGAAAAGACTTATTGTTATTAAATGTTATATTTCGAGAACCTCTGGATTTACTCTTTGTACTTATTAATGTTAATATAATTATTTCCAGTGTTATAATACACAAAATACAAAAACAGATACCACAACCACACACAATAATACAACTTTGAAGGACCAAAGACCAACAAACTACCTTAATAACATCCAGAAGCCAACACACAAATACTTCACCAGAAACAAGATGGCGAAGGCTGAAGATGGGAGAACAAGAACTCCCGAAACATGTTCCTAAAGGAAAAAATATATCTTGAGGTAAATTTAGTTATAAATTAAAGTAATATATATATATATATATATATATATATATATATACATTGTAACGTAACAGAGTTGTGGTTCCCGACGTTACATAAAAAACTTTGTAAATATGATTTAAAACAATGCCCAAAGCATGTTATAATTAAATACAAGAGGGCCCATCTCACCTGAATAATGCATTAAAGGTACCTAGTAAGGTTACTAAGTTATAAAACATCAAAAGTGTACCTATATCTAAAATATGTAATGAGTAGTATGAGATGTAAAACATAAACATTGTGTCTAGTGGAATGAGTTTAATGTGTAGGAGTTGAGTATAATATACTGTTCAATTAATATTTAATGTGTTATAAAATGTACTTGGTGTTGTACTGTATCATGATATAGTATTTACAGGATATTTATTTTATGTTTTGTGTATAGTAAGGGTGGAGCTGTTGCTTTAAGGAAGTACTAAGCCATAGGTACTCATTTTATTCATGTTAAAATTGTATTTAAATAATTAAGTATAAGTACATTTATTAGGTATGATATTATGTTAAATGTATTTACCTTAATTGATTAATGAAGATGTTTAAAATAATATTTGTAAACTTGGCCAGGAAGACAATAAGTTGGCAAGTAGTTCTTATAATTATGTAAAAAAAACAATGAAGGGTTCAATGATGAACTAAATAATATAATGAATTGAAACCAGGAAATTAAAATTGATATAAGGGGCCATAAGCCAGTGACTATTTGTACAGTAGGTCAGGTAAAGAAAAATTAAGTTAAAAACAAAACAAAATTATAACAGGTGTAATAAAACCAATAGGCCTAAATTTAATATTTGTAAAAGGAAATTAATACCTTTTTAATAAGTCCAGTCAGATGAAATTGTAGTAAAATGTATATGGTTTAACAAGGCAGATTAAGTGAGAGTTTTATGTAATTTGGTGTAATTCCAAGCATGGAGTATTTTATTAAATAAGAGTAGTAATATTTTCTAATTCTGGCTCTAGGATATCAAATATTATCCAATGACAGAAAGTAATGGTTGTTAGGGTAACTGAAATGCAAGAAATTTTGTTGATTTCAACATTCGATTGTTATATGCTATTAGGAACAGTTCAGTAGACAAATTTAAAACATAACGTAAAATAAAAATGAATCAACCTTAATAAATCTAATGTATTAAAGCCAATCCATTAAAACAGAACTGAGTAATAATTACTGAACTAGATTTCAGGAAATATAATTCTACACCTCCCAAAAGTAGCGGAATTAATAAATCCTTCTTCAAACTAATTCCATTAAAGATGATGATGAACCCGATTTACAATTAAACCATGATTCTTCTTGAATGGACAAGAAGTCAAAATTAATGAAAAAATAAACCAAACATACACAAGGACCTTTGGTATTGAAGGAATAAACCTCACTTCCAAGAGATTGAAGAAATTGTAATACTACACCAATTCCACTGGGACCGGCAACCACTAGGATCGCGAAGAAGAACGAAGAACAGAAGAATTCCTGTTACACTCCGGGACATCACCTTTCAACCTTTATTGATAATCTGGACACATTTTGTGGTCAAAAGTAACCTCATCAGTACGTCTTCATGCGGTTGTGAACAGACACGGCTATCTTGAGTATCGCATTGTACGGTAAAACCAGCTTATATTTAATTTTATACATTAAGAATTAATAACAATTTGTAATAACAATTAGTAACCTTAATTTTGCATTACCTGGCCTTACTAATCTTTAAAAGAATCACATGTACCCTGGGATAAGAGATAAAACAAAAATTATATTTAAATTGTATTATACAGTACTAGTCCATTAACAAATCGATTCAGCATTGTACGATCGATATTACGATCAGATAAACTGTGAGGACGACTGTTGGAATTTAAAAAATAATATAAATAAAGAATCCTTCTTGTATGTGATGATGTTCTGTGTTATTGTAGAATAGGTATTGTATTTTGATTGGGGAGTAATTTACAGATAAAGAAGGTGATTAAACTGTCAAGTGAAACTAACTAACCTATAAAAACGAGTCAATTACTAATAGCAGTGCTCGTTGCAGACAGCTGGTGGAAACGGGAGAGTGCCGAACTAGCGTATTCTCTTCGTCACACTTGAATCAATTTAAATAATACGGACCGAATAGGGTTGGAGAGAATTACCGAATTATTAACTATAATCACGATATTAATTGATGACTCGTTGGGCACTTGGTGAAACATATATATTTTACAAAACCTTTGTAATTATATATTTTAAATTATATTATATTTTATTTTTTAAATTATTTTTTTAATTATTTTAAATTATATTTGAAATTATATATTTTACAAAACGTTTGTATTAACTATAATACCCGTAATATAGCGTTATTCTCTGGTAAAACACTTAGTAATTGATTAACACAGGGCTATGTTCAAAATACGAGTTGCAGCAACGATATAACAAATAATTGTTTTTTTAATCAATATTGAGTTGCAGGAGGTCTCATCTACAACAACATAATAAACATTTTCCTTTTAAACAGATCGAATTGGTTAATTTAAATTTTTTAAATTAACTACAACCTGTAACTGTAATTAAATAAGAAACCCAAAGGAGTTATATTTGTTACAAATTGGCGCATACCAACACGGAGCTTGATTAAACCCCAGTACACATTTAAACTTTAAATTACAAATTGGCAAACCCAACAGTGGGACATAACAAATTACAAGGAACATAATTCATTTGTTACAAATTGGCGCTCAACGAGTGGGCTTTAGTTAAGTAAAAATTAGGCTATTACTTAACTGGAGCAGGCAACTATTAGAGGCACAGGAATGCATACGAGAGGTGTTTCTAAAAGGATGGCGAAGGACCAAGAAACGGAAGAAGATAGACGGGAAGAAGAAGCAGAGGTAGTTACAGACATCGAAATGGAACAACAAAATTGGGAAAAATTAATGGAATTAATGAGTAGTATGAAGGAGGATAATAAGGAATTCATGAGTAGCATGAAGGAAATAAACAAACGAACGTTAGAAAAGCTAGAAAATAAAATAGACGGTATCAAGGAAATAAATAAACGAACTAATGAGAAATTAGACAGTATTTTAGAAAATAACAAACGAATGTCAGAAAAGCTAGAAAATAAAATGGACAGTATAAACGAAAATTCAAAGAAACAAAACGAAGTTTTGAGTGAGAACTTAATAAAACTAAGGAACGAGAAGTTTGACAAGAATAAAGAGGAAACTAATGAGAATAAAAAAGACAAAAGTGTACTGTTATCTGAAAAGAAACCTAACAGAAATAATGAAATGAAAACAAAGAAAATGAGACAAAAACCTCAAAGGAAACTAATGAATACACGGGAAGGATTGGAGATGATCAAAGGTGGATTAGTTAAGCTACATAATATACCAATTACGGAACCAAAAGAAGTAAGGCAATTAAGAAACTCTAAACGAACCACAATTGAATTCCCAGATAGATTAGAAGGACCGAAAAGGCCAAAACTAACCGAGGAGCATGGAGGACTTCTGGAGATTAAGTATGAACCATTCGAAAGATTAAGAAACGGTACGGAAGAATCAGCTCGAAAAACGATGGTAGACTTCAGCATGAATGAAAATTTTATAACAACAAAATGGCGGAACTACATGATAGTGAGATACGTCACAAGGACGGAAATAATTCTATACGCTAGAGAGATCCGAACAACCAGTATAGAGGAAATAATGGACCACGGTTAAACAGATTCCAAACAGAATATAGAGAAAAGGGATGGATTTTATGGATACCGAATCAAGCAAATCAAAGGAAAATAATGAGAAACTAAGTAAATTATTTTAAACCAACTATTAAATGAAATAAACTAATTACGCAATACTTCAGAGAAATTATGTGGAATCAATTTTAAAAACCCCAAAATTCAAAAAATAAGTAAGAACACCTTACTATATAATTCAGAAGAAATTATTTTAAACTAATAAAAATGAAAGAAGAGAAAGAAGGGTTAGAAATGAGTTAAATAAAGGAAGAATATGCCATACAATTTATGATAAGGAGGAGATTCTGTGTTTAATTGCAGAAGTAAATGGGAGTGAATTAAAAATAGTAAAATACGTAGGCTAAAGAATAATTAATTGACAGCACGGAACTAAGAAGAATTTAAAATGAATATTGAACAGCTTTAACTAATATACTGGTGAATAATATGATGAATGGAACTACAGAACAACGAGATAAATAATTTAAGAAAAGTATTAGAATACCTCAGAAATAATAGTAATCATCCCTTGAATATAAGTTTGTAGCGAAGGAGCTACCTTATAGGTAATAATTTTATTATATGTATTATGTTGTGATAGTGCAACGTTTATTTTTGTTTCTGGACAGAGATGAAGTTCCTCTGATCTCAGAAGATATAGTTAGGAAAACGGCAGAGTAATGGAAGCCAATAGTGCCCCTCTGATTCCGTACCAGCTATGATATTAGGGAAAAATGTTAGGGAAATATAGTATTTCAGGGATTATACACCAAGAGAGGTAATGAAATATAAAAATGATAATAAGTAATGATAGCGTAAAAAGCTAGAAGAAGTTATGAGTTCCAGAGAAAAGGACAGGTCTACAACTGAGGGAGGTACCAGTAGAGAATTAATGACAAGATATACCAGGAGTATCAACACAGTTTTCCGGTGCAATTAAAACTTTGAAGAATAGAAGAAAACCTTATCATAGACGAACTACAAGTTTATTTTAACTAAACTTTTTGAGCCAAAATAAACTTCTTTCGAAGGGGGAGTATTATGTAACGTAACAGAGTTGGGGTTCCCGACATTACATAAAAAACTTTGTAAATATGATTTAAAACAATGCCCAAAGCATGTTATAATTAAATACAAGAGGGCCCATCTCACCTGAAGAATGCATTAAAGGTACCTAGTAAGGTTACTAAGTTATAAAACATCAAAAGTGTACCTATATCTAAAATATGTAATGAGTAGTATGAGATGTAAAACATAAACATTGTGTCTAGTGGGATGAGTTTAATGTGTAGGAGTTGAGTATAATATACTGTTCAATTAATATTTAATGTGTTATAAAATGTACTTGGTGTTGTACTGTATCATAATATAGTATTTACAGGATATTTATTTTATGTTTTGTGTATAGTAAGGGTGGAGCTGTTGCTTTAAGGAAGTACTAAGCCATAGGTACTCATTTTATTTATGTTAAAATTGTATTTAAATAATTAAGTATAAGTACATTTATTAGGTATGATATTATGTTAAATGTATTTACCTTAATTGATTAATGAAGATGTTTAAAATAATATTTGTAAACTTGGCCAGGAAGACAATAAGTTGGCAAGTAGTTCTTATAATTATGTAAAAAAAACCAATGAAGGGTTCAATGATGAACTAAATAATATAATGAATTGAAACCAGGAAATTAAAATTGATATAAGTGGCCATAAACCAGTGACTATTTGTACAGTAGGTCAGGTAAAGAAAAATTAAGTTAAAAACAAAACAAAATTATAACAGGTGTAATAAAACCAATAGGCCTAAATTTAATATTTGTAAAAGGAAATTAATACCTTTTTAATAAGTCCAGTCAGATGAAATTGTAGTAAAATGTATATGGTTTAACAAGGCAGATTAAGTGAGAGTTTTATGTAATTTGGTGTAATTCCAAGCATGGAGTATTTTATTAAATAAGAGTAGTAATATTTTCTAATTCTGGCTCTAGGATATCAAATATTATCCAATGACAGAAAGTAATGGTTGTTAGGGTAACTGAAATGCAAGAAATTTTGTTGATTTCAACATTCGATTGTTATATGCTATTAGGAACAGTTCAGTAGACAAATTTAAAACATAACGTAAAATAAAACTGAATCAACCTTAATAAATCTAATGTATTAAAGCCAATCCATTAAAACAAAACTGAGTAATAATTACTGAACCAGATTTCAGGAAAAATAATTCTACACCTCCCAAAACTAGCAGAATTAATAAATCCTTCTTCAAACTAATTCCATTAAAGATGATGATGAACCCGATTTACAATTAAACCATGATTCTTCTTGAATGGACAAGAAGTCAAAATTAATGCAAATATAAACCAAACATACACAAGGACCTTTGGTATTGAAGGAATAAACCTCACTTCCAAGAGATTGAAGAAATTGTAATACTACACCAATTCCACTGGGACCGGCAACCACTAGGATCGCGAAGAAGAACGAAGAACAGAAGAATTCCTGTTACACTCCGGGACATCACCTTTCAACCTTTATTGATAATCTGGACACATTTTGTGGTCAAAAGTAACCTCATCAGTACGTCTTCATGCGGTTGTGAACAGACACGGCTATCTTGAGTATCGCATTGTACGGTAAAACCAGCTTATATTTAATTTTATACATTAAGATTAATAACAATTTGTAATAACAATTAGTAACCTTAATTTTGCATTACCTGGCCTTACTAATTGTTAAAAGAATCACATGTACCCTGGGATAACAGATAAAACAAAAATTATATTTAAATTGTATTATACAGTACTAGTCCATTAACAAATCGATTCAGCATTGTACGAACGATATTACGATCAGATAAACTGTGAGGACGACTGTTGGAATTTAAAAAATAATATAAATAAAGAATCCTTCTTGTATGTGATGATGTTCTGTGTTATTGTAGAATAGGTATTGTATGTTGATTGGGGAGTAATTTACAGATAAAGAAGGTGATTAAACTGTCACGTGAAACTAACTAACCTATAAAAACGAGTCAATTACTAATAGCAGTGCTCGTTGCAGACAGCTGGTGGAAACGAGAGAGTGCCGAACTAACGTATTCTCTTCGCCACACTTGAATCAATTTAAATAATACGGACCGAATAGGGTTGGAGAGAATTACCAAATTATTAACTATAATACCCGTAATATAGCGTTATTCTCTGGTAAAACACTTAGTAATTGATTAACACAGGGCTATGTTCAAAATACGAGTTGCAGCAACGATATAATAAATAATTGTTTTTTTTAATCAATATTGAGTTGCAGGAGGTCTCATCTACAACAACATAATAAACATTTTCCTTTTAAACAGATCGAATTGGTTAATTTAAATTTTTTAAATTAACTACAACCTGTAACTGTAATTAAATAAGAAACCCAAAGGAGTTATATTTGTTACAAATTGGCGCATACCAACGTGGAGCTTGATTAAACCCCAGTACACATTTAAACTTTAAATTACAAATTGGCGAACCCAACAGTGGGACATAACAAATTACAAGGGAACGTAATTTATTTGTTACAAATTGGCGCTCAACGAGTGGGCTTTAGTTAAGTAAAAATTAGGCTATTACTTAACTGGAGCAGGCAACTATTAGAGGCACAGGAATGCATACGAGAGGTGTTTCTAAAAGGATGGCGAAGGACCAAGAAACGGAAGAAGATAGACGGGAAGAAGAAGCAGAGGTAGTTACAGACATCGAAATGGAACAACAAAATTGGGAAAAATTAATGGAATTAATGAGTAGTATGAAGGAGGATAATAAGGAATTCATGAGTAGCATGAAGGAAATAAACAAACGAACGTTAGAAAAGCTAGAAAATAAAATAGACGGTATCAAGGAAATAAATAAACGAACTAATGAGAATTAGACAGTATTTTAGAAAATAACAAACGAATGTCAGAAAAGCTAGAAAATAAAATGGACAGTATAAACGAAAATTCAAAGAAACAAAACGAAGTTTTGAGTGAGAACTTAATAAAACTAAGGAACGAGAAGTTTGACAAGAATAAAGAGGAAACTAATGAGAATAAAAAAGACAAAAGTGTACTGTTATCTGAAAAGAAACCTAACAGAAATAATGAAATGAAAACAAAGAAAATGAGACAAAAACGTCAAAGGAAATTAATGAATACACGGGAAGGATTGGAGATGATCAAAGGGGGATTAGTTAAGCTACATAATATACCAATTACGGAACCAAAAGAAGTAAGGCAATTAAGAAACTCTAAACGAACCACAATTGAATTCCCAGATAGATTAGAAGGACCGAAAAGGCCAAAACTAACCGAGGAGCATGGAGGACTTCTGGAGATTAAGTATGAACCATTCGAAAGATTAAGAAACGGTACAGAAGAATCAGCTCGAAAAATGATGGTAGACTTCAGCATGAATGAAAATTTTATAACAACAAAATGGCGGAACTACATGATAGTGAGATACGTCACAAGGACGGAAATAATTCTATACGCTAGAGAGATCCGAACAACCAGTATAGAGGAAATAATGGACCACGGTTAAACAGATTCCAAACAGAATATAGAGAAAAGGGACGGATTTTATGGATACCGAATCAAGCAAATCAAAGGAAAATAATGAGAAACTAAGTAAATTATTTTAAACCAACTATTAAATGAAATAAACTAATTACGCAATACTTCAGAGAAATTATGTGGAATCAATTTTAAAAACCCCAAAATTCAAAAAATAAGTAAGAACACCTTACTATATAATTCAGAAGAAATTATTTTAAACTAATAAAAATGAAAGAAGAGAAAGAAGGGTTAGAAATGAGTTAAATAAAGGAAGAATATGCCATACAATTTATGATAAGGAGGAGATTCTGTGTTTAATTGCAGAAGTAAATGGGAGTGAATTAAAAATAGTAAAATACGTAGGCTAAAGAATAATTAATTGACAGCACGGAACTAAGAAGAATTTAAAATGAATATTGAACAGCTTTAACTAATATACTGGTGAATAATATGATGAATGGAACTACAGAACAACGAGATAAATAATTTAAGAAAAGTATTAGAATACCTCAAAAATAATAGTAATCATCCCTTGAATATAAGTTTGTAGCGAAGGAGCTACCTTATAGGTAATAATTTTATTATATGTATTGTGTTGTGATAGTGCAACGTTTATTTTTGTTTCTGGACAGAGATGAAGTTCCTCTGATCTCAGAAGATATAGTTAGGAAAACGGCAGAGTAATGGAAGCCAATAGTGCCCCTCTGATTCCGTACCAGCTATGATATTAGGGAAAAATGTTAGGGAAATATAGTATTTCAGGGATTATACACCAAGAGAGGTAATGAAATATAAAAATGATAATAAGTAATGATAGCGTAAAAAGCTAGAAGAAGTTATGAGTTCCAGAGAAAAGGACAGGTCTACAACTGAGGGAGGTACCAGTAGAGAATTAATGACAAGATATACCAGGAGTATCAACACAGTTTTCCGGTGCAATTAAAACTTTGAAGAATAGAAGAAGAAAACCTTATCATAGACGAACTACAAGTTTATTTTAACTAAACTTTATTGAGCCAAAATAAACTTCTTTCGAAGGGGGAGTATTATGTAATGTAACAGAGTTGGGGTTCCCGACATTACATAAAAAACTTTGTAAATATGATTTAAAACAATGCCCAAAGCATGTTATAATTAAATACAAGAGGGCCCATCTCACCTGAAGAATGCATTAAAGGTACCTAGTAAGGTTACTAAGTTATAAAACATCAAAAGTGTACCTATATCTAAAATATGTAATGAGTAGTATGAGATGTAAAACATAAACATTGTATCTAGTGGGATGAGTTTAATGTGTAGGAGTTGAGTATAATATACTGTTCAATTAATATTTAATGTGTTATAAAATGTACTTGGTGTTGTACTGTATCATGATATAGTATTTACAGGATATTTATTTTATGTTTTGTGTATAGTAAGGGTGGAGCTGTTGCTTTAAGGAAGTACTAAGCCATAGGTACTCATTGTATTCATGTTAAAATTGTATTTAAATAATTAAGTATAAGTACATTTATTAGGTATGATATTATGTTAAATGTATTTACCTTAATTGATTAATGAAGATGTTTAAAATAATATTTGTAAACTTGGCCAGGAAGACAATAAGTTGGCAAGTAGTTCTTATAATTATGTAAAAAAAACCAATGAAGGGTTCAATGATGAACTAAATAATATAATGAATTGAAACCAGGAAATTAAAATTGATATAAGTGGCCATAAACCAGTGACTATTTGTACAGTAGGTCAGGTAAAGAAAAATTAAGTTAAAAACAAAACAAAATTATAACAGGTGTAATAAAACCAATAGGCCTAAATTTAATATTTGTAAAAGGAAATTAATACCTTTTTAATAAGTCCAGTCAGATGAAATTGTAGTAAAATGTATATGGTTTAACAAGGCAGATTAAGTGAGAGTTTTATGTAATTTGGTGTAATTCCAAGCATGGAGTATTTTATTAAATAAGAGTAGTAATATTTTCTAATTCTGGCTCTAGGATATCAAATATTATCCAATGACAGAAAGTAATGGTTGTTAGGGTAACTGAAATGCAAGAAATTTTGTTGATTTCAACATTCGATTGTTATATGCTATTAGGAA
The DNA here is from genome assembly GCA_034769895.1 of Magicicada septendecula. Taxonomy (NCBI): domain Eukaryota; kingdom Metazoa; phylum Arthropoda; class Insecta; order Hemiptera; family Cicadidae; genus Magicicada; species Magicicada septendecula. Next base: position 729,209,306 of record CM068367.1, read on the forward strand.
CAGTTCAGTAGACAAATTTAAAACATAACGTAAAATAAAAATGAATCAACCTTAATAAATCTAATGTATTAAAGCCAATCCATTAAAACAAAACTGAGTAATAATTACTGAACCAGATTTCAGGAAATATAATTCTACACCTCCCAAAAGTAGCGGAATTAATAAATCCTTCTTCAAACTAATTCCATTAAAGATGATGATGAACCCGATTTACAATTAAACCATGATTCTTCTTGAATGGACAAGAAGTCAAAATTAATGCAAATATAAACCAAACATACACAAGCACCTTTGGTATTGAAGGAATAAACCTCACTTCCAAGAGATTGAAGAAATTGTAATACTACACCAATTCCACTGGGACCGGCAACCACTAGGATCGCGAAGAAGAACGAAGAACAGAAGAATTCCTGTTACACTCCGGGACATCACCTTTCAACCTTTATTGATAATCTGGACACATTTTGTGGTCAAAAGTAGCCTCATCAGTACGTCTTCATGCGGTTGTGAACAGACACGGCTATCTTGAGTATCGCATTGTACGGTAAAACCAGCTTATATTTAATTTTATACATTAAGAATTAATAACAATTTGTAATAACAATTAGTAACCTTAATTTTGCATTACCTGGCCTTACTAATCGTTAAAAGAATCACATGTACCCTGGGATAACAGATAAAACAAAAATTATATTTAAATTGTATTATACAGTACTAGTCCATTAACAAATCGATTCAGCATTGTACGAACGATATTACGATCAGATAAACTGTGAGGACGACTGTTGGAATTTAAAAAATAATATAAATAAAGAATCCTTCTTGTATGTGATGATGTTCTGTGTTATTGTAGAATAGGTATTGTATGTTGATTGGGGAGTAATTTACAGATAAAGAAGGTGATTAAACTGTCAAGTGAAACTAACTAACCTATAAAAACGAGTCAATTACTAATAGCAGTGCTCGTTGCAGACAGCTGGTGGAAACGGGAGAGTGCCGAACTAACGTATTCTCTTCGCCACACTTGAATCAATTTAAATAATACGGACCGAATAGGGTTGGAGAGAATTACCGAATTATTAACTATAATACCCGTAATATAGCGTTATTCTCTGGTAAAACACTTAGTAATTGATTAACACAGGGCTATGTTCAAAATACGAGTTGCAGCAACGATATAATAAATAATTGTTTTTTTTAATCAATATTGAGTTGCAGGAGGTCTCATCTACAACAACATAATAAACATTTTCCTTTTAAACAGATCGAATTGGTTAATTTAAATTTTTTAAATTAACTACAACCTGTAACTGTAATTAAATAAGAAACCCAAAGGAGTTATATTTGTTACAAATTGGCGCATACCAACGTGGAGCTTGATTAAACCCCAGTACACATTTAAACTTTAAATTACAAATTGGCGAACCCAACAGTGGGACATAACAAATTACAAGGGAACGTAATTTATTTGTTACAAATTGGCGCTCAACGAGTGGGCTTTAATTAAGTAAAAATTAGGCTATTACTTAACTGGAGCAGGCAACTATTAGAGGCACAGGAATGCATACGAGAAGTGTTTCTAAAAGGATGGCGAAGGACCAAGAAACGGAAGAAGATAGACGGGAAGAAGAAGCAGAGGTAGTTACAGACATCGAAATGGAACAACAAAATTGGGAAAAATTAATGGAATTAATGAGTAGTATGAAGGAGGATAATAAGGAATTCATGAGTAGCATGAAGGAAATAAACAAACGAACGTTAGAAAAGCTAGAAAATAAAATAGACGGTATCAAGGAAATAAATAAACGAACTAATGACAAATTAGACAGTATTTTAGAAAATAACAAACGAATGTCAGAAAAGCTAGAAAATAAAATGGACAGTATAAACGAAAATTCAAAGAAACAAAACGAAGTTTTGAGTGAGAACTTAATAAAACTAAGGAACGAGAAGTTTGACAAGAATAAAGAGGAAACTAATGAGAATAAAAAAGACAAAAGTGTACTGTTATCTGAAAAGAAACCTAACAGAAATAATGAAATGAAAACAAAGAAAATGAGACAAAAACGTCAAAGGAAATTAATGAATACACGGGAAGGATTGGAGATGATCAAAGGGGGATTAGTTAAGCTACATAATATACCAATTACGGAACCAAAAGAAGTAAGGCAATTAAGAAACTCTAAACGAACCACAATTGAATTCCCAGATAGATTAGAAGGACCGAAAAGGCCAAAACTAACCGAGGAGCATGGAGGACTTCTGGAGATTAAGTATGAACCATTCGAAAGATTAAGAAACGGTACAGAAGAATCAGCTCGAAAAACGATGGTAGACTTCAGCATGAATGAAAATTTTATAACAACAAAATGGCGGAACTACATGATAGTGAGATACGTCACAAGGACGGAAATAATTCTATACGCTAGAGAGATCCGAACAACCAGTATAGAGGAAATAATGGACCACGGTTAAACAGATTCCAAACAGAATATAGAGAAAAGGGATGGATTTTATGGATACCGAATCAAGCAAATCAAAGGAAAATAATGAGAAACTAAGTAAATTATTTTAAACCAACTATTAAATGAAATAAACTAATTACGCAATACTTCAGAGAAATTATGTGGAATCAATTTTAAAAACCCCAAAATTCAAAAAATAAGTAAGAACACCTTACTATATAATTCAGAAGAAATTATTTTAAACTAATAAAAATGAAAGAAGAGAAAGAAGGGTTAGAAATGAGTTAAATAAAGGAAGAATATGCCATACAATTTATGATAAGGAGGAGATTCTGTGTTTAATTGCAGAAGTAAATGGGAGTGAATTAAAAATAGTAAAATACGTAGGCTAAAGAATAATTAATTGACAGCACGGAACTAAGAAGAATTTAAAATGAATATTGAACAGCTTTAACTAATATACTGGTGAATAATATGATGAATGGAACTACAGAACAACGAGATAAATAATTTAAGAAAAGTATTAGAATACCTCAAAAATAATAGTAATCATCCCTTGAATATAAGTTTGTAGCGAAGGAGCTACCTTATAGGTAATAATTTTATTATATGTATTGTGTTGTGATAGTGCAACGTTTATTTTTGTTTCTGGACAGAGATGAAGTTCCTCTGATCTCAGAAGATATAGTTAGGAAAACGGCAGAGTAATGGAAGCCAATAGTGCCCCTCTGATTCCGTACCAGCTATGATATTAGGGAAAAATGTTAGGGAAATATAGTATTTCAGGGATTATACACCAAGAGAGGTAATGAAATATAAAAATGATAATAAGTAATGATAGCGTAAAAAGCTAGAAGAAGTTATGAGTTCCAGAGAAAAGGACAGGTCTACAACTGAGGGAGGTACCAGTAGAGAATTAATGACAAGATATACCAGGAGTATCAACACAGTTTTCCGGTGCAATTAAAACTTTGAAGAATAGAAGAAAACCTTATCATAGACGAACTACAAGTTTATTTTAACTAAACTTTTTGAGCCAAAATAAACTTCTTTCGAAGGGGGAGTATTATGTAACGTAACAGAGTTGGGGTTCCCGACATTACATAAAAAACTTTGTAAATATGATTTAAAACAATGCCCAAAGCATGTTATAATTAAATACAAGAGGGCCCATCTCACCTGAAGAATGCATTAAAGGTACCTAGTAAGGTTACTAAGTTATAAAACATCAAAAGTGTACCTATATCTAAAATATGTAATGAGTAGTATGAGATGTAAAACATAAACATTGTGTCTAGTGGGATGAGTTTAATGTGTAGGAGTTGAGTATAATATACTGTTCAATTAATATTTAATGTGTTATAAAATGTACTTGGTGTTGTACTGTATCATGATATAGTATTTACAGGATATTTATTTTATGTTTTGTGTATAGTAAGGGTGGAGCTGTTGCTTTAAGGAAGTACTAAGCCATAGGTACTCATTTTATTCATGTTAAAATTGTATTTAAATAATTAAGTATAAGTACATTTATTAGGTATGATATTATGTTAAATGTATTTACCTTAATTGATTAATGAAGATGTTTAAAATAATATTTGTAAACTTGGCCAGGAAGACAATAAGTTGGCAAGTAGTTCTTATAATTATGTAAAAAAAACCAATGAAGGGTTCAATGATGAACTAAATAATATAATGAATTGAAACCAGGAAATTAAAATTGATATAAGTGGCCATAAACCAGTGACTATTTGTACAGTAGGTCAGGTAAAGAAAAATTAAGTTAAAAACAAAACAAAATTATAACAGGTGTAATAAAACCAATAGGCCTAAATTTAATATTTGTAAAAGGAAATTAATACCTTTTTAATAAGTCCAGTCAGATGAAATTGTAGTAAAATGTATATGGTTTAACAAGGCAGATTAAGTGAGAGTTTTATGTAATTTGGTGTAATTCCAAGCATGGAGTATTTTATTAAATAAGAGTAGTAATATTTTCTAATTCTGGCTCTAGGATATCAAATATTATCCAATGACAGAAAGTAATGGTTGTTAGGGTAACTGAAATGCAAGAAATTTTGTTGATTTCAACATTCGATTGTTATATGCTATTAGGAACAGTTCAGTAGACAAATTTAAAACATAACGTAAAATAAAAATGAATCAACCTTAATAAATCTAATGTATTAAAGCCAATCCATTAAAACAAAACTGAGTAATAATTACTGAACCAGATTTCAGGAAATATAATTCTACACCTCCCAAAAGTAGCGGAATTAATAAATCCTTCTTCAAACTAATTCCATTAAAGATGATGATGAACCCGATTTACAATTAAACCATGATTCTTCTTGAATGGACAAGAAGTCAAAATTAATGCAAATATAAACCAAACATACACAAGGACCTTTGGTATTGAAGGAATAAACCTCACTTCCAAGAGATTGAAGAAATTGTAATACTACACCAATTCCACTGGGACCGGCAACCACTAGGATCGCGAAGAAGAACGAAGAACAGAAGAATTCCTGTTACACTCCGGGACATCACCTTTCAACCTTTATTGATAATCTGGACACATTTTGTGGTCAAAAGTAACCTCATCAGTACGTCTTCATGCGGTTGTGAACAGACACGGCTATCTTGAGTATCGCATTGTACGGTAAAACCAGCTTATATTTAATTTTATACATTAAGATTAATAACAATTTGTAATAACAATTAGTAACCTTAATTTTGCATTACCTGGCCTTACTAATTGTTAAAAGAATCACATGTACCCTGGGATAACAGATAAAACAAAAATTATATTTAAATTGTATTATACAGTACTAGTCCATTAACAAATCGATTCAGCATTGTACGAACGATATTACGATCAGATAAACTGTGAGGACGACTGTTGGAATTTAAAAAATAATATAAATAAAGAATCCTTCTTGTATGTGATGATGTTCTGTGTTATTGTAGAATAGGTATTGTATGTTGATTGGGGAGTAATTTACAGATAAAGAAGGTGATTAAACTGTCACGTGAAACTAACTAACCTATAAAAACGAGTCAATTACTAATAGCAGTGCTCGTTGCAGACAGCTGGTGGAAACGAGAGAGTGCCGAACTAACGTATTCTCTTCGCCACACTTGAATCAATTTAAATAATACGGACCGAATAGGGTTGGAGAGAATTACCAAATTATTAACTATAATACCCGTAATATAGCGTTATTCTCTGGTAAAACACTTAGTAATTGATTAACACAGGGCTATGTTCAAAATACGAGTTGCAGCAACGATATAATAAATAATTGTTTTTTTTAATCAATATTGAGTTGCAGGAGGTCTCATCTACAACAACATAATAAACATTTTCCTTTTAAACAGATCGAATTGGTTAATTTAAATTTTTTAAATTAACTACAACCTGTAACTGTAATTAAATAAGAAACCCAAAGGAGTTATATTTGTTACAAATTGGCGCATACCAACGTGGAGCTTGATTAAACCCCAGTACACATTTAAACTTTAAATTACAAATTGGCGAACCCAACAGTGGGACATAACAAATTACAAGGGAACGTAATTTATTTGTTACAAATTGGCGCTCAACGAGTGGGCTTTAGTTAAGTAAAAATTAGGCTATTACTTAACTGGAGCAGGCAACTATTAGAGGCACAGGAATGCATACGAGAGGTGTTTCTAAAAGGATGGCGAAGGACCAAGAAACGGAAGAAGATAGACGGGAAGAAGAAGCAGAGGTAGTTACAGACATCGAAATGGAACAACAAAATTGGGAAAAATTAATGGAATTAATGAGTAGTATGAAGGAGGATAATAAGGAATTCATGAGTAGCATGAAGGAAATAAACAAACGAACGTTAGAAAAGCTAGAAAATAAAATAGACGGTATCAAGGAAATAAATAAACGAACTAATGAGAATTAGACAGTATTTTAGAAAATAACAAACGAATGTCAGAAAAGCTAGAAAATAAAATGGACAGTATAAACGAAAATTCAAAGAAACAAAACGAAGTTTTGAGTGAGAACTTAATAAAACTAAGGAACGAGAAGTTTGACAAGAATAAAGAGGAAACTAATGAGAATAAAAAAGACAAAAGTGTACTGTTATCTGAAAAGAAACCTAACAGAAATAATGAAATGAAAACAAAGAAAATGAGACAAAAACGTCAAAGGAAATTAATGAATACACGGGAAGGATTGGAGATGATCAAAGGGGGATTAGTTAAGCTACATAATATACCAATTACGGAACCAAAAGAAGTAAGGCAATTAAGAAACTCTAAACGAACCACAATTGAATTCCCAGATAGATTAGAAGGACCGAAAAGGCCAAAACTAACCGAGGAGCATGGAGGACTTCTGGAGATTAAGTATGAACCATTCGAAAGATTAAGAAACGGTACAGAAGAATCAGCTCGAAAAATGATGGTAGACTTCAGCATGAATGAAAATTTTATAACAACAAAATGGCGGAACTACATGATAGTGAGATACGTCACAAGGACGGAAATAATTCTATACGCTAGAGAGATCCGAACAACCAGTATAGAGGAAATAATGGACCACGGTTAAACAGATTCCAAACAGAATATAGAGAAAAGGGACGGATTTTATGGATACCGAATCAAGCAAATCAAAGGAAAATAATGAGAAACTAAGTAAATTATTTTAAACCAACTATTAAATGAAATAAACTAATTACGCAATACTTCAGAGAAATTATGTGGAATCAATTTTAAAAACCCCAAAATTCAAAAAATAAGTAAGAACACCTTACTATATAATTCAGAAGAAATTATTTTAAACTAATAAAAATGAAAGAAGAGAAAGAAGGGTTAGAAATGAGTTAAATAAAGGAAGAATATGCCATACAATTTATGATAAGGAGGAGATTCTGTGTTTAATTGCAGAAGTAAATGGGAGTGAATTAAAAATAGTAAAATACGTAGGCTAAAGAATAATTAATTGACAGCACGGAACTAAGAAGAATTTAAAATGAATATTGAACAGCTTTAACTAATATACTGGTGAATAATATGATGAATGGAACTACAGAACAACGAGATAAATAATTTAAGAAAAGTATTAGAATACCTCAAAAATAATAGTAATCATCCCTTGAATATAAGTTTGTAGCGAAGGAGCTACCTTATAGGTAATAATTTTATTATATGTATTGTGTTGTGATAGTGCAACGTTTATTTTTGTTTCTGGACAGAGATGAAGTTCCTCTGATCTCAGAAGATATAGTTAGGAAAACGGCAGAGTAATGGAAGCCAATAGTGCCCCTCTGATTCCGTACCAGCTATGATATTAGGGAAAAATGTTAGGGAAATATAGTATTTCAGGGATTATACACCAAGAGAGGTAATGAAATATAAAAATGATAATAAGTAATGATAGCGTAAAAAGCTAGAAGAAGTTATGAGTTCCAGAGAAAAGGACAGGTCTACAACTGAGGGAGGTACCAGTAGAGAATTAATGACAAGATATACCAGGAGTATCAACACAGTTTTCCGGTGCAATTAAAACTTTGAAGAATAGAAGAAGAAAACCTTATCATAGACGAACTACAAGTTTATTTTAACTAAACTTTATTGAGCCAAAATAAACTTCTTTCGAAGGGGGAGTATTATGTAATGTAACAGAGTTGGGGTTCCCGACATTACATAAAAAACTTTGTAAATATGATTTAAAACAATGCCCAAAGCATGTTATAATTAAATACAAGAGGGCCCATCTCACCTGAAGAATGCATTAAAGGTACCTAGTAAGGTTACTAAGTTATAAAACATCAAAAGTGTACCTATATCTAAAATATGTAATGAGTAGTATGAGATGTAAAACATAAACATTGTATCTAGTGGGATGAGTTTAATGTGTAGGAGTTGAGTATAATATACTGTTCAATTAATATTTAATGTGTTATAAAATGTACTTGGTGTTGTACTGTATCATGATATAGTATTTACAGGATATTTATTTTATGTTTTGTGTATAGTAAGGGTGGAGCTGTTGCTTTAAGGAAGTACTAAGCCATAGGTACTCATTGTATTCATGTTAAAATTGTATTTAAATAATTAAGTATAAGTACATTTATTAGGTATGATATTATGTTAAATGTATTTACCTTAATTGATTAATGAAGATGTTTAAAATAATATTTGTAAACTTGGCCAGGAAGACAATAAGTTGGCAAGTAGTTCTTATAATTATGTAAAAAAAACCAATGAAGGGTTCAATGATGAACTAAATAATATAATGAATTGAAACCAGGAAATTAAAATTGATATAAGTGGCCATAAACCAGTGACTATTTGTACAGTAGGTCAGGTAAAGAAAAATTAAGTTAAAAACAAAACAAAATTATAACAGGTGTAATAAAACCAATAGGCCTAAATTTAATATTTGTAAAAGGAAATTAATACCTTTTTAATAAGTCCAGTCAGATGAAATTGTAGTAAAATGTATATGGTTTAACAAGGCAGATTAAGTGAGAGTTTTATGTAATTTGGTGTAATTCCAAGCATGGAGTATTTTATTAAATAAGAGTAGTAATATTTTCTAATTCTGGCTCTAGGATATCAAATATTATCCAATGACAGAAAGTAATGGTTGTTAGGGTAACTGAAATGCAAGAAATTTTGTTGATTTCAACATTCGATTGTTATATGCTATTAGGAACAGTTCAGTAGACAAATTTAAAACATAACGTAAAATAAAAATGAATCAACCTTAATAAATCTAATGTATTAAAGCCAATCCATTAAAACAAAACTGAGTAATAATTACTGAACCAGATTTCAGGAAATATAATTCTACACCTCCCAAAAGTAGCGGAATTAATAAATCCTTCTTCAAACTAATTCCATTAAAGATGATGATGAACCCGATTTACAATTAAACCATGATTCTTCTTGAATGGACAAGAAGTCAAAATTAATGCAAATATAAACCAAACATACACAAGCACCTTTGGTATTGAAGGAATAAACCTCACTTCCAAGAGATTGAAGAAATTGTAATACTACACCAATTCCACTGGGACCGGCAACCACTAGGATCGCGAAGAAGAACGAAGAACAGAAGAATTCCTGTTACACTCCGGGACATCACCTTTCAACCTTTATTGATAATCTGGACACATTTTGTGGTCAAAAGTAGCCTCATCAGTACGTCTTCATGCGGTTGTGAACAGACACGGCTATCTTGAGTATCGCATTGTACGGTAAAACCAGCTTATATTTAATTTTATACATTAAGAATTAATAACAATTTGTAATAACAATTAGTAACCTTAATTTTGCATTACCTGGCCTTACTAATCGTTAAAAGAATCACATGTACCCTGGGATAACAGATAAAACAAAAATTATATTTAAATTGTATTATACAGTACTAGTCCATTAACAAATCGATTCAGCATTGTACGAACGATATTACGATCAGATAAACTGTGAGGACGACTGTTGGAATTTAAAAAATAATATAAATAAAGAATCCTTCTTGTATGTGATGATGTTCTGTGTTATTGTAGAATAGGTATTGTATGTTGATTGGGGAGTAATTTACAGATAAAGAAGGTGATTAAACTGTCAAGTGAAACTAACTAACCTATAAAAACGAGTCAATTACTAATAGCAGTGCTCGTTGCAGACAGCTGGTGGAAACGGGAGAGTGCCGAACTAACGTATTCTCTTCGCCACACTTGAATCAATTTAAATAATACGGACCGAATAGGGTTGGAGAGAATTACCGAATTATTAACTATAATACCCGTAATATAGCGTTATTCTCTGGTAAAACACTTAGTAATTGATTAACACAGGGCTATGTTCAAAATACGAGTTGCAGCAACGATATAATAAATAATTGTTTTTTTTAATCAATATTGAGTTGCAGGAGGTCTCATCTACAACAACATAATAAACATTTTCCTTTTAAACAGATCGAATTGGTTAATTTAAATTTTTTAAATTAACTACAACCTGTAACTGTAATTAAATAAGAAACCCAAAGGAGTTATATTTGTTACAAATTGGCGCATACCAACGTGGAGCTTGATTAAACCCCAGTACACATTTAAACTTTAAATTACAAATTGGCGAACCCAACAGTGGGACATAACAAATTACAAGGGAACGTAATTTATTTGTTACAAATTGGCGCTCAACGAGTGGGCTTTAATTAAGTAAAAATTAGGCTATTACTTAACTGGAGCAGGCAACTATTAGAGGCACAGGAATGCATACGAGAAGTGTTTCTAAAAGGATGGCGAAGGACCAAGAAACGGAAGAAGATAGACGGGAAGAAGAAGCAGAGGTAGTTACAGACATCGAAATGGAACAACAAAATTGGGAAAAATTAATGGAATTAATGAGTAGTATGAAGGAGGATAATAAGGAATTCATGAGTAGCATGAAGGAAATAAACAAACGAACGTTAGAAAAGCTAGAAAATAAAATAGACGGTATCAAGGAAATAAATAAACGAACTAATGACAAATTAGACAGTATTTTAGAAAATAACAAACGAATGTCAGAAAAGCTAGAAAATAAAATGGACAGTATAAACGAAAATTCAAAGAAACAAAACGAAGTTTTGAGTGAGAACTTAATAAAACTAAGGAACGAGAAGTTTGACAAGAATAAAGAGGAAACTAATGAGAATAAAAAAGACAAAAGTGTACTGTTATCTGAAAAGAAACCTAACAGAAATAATGAAATGAAAACAAAGAAAATGAGACAAAAACGTCAAAGGAAATTAATGAATACACGGGAAGGATTGGAGATGATCAAAGGGGGATTAGTTAAGCTACATAATATACCAATTACGGAACCAAAAGAAGTAAGGCAATTAAGAAACTCTAAACGAACCACAATTGAATTCCCAGATAGATTAGAAGGACCGAAAAGGCCAAAACTAACCGAGGAGCATGGAGGACTTCTGGAGATTAAGTATGAACCATTCGAAAGATTAAGAAACGGTACAGAAGAATCAGCTCGAAAAACGATGGTAGACTTCAGCATGAATGAAAATTTTATAACAACAAAATGGCGGAACTACATGATAGTGAGATACGTCACAAGGACGGAAATAATTCTATACGCTAGAGAGATCCGAACAACCAGTATAGAGGAAATAATGGACCACGGTTAAACAGATTCCAAACAGAATATAGAGAAAAGGGATGGATTTTATGGATACCGAATCAAGCAAATCAAAGGAAAATAATGAGAAACTAAGTAAATTATTTTAAACCAACTATTAAATGAAATAAACTAATTACGCAATACTTCAGAGAAATTATGTGGAATCAATTTTAAAAACCCCAAAATTCAAAAAATAAGTAAGAACACCTTACTATATAATTCAGAAGAAATTATTTTAAACTAATAAAAATGAAAGAAGAGAAAGAAGGGTTAGAAATGAGTTAAATAAAGGAAGAATATGCCATACAATTTATGATAAGGAGGAGATTCTGTGTTTAATTGCAGAAGTAAATGGGAGTGAATTAAAAATAGTAAAATACGTAGGCTAAAGAATAATTAATTGACAGCACGGAACTAAGAAGAATTTAAAATGAATATTGAACAGCTTTAACTAATATACTGGTGAATAATATGATGAATGGAACTACAGAACAACGAGATAAATAATTTAAGAAAAGTATTAGAATACCTCAAAAATAATAGTAATCATCCCTTGAATATAAGTTTGTAGCGAAGGAGCTACCTTATAGGTAATAATTTTATTATATGTATTGTGTTGTGATAGTGCAACGTTTATTTTTGTTTCTGGACAGAGATGAAGTTCCTCTGATCTCAGAAGATATAGTTAGGAAAACGGCAGAGTAATGGAAGCCAATAGTGCCCCTCTGATTCCGTACCAGCTATGATATTAGGGAAAAATGTTAGGGAAATATAGTATTTCAGGGATTATACACCAAGAGAGGTAATGAAATATAAAAATGATAATAAGTAATGATAGCGTAAAAAGCTAGAAGAAGTTATGAGTTCCAGAGAAAAGGACAGGTCTACAACTGAGGGAGGTACCAGTAGAGAATTAATGACAAGATATACCAGGAGTATCAACACAGTTTTCCGGTGCAATTAAAACTTTGAAGAATAGAAGAAAACCTTATCATAGACGAACTACAAGTTTATTTTAACTAAACTTTTTGAGCCAAAATAAACTTCTTTCGAAGGGGGAGTATTATGTAACGTAACAGAGTTGGGGTTCCCGACATTACATAAAAAACTTTGTAAATATGATTTAAAACAATGCCCAAAGCATGTTATAATTAAATACAAGAGGGCCCATCTCACCTGAAGAATGCATTAAAGGTACCTAGTAAGGTTACTAAGTTATAAAACATCAAAAGTGTACCTATATCTAAAATATGTAATGAGTAGTATGAGATGTAAAACATAAACATTGTGTCTAGTGGGATGAGTTTAATGTGTAGGAGTTGAGTATAATATACTGTTCAATTAATATTTAATGTGTTATAAAATGTACTTGGTGTTGTACTGTATCATGATATAGTATTTACAGGATATTTATTTTATGTTTTGTGTATAGTAAGGGTGGAGCTGTTGCTTTAAGGAAGTACTAAGCCATAGGTACTCATTTTATTCATGTTAAAATTGTATTTAAATAATTAAGTATAAGTACATTTATTAGGTATGATATTATGTTAAATGTATTTACCTTAATTGATTAATGAAGATGTTTAAAATAATATTTGTAAACTTGGCCAGGAAGACAATAAGTTGGCAAGTAGTTCTTATAATTATGTAAAAAAAACCAATGAAGGGTTCAATGATGAACTAAATAATATAATGAATTGAAACCAGGAAATTAAAATTGATATAAGTGGCCATAAACCAGTGACTATTTGTACAGTAGGTCAGGTAAAGAAAAATTAAGTTAAAAACAAAACAAAATTATAACAGGTGTAATAAAACCAATAGGCCTAAATTTAATATTTGTAAAAGGAAATTAATACCTTTTTAATAAGTCCAGTCAGATGAAATTGTAGTAAAATGTATATGGTTTAACAAGGCAGATTAAGTGAGAGTTTTATGTAATTTGGTGTAATTCCAAGCATGGAGTATTTTATTAAATAAGAGTAGTAATATTTTCTAATTCTGGCTCTAGGATATCAAATATTATCCAATGACAGAAAGTAATGGTTGTTAGGGTAACTGAAATGCAAGAAATTTTGTTGATTTCAACATTCGATTGTTATATGCTATTAGGAACAGTTCAGTAGACAAATTTAAAACATAACGTAAAATAAAAATGAATCAACCTTAATAAATCTAATGTATTAAAGCCAATCCATTAAAACAAAACTGAGTAATAATTACTGAACCAGATTTCAGGAAATATAATTCTACACCTCCCAAAAGTAGCGGAATTAATAAATCCTTCTTCAAACTAATTCCATTAAAGATGATGATGAACCCGATTTACAATTAAACCATGATTCTTCTTGAATGGACAAGAAGTCAAAATTAATGCAAATATAAACCAAACATACACAAGGACCTTTGGTATTGAAGGAATAAACCTCACTTCCAAGAGATTGAAGAAATTGTAATACTACACCAATTCCACTGGGAACCACTAGGATCGCGAAGAAGAACGAAGAACAGAAGAATTCCTGTTACACTCCGGGACATCACCTTTCAACCTTTATTGATAATCTGGACACATTTTGTGGTCAAAAGTAACCTCATCAGTACGTCTTCATGCGGTTGTGAACAGACACGGCTATCTTGAGTATCGCATTGTACGGTAAAACCAACTTATATTTAATTTTATACATTAAGATTAATAACAATTTGTAATAACAATTAGTAACCTTAATTTTGCATTACCTGGCCTTACTAATCGTTAAAAGAATCACATGTACCCTGGGATAACAGATAAAACAAAAATTATATTTAAATTGTATTATACAGTACTAGTCCATTAACAAATCGATTCAGCATTGTACGAACGATATTACGATCAGATAAACTGTGAGGACGACTGTTGGAATTTAAAAAATAATATAAATAAAGAATCCTTCTTGTATGTGATGATGTTCTGTGTTATTGTAGAATAGGTATTGTATGTTGATTGGGGAGTAATTTACAGATAAAGAAGGTGATTAAACTGTCACGTGAAACTAACTAACCTATAAAAACGAGTCAATTACTAATAGCAGTGCTCGTTGCAGACAGCTGGTGGAAACGAGAGAGTGCCGAACTAACGTATTCTCTTCGCCACACTTGAATCAATTTAAATAATACGGACCGAATAGGGTTGGAGAGAACTACCAAATTATTAACTATAATACCCGTAATATAGCGTTATTCTCTGGTAAAACACTTAGTAATTGATTAACACAGGGCTATGTTCAAAATACGAGTTGCAGCAACGATATAATAAATAATTGTTTTTTTTAATCAATATTGAGTTGCAGGAGGTCTCATCTACAACAACATAATAAACATTTTCCTTTTAAACAGATCGAATTGGTAAATTTAAATTTTTTAAATTAACTACAACCTGTAACTGTAATTAAATAAGAAACCCAAAGGAGTTATATTTGTTACAAATTGGCGCATACCAACGTGGAGCTTGATTAAACCCCAGTACACATTTAAACTTTAAATTACAAATTGGCGAACCCAACAGTGGGACATAACAAATTACAAGGGAACGTAATTTATTTGTTACAAATTGGCGCTCAACGAGTGGGCTTTAGTTAAGTAAAAATTAGGCTATTACTTAACTGGAGCAGGCAACTATTAGAGGCACAGGAATGCATACGAGAGGTGTTTCTAAAAGGATGGCGAAGGACCAAGAAACGGAAGAAGATAGACGGGAAGAAGAAGCAGAGGTAGTTACAGACATCGAAATGGAACAACAAAATTGGGAAAAATTAATGGAATTAATGAGTAGTATGAAGGAGGATAATAAGGAATTCATGAGTAGCATGAAGGAAATAAACAAACGAATGTTAGAAAAGCTAGAAAATAAAATAGACGGTATCAAGGAAATAAATAAACGAACTAATGAGAAATTAGACAGTATTTTAGAAAATAACAAACGAATGTCAGAAAAGCTAGAAAATAAAATGGACAGTATAAACGAAAATTCAAAGAAACAAAACGAAGTTTTGAGTGAGAACTTAATAAAACTAAGGAACGAGAAGTTTGACAAGAATAAAGAGGAAACTAATGAGAATAAAAAAGACAAAAGTGTACTGTTATCTGAAAAGAAACCTAACAGAAATAATGAAATGAAAACAAAGAAAATGAGACAAAAACGTCAAAGGAAATTAATGAATACACGGGAAGGATTGGAGATGATCAAAGGGGGATTAGTTAAGCTACATAATATACCAATTACGGAACCAAAAGAAGTAAGGCAATTAAGAAACTCTAAACGAACCACAATTGAATTCCCAGATAGATTAGAAGGACCGAAAAGGCCAAAACTAACCGAGGAGCATGGAGGACTTCTGGAGATTAAGTATGAACCATTCGAAAGATTAAGAAACGGTACAGAAGAATCAGCTCGAAAAACGATGGTAGACTTCAGCATGAATGAAAATTTTATAACAACAAAATGGCGGAACTACATGATAGTGAGATACGTCACAAGGACGGAAATAATTCTATACGCTAGAGAGATCCGAACAACCAGTATAGAGGAAATAATGGACCACGGTTAAACAGATTCCAAACAGAATATAGAGAAAAGGGACGGATTTTATGGATACCGAATCAAGCAAATCAAAGGAAAATAATGAGAAACTAAGTAAATTATTTTAAACCAACTATTAAATGAAATAAACTAATTACGCAATACTTCAGAGAAATTATGTGGAATCAATTTTAAAAACCCCAAAATTCAAAAAATAAGTAAGAACACCTTACTATATAATTCAGAAGAAATTATTTTAAACTAATAAAAATGAAAGAAGAGAAAGAAGGGTTAGAAATGAGTTAAATAAAGGAAGAATATGCCATACAATTTATGATAAGGAGGAGATTCTGTGTTTAATTGCAGAAGTAAATGGGAGTGAATTAAAAATAGTAAAATACGTAGGCTAAAGAATAATTAATTGACAGCACGGAACTAAGAAGAATTTAAAATGAATATTGAACAGCTTTAACTAATATACTGGTGAATAATATGATGAATGGAACTACAGAACAACAAGATAAATAATTTAAGAAAAGTAATAGAATACCTCAAAAATAATAGTAATCATCCCTTGAATATAAGTTTGTAGCGAAGGAGCTACCTTATAGGTAATAATTTTATTATATGTATTGTGTTGTGATAGTGCAACGTTTATTTTTGTTTCTGGACAGAGATGAAGTTCCTCTGATCTCAGAAGATATAGTTAGGAAAACGGCAGAGTAATGGAAGCCAATAGTGCCCCTCTGATTCGGTACCAGCTATGATATTAGGGAAATATAGTATTTCAGGGATTATACACCAAGAGAGGTAATGAAATATAAAAATGATAATAAGTAATGATAGCGTAAAAAGCTAGAAGAAGTTATGAGTTCCAGAGAAAAGGACAGGTCTACAACTGAGGGAGGTACCAGTAGAGAATTAATGACAAGATATACCAGGAGTATCAACACAGTTTTCCAGTGCAATTAAAACTTTGAAGAATAGAAGAAGAAAACCTTATCATAGACGAACTACAAGTTTATTTTAACTAAACTTTATTGAGCCAAAATAAACTTCTTTCGAAGGGGGAGTATTATGTAACGTAACAGAGTTGGGGTTCCCGACATTACATAAAAAACTTTGTAAATATGATTTAAAACAATGCCCAAAGCATGTTATAATTAAATACAAGAGGGCCCATCTCACCTGAAGAATGCATTAAAGGTACCTAGTAAGGTTACTAAGTTATAAAACATCAAAAGTGTACCTATATCTAAAATATGTAATGAGTAGTATGAGATGTAAAACATAAACATTGTATCTAGTGGGATGAGTTTAATGTGTAGGAGTTGAGTATAATATACTGTTCAATTAATATTTAATGTGTTATAAAATGTACTTGGTGTTGTACTGTATCATGATATAGTATTTACAGGATATTTATTTTATGTTTTGTGTATAGTAAGGGTGGAGCTGTTGCTTTAAGGAAGTACTAAGCCATAGGTACTCATTTTATTCATGTTAAAATTGTATTTAAATAATTAAGTATAAGTACATTTATTAGGTATGATATTATGTTAAATGTATTTACCTTAATTGATTAATGAAGATGTTTAAAATAATACTTGTAAACTTGGCCAGGAAGACAATAAGTTGGCAAGTAGTTCTTATAATTATGTAAAAAAAACCAATGAAGGGTTCAATGATGAACTAAATAATATAATGAATTGAAACCAGGAAATTAAAATTGATATAAGTGGCCATAAACCAGTGACTATTTGTACAGTAGGTCAGGTAAAGAAAAATTAAGTTAAAAACAAAACAAAATTATAACAGGTGTAATAAAACCAATAGGCCTAAATTTAATATTTGTAAAAGGAAATTAATACCTTTTTAATAAGTCCAGTCAGATGAAATTGTAGTAAAATGTATATGGTTTAACAAGGCAGATTAAGTGAGAGTTTTATGTAATTTGGTGTAATTCCAAGCATGGAGTATTTTATTAAATAAGAGTAGTAATATTTTCTAATTCTGGCTCTAGGATATCAAATATTATCCAATGACAGAAAGTAATGGTTGTTAGGGTAACTGAAATGCAAGAAATTTTGTTGATTTCAACATTCGATTGTTATATGCTATTAGGAACAGTTCAGTAGACAAATTTAAAACATAACGTAAAATAAAAATGAATCAACCTTAATAAATCTAATGTATTAAAGCCAATCCATTAAAACAAAACTGAGTAATAATTACTGAACCAGATTTCAGGAAATATAATTCTACACCTCCCAAAAGTAGCGGAATTAATAAATCCTTCTTCAAACTAATTCCATTAAAGATGATGATGAACCCGATTTACAATTAAACCATGATTCTTCTTGAATGGACAAGAAGTCAAAATTAATGCAAATATAAACCAAACATACACAAGGACCTTTGGTATTGAAGGAATAAACCTCACTTCCAAGAGATTGAAGAAATTGTAATACTACACCAATTCCACTGGGACCGGCAACCACTAGGATCGCGAAGAAGAACGAAGAACAGAAGAATTCCTGTTACACTCCGGGACATCACCTTTCAACCTTTATTGATAATCTGGACACATTTTGTGGTCAAAATTAGCCTCATCAGTACGTCTTCATGCGGTTGTGAACAGACACGGCTATCTTGAGTATCGCATTGTACGGTAAAACCAGCTTATATTTAATTTTATACATTAAGAATTAATAACAATTTGTAATAACAATTAGTAACCTTAACTTTGCATTACCTGGCCTTACTAATCGTTAAAAGAATCACATGTACCCTGGGATAACAGATAAAACAAAAATTATATTTAAATTGTATTATACAGTACTAGTCCATTAACAAATCGATTCAGCATTGTACGAACGATATTACGATCAGATAAACTGTGAGGACGACTGTTGGAATTTAAAAAATAATATAAATAAAGAATCCTTCTTGTATGTGATGATGTTCTGTGTTATTGTAGAATAGGTACTGTATGTTGATTGGGGAGTAATTTACAGATAAAGAAGGTGATTAAACTGTCACGTGAAACTAACTAACCTATAAAAACGAGTCAATTACTAATAGCAGTGCTCGTTGCAGACAGCTGGTGGAAACGGGAGAGTGCCGAACTAACGTATTCTCTTCGCCACACTTGAATCAATTTAAATAATACGGACCGAATAGGGTTGGAGAGAATTACCGAATTATTAACTATAATACCCGTAATATAGCGTTATTCTCTGGTAAAACACTTAGTAATTGATTAACACAGGGCTATGTTCAAAATACGAGTTGCAGCAACGATATAATAAATAATTGTTTTTTTTAATCAATATTGAGTTGCAGGAGGTCTCATCTACAACAACATAATAAACATTTTCCTTTTAAACAGATCGAATTGGTTAATTTAAATTTTTTAAATTAACTACAACCTGTAACTGTAATTAAATAAGAAACCCAAAGGAGTTATATTTGTTACAAATTGGCGCATACCAACGTGGAGCTTGATTAAACCCCAGTACACATTTAAACTTTAAATTACAAATTGGCGAACCCAACAGTGGGACATAACAAATTACAAGGGAACGTAATTTATTTGTTACAAATTGGCGCTCAACGAGTGGGCTTTAGTTAAGTAAAAATTAGGCTATTACTTAACTGGAGCAGGCAACTATTAGAGGCACAGGAATGCATACGAGAGGTGTTTCTAAAAGGATGGCGAAGGACCAAGAAACGGAAGAAGATAGACGGGAAGAAGAAGCAGAGGTAGTTACAGACATCGAAATGGAACAACAAAATTGGGAAAAATTAATGGAATTAATGAGTAGTATGAAGGAGGATAATAAGGAATTCATGAGTAGCATGAAGGAAATAAACAAACGAACGTTAGAAAAGCTAGAAAATAAAATAGACGGTATCAAGGAAATAAATAAACGAACTAATGAGAAATTAGACAGTATTTTAGAAAATAACAAACGAATGTCAGAAAAGCTAGAAAATAAAATGGACAGTATAAACGAAAATTCAAAGAAACAAAACGAAGTTTTGAGTGAGAACTTAATAAAACTAAGGAACGAGAAGTTTGACAAGAATAAAGAGGAAACTAATGAGAATAAAAAAGACAAAAGTGTACTGTTATCTGAAAAGAAACCTAACAGAAATAATGAAATGAAAACAAAGAAAATGAGACAAAAACGTCAAAGGAAATTAATGAATACACGGGAAGGATTGGAGATGATCAAAGGGGGATTAGTTAAGCTACATAATATACCAATTACGGAACCAAAAGAAGTAAGGCAATTAAGAAACTCTAAACGAACCACAATTGAATTCCCAGATAGATTAGAAGGACCGAAAAGGCCAAAACTAACCGAGGAGCATGGAGGACTTCTGGAGATTAAGTATGAACCATTCGAAAGATTAAGAAACGGTACAGAAGAATCAGCTCGAAAAACGATGGTAGACTTCAGCATGAATGAAAATTTTATAACAACAAAATGGCGGAACTACATGATAGTGAGATACGTCACAAGGACGGAAATAATTCTATACGCTAGAGAGATCCGAACAACCAGTATAGAGGAAATAATGGACCACGGTTAAACAGATTCCAAACAGAATATAGAGAAAAGGGACGGATTTTATGGATACCGAATCAAGCAAATCAAAGGAAAATAATGAGAAACTAAGTAAATTATTTTAAACCAACTATTAAATGAAATAAACTAATTACGCAATACTTCAGAGAAATTATGTGGAATCAATTTTAAAAACCCCAAAATTCAAAAAATAAGTAAGAACACCTTACTATATAATTCAGAAGAAATTATTTTAAACTAATAAAAATGAAAGAAGAGAAAGAAGGGTTAGAAATGAGTTAAATAAAGGAAGAATATGCCATACAATTTATGATAAGGAGGAGATTCTGTGTTTAATTGCAGAAGTAAATGGGAGTGAATTAAAAATAGTAAAATACGTAGGCTAAAGAATAATTAATTGACAGCACGGAACTAAGAAGAATTTAAAATGAATATTGAACAGCTTTAACTAATATACTGGTGAATAATATGATGAATGGAACTACAGAACGAGATAAATAATTTAAGAAAAGTATTAGAATACCTCAAAAATAATAGTAATCATCCCTTGAATATAAGTTTGTAGCGAAGGAGCTACCTTATAGGTAATAATTTTATTATATGTATTGTGTTGTGATAGTGCAACGTTTATTTTTGTTTCTGGACAGAGATGAAGTTCCTCTGATCTCAGAAGATATAGTTAGGAAAACGGCAGAGTAATGGAAGCCAATAGTGCCCCTCTGATTCCGTACCAGCTATGATATTAGGGAAAAATGTTAGGGAAATATAGTATTTCAGGGATTATACACCAAGAGAGGTAATGAAATATAAAAATGATAATAAGTAATGATAGCGTAAAAAGCTAGAAGAAGTTATGAGTTCCAGAGAAAAGGACAGGTCTACAACTGAGGGAGGTACCAGTAGAGAATTAATGACAAGATATACCAGGAGTATCAACACAGTTTTCCGGTGCAATTAAAACTTTGAAGAATAGAAGAAGAAAACCTTATCATAGACGAACTACAAGTTTATTTTAACTAAACTTTATTGAGCCAAAATAAACTTCTTTCGAAGGGGGAGTATTATGTAACGTAACAGAGTTGGGGTTCCCGACATTACATAAAAAACTTTGTAAATATGATTTAAAACAATGCCCAAAGCATGTTATAATTAAATACAAGAGGGCCCATCTCACCTGAAGAATGCATTAAAGGTACCTAGTAAGGTTACTAAGTTATAAAACATCAAAAGTGTACCTATATCTAAAATATGTAATGAGTAGTATGAGATGTAAAACATAAACATTGTATCTAGTGGGATGAGTTTAATGTGTAGGAGTTGAGTATAATATACTGTTCAATTAATATTTAATGTGTTATAAAATGTACTTGGTGTTGTACTGTATCATGATATAGTATTTACAGGATATTTATTTTATGTTTTGTGTATAGTAAGGGTGGAGCTGTTGCTTTAAGGAAGTACTAAGCCATAGGTACTCATTTTATTCATGTTAAAATTGTATTTAAATAATTAAGTATAAGTACATTTATTAGGTATGATATTATGTTAAATGTATTTACCTTAATTGATTAATGAAGATGTTTAAAATAATATTTGTAAACTTGGCCAGGAAGACAATAAGTTGGCAAGTAGTTCTTATAATTATGTAAAAAAAACCAATGAAGGGTTCAATGATGAACTAAATAATATAATGAATTGAAACCAGGAAATTAAAATTGATATAAGTGGCCATAAACCAGTGACTATTTGTACAGTAGGTCAGGTAAAGAAAAATTAAGTTAAAAACAAAACAAAATTATAACAGGTGTAATAAAACCAATAGGCCTAAATTTAATATTTGTAAAAGGAAATTAATACCTTTTTAATAAGTCCAGTCAGATGAAATTGTAGTAAAATGTATATGGTTTAACAAGGCAGATTAAATGAGAGTTTTATGTAATTTGGTGTAATTCCAAGCATGGAGTATTTTATTAAATAAGAGTAGTAATATTTTCTAATTCTGGCTCTAGGATATCAAATATTATCCAATGACAGAAAGTAATGGTTGTTAGGGTAACTGAAATGCAAGAAATTTTGTTGATTTCAACATTCGATTGTTATATGCTATTAGGAACAGTTCAGTAGACAAATTTAAAACATAACGTAAAATAAAAATGAATCAACCTTAATAAATCTAATGTATTAAAGCCAATCCATTAAAACAAAACTGAGTAATAATTACTGAACCAGATTTCAGGAAATATAATTCTACACCTCCCAAAAGTAGCGGAATTAATAAATCCTTCTTCAAACTAATTCCATTAAAGATGATGATGAACCCGATTTACAATTAAACCATGATTCTTCTTGAATGGACAAGAAGTCAAAATTAATGCAAATATAAACCAAACATACACAAGGACCTTTGGTATTGAAGGAATAAACCTCACTTCCAAGAGATTGAAGAAATTGTAATACTACACCAATTCCACTGGGACCGGCAACCACTAGGATCGCGAAGAAGAACGAAGAACAGAAGAATTCCTGTTACACTCCGGGACATCACCTTTCAACCTTTATTGATAATCTGGACACATTATGTGGTCAAAAGTAACCTCATCAGTACGTCTTCATGCGGTTGTGAACAGACACGGCTATCTTGAGTATCGCATTGTACGGTAAAACCAGCTTATATTTAATTTTATACATTAAGATTAATAACAATTTGTAATAACAATTAGTAACCTTAATTTTGCATTACCTGGCCTTACTAATCGTTAAAAGAATCACATGTACCCTGGGATAACAGATAAAACAAAAATTATATTTAAATTGTATTATACAGTACTAGTCCATTAACAAATCGATTCAGCATTGTACGAACGATATTACGATCAGATAAACTGTGAGGACGACTGTTGGAATTTAAAAAATAATATAAATAAAGAATCTTTCTTGTATGTGATGATGTTCTGTGTTATTGTAGAATAGGTATTGTATGTTGATTGGGGAGTAATTTACAGATAAAGAAGGTGATTAAACTGTCAAGTGAAACTAACTAACCTATAAAAACGAGTCAATTACTAATAGCAGTGCTCGTTGCAGACAGCTGGTGGAAACGGGAGAGTGCCGAACTAACGTATTCTCTTCGCCACACTTGAATCAATTTAAATAATACGGACCGAATAGGGTTGGAGAGAATTACCAAATTATTAACTATAATACCCGTAATATAGCGTTATTCTCTGGTAAAACACTTAGTAATTGATTAACACAGGGCTATGTTCAAAATACGAGTTGCAGCAACGATATAATAAATAATTGTTTTTTTTAATCAATATTGAGTTGCAGAAGGTCTCATCTACAACAACATAATAAACATTTTCCTTTTAAACAGATCGAATTGGTTAATTTAAATTTTTTAAATTAACTACAACCTGTAACTGTAATTAAATAAGAAACCCAAAGGAGTTATATTTGTTACAAATTGGCGCATACCAACGTGGAGCTTGATTAAACCCCAGTACACATTTAAACTTTAAATTACAAATTGGCGAACCCAACAGTGGGACATAACAAATTACAAGGGAACGTAATTTATTTGTTACAAATTGGCGCTCAACGAGTGGGCTTTAGTTAAGTAAAAATTAGGCTATTACTTAACTGGAGCAGGCAACTATTAGAGGCACAGGAATGCATACGAGAGGTGTTTCTAAAAGGATGGCGAAGGACCAAGAAACGGAAGAAGATAGACGGGAAGAAGAAGCAGAGGTAGTTACAGACATCGAAATGGAACAACAAAATTGGGAAAAATTAATGGAATTAATGAGTAGTATGAAGGAGGATAATAAGGAATTCATGAGTAGCATGAAGGAAATAAACAAACGAACGTTAGAAAAGCTAGAAAATAAAATAGACGGTATCAAGGAAATAAATAAACGAACTAATGAGAAATTAGACAGTATTTTAGAAAATAACAAACGAATGTCAGAAAAGCTAGAAAATAAAATGGACAGTATAAACGAAAATTCAAAGAAACAAAACGAAGTTTTGAGTGAGAACTTAATAAAACTAAGGAAAGAGAAGTTTGACAAGAATAAAGAGGAAACTAATGAGAATAAAAAAGACAAAAGTGTACTGTTATCTGAAAAGAAACCTAACAGAAATAATGAAATGAAAACAAAGAAAATGAGATAAAAACGTCAAAGGAAATTAATGAATACACGGGAAGGATTGGAGATGATCAAAGGGGGATTAGTTAAGCTACATAATATACCAATTACGGAACCAAAAGAAGTAAGGCAATTAAGAAACTCTAAACGAACCACAATTGAATTCCCAGATAGATTAGAAGGACCGAAAAGGCCAAAACTAACCGAGGAGCATGGAGGACTTCTGGAGATTAAGTATGAACCATTCGAAAGATTAAGAAACGGTACAGAAGAATCAGCTCGAAAAACGATGGTAGACTTCAGCATGAATGAAAATTTTATAACAACAAAATGGCGGAACTACATGATAGTGAGATACGTCACAAGGACGGAAATAATTCTATACGCTAGAGAGATCCGAACAACCAGTATAGAGGAAATAATGGACCACGGTTAAACAGATTCCAAACAGAATATAGAGAAAAGGGACGGATTTTATGGATACCGAATCAAGCAAATCAAAGGAAAATAATGAGAAACTAAGTAAATTATTTTAAACCAACTATTAAATGAAATAAACTAATTACGCAATACTTCAGAGAAATTATGTGGAATCAATTTTAAAAACCCCAAAATTCAAAAAATAAGTAAGAACACCTTACTATATAATTCAGAAGAAATTATTTTAAACTAATAAAAATGAAAGAAGAGAAAGAAGGGTTAGAAATGAGTTAAATAAAGGAAGAATATGCCATACAATTTATGATAAGGAGGAGATTCTGTGTTTAATTGCAGAAGTAAATGGGAGTGAATTAAAAATAGTAAAATACGTAGGCTAAAGAATAATTAATTGACAGCACGGAACTAAGAAGAATTTAAAATGAATATTGAACAGCTTTAACTAATATACTGGTGAATAATATGATGAATGGAACTACAGAACAACGAGATAAATAATTTAAGAAAAGTATTAGAATACCTCAAAAATAATAGTAATCATCCCTTGAATATAAGTTTGTAGCGAAGGAGCTACCTTATAGGTAATAATTTTATTATATGTATTGTGTTGTGATAGTGCAACGTTTATTTTTGTTTCTGGACAGAGATGAAGTTCCTCTGATCTCAGAAGATATAGTTAGGAAAACGGCAGAGTAATGGAAGCCAATAGTGCCCCTCTGATTCCGTACCAGCTATGATATTAGGGAAATATAGTATTTCAGGGATTATACACCAAGAGAGGTAATGAAATATAAAAATGATAATAAGTAATGATAGCGTAAAAAGCTAGAAGAAGTTATGAGTTCCAGAGAAAAGGACAGGTCTACAACTGAGGGAGGTACCAGTAGAGAATTAATGACAAGATATACCAGGAGTATCAACACAGTTTTCCGGTGCAATTAAAACTTTGAAGAATAGAAGAAGAAAACCTTATCATAGACGAACTACAAGTTTATTTTAACTAAACTTTATTGAGCCAAAATAAACTTCTTTCGAAGGGGGAGTATTATGTAACGTAACAGAGTTGGGGTTCCCGACATTACATAAAAAACTTTGTAAATATGATTTAAAACAATGCCCAAAGCATGTTATAATTAAATACAAGAGGGCCCATCTCACCTGAAGAATGCATTAAAGGTACCTAGTAAGGTTACTAAGTTATAAAACATCAAAAGTGTACCTATATCTAAAATATGTAATGAGTAGTATGAGATGTAAAACATAAACATTGTATCTAGTGGGATGAGTTTAATGTGTAGGAGTTGAGTATAATATACTGTTCAATTAATATTTAATGTGTTATAAAATGTACTTGGTGTTGTACTGTATCATGATATAGTATTTACAGGATATTTATTTTATGTTTTGTGTATAGTAAGGGTGGAGCTGTTGCTTTAAGGAAGTACTAAGCCATAGGTACTCATTTTATTCATGTTAAAATTGTATTTAAATAATTAAGTATAAGTACATTTATTAGGTATGATATTATGTTAAATGTATTTACCTTAATTGATTAATGAAGATGTTTAAAATAATATTTGTAAACTTGGCCAGGAAGACAATAAGTTGGCAAGTAGTTCTTATAATTATGTAAAAAAAACCAATGAAGGGTTCAATGATGAACTAAATAATATAATGAATTGAAACCAGGAAATTAAAATTGATATAAGTGGCCATAAACCAGTGACTATTTGTACAGTAGGTCAGGTAAAGAAAAATTAAGTTAAAAACAAAACAAAATTATAACAGGTGTAATAAAACCAATAGGCCTAAATTTAATATTTGTAAAAGGAAATTAATACCTTTTTAATAAGTCCAGTCAGATGAAATTGTAGTAAAATGTATATGGTTTAACAAGGCAGATTAAGTGAGAGTTTTATGTAATTTGGTGTAATTCCAAGCATGGAGTATTTTATTAAATAAGAGTAGTAATATTTTCTAATTCTGGCTCTAGGATATCAAATATTATCCAATGACAGAAAGTAATGGTTGTTAGGGTAACTGAAATGCAAGAAATTTTGTTGATTTCAACATTCGATAGTTATATGCTATTAGGAACAGTTCAGTAGACAAATTTAAAACATAACGTAAAATAAAAATGAATCAACCTTAATAAATCTAATGTATTAAAGCCAATCCATTAAAACAAAACTGAGTAATAATTACTGAACCAGATTTCAGGAAATATAATTCTACACCTCCCAAAAGTAGCGGAATTAATAAATCCTTCTTCAAACTAATTCCATTAAAGATGATGATGAACCCGATTTACAATTAAACCATGATTCTTCTTGAATGGACAAGAAGTCAAAATTAATGCAAATATAAACCAAACATACACAAGGACCTTTGGTATTGAAGGAATAAACCTCACTTCCAAGAGATTGAAGAAATTGTAATACTACACCAATTCCACTGGGACCGGCAACCACTAGGATCGCGAAGAAGAACGAAGAACAGAAGAATTCCTGTTACACTCCGGGACATCACCTTTCAACCTTTATTGATAATCTGGACACATTTTGTGGTCAAAAGTAGCCTCATCAGTACGTCTTCATGCGGTTGTGAACAGACACGGCTATCTTGAGTATCGCATTGTACGGTAAAACCAGCTTATATTTAATTTTATACATTAAGAATAAATAACAATTTGTAATAACAATTAGTAACCTTAATTTTGCATTACCTGGCCTTACTAATCGTTAAAAGAATCACATGTACCCTGGGATAACAGATAAAACAAAAATTATATTTAAATTGTATTATACAGTACTAGTCCATTAACAAATCGATTCAGCATTGTACGAACGATATTACGATCAGATAAACTGTGAGGACGACTGTTGGAATTTAAAAAATAATATAAATAAAGAATCCTTCTTGTATGTGATGATGTTCTGTGTTATTGTAGAATAGGTATTGTATGTTGATTGGGGAGTAATTTACAGATAAAGAAGGTGATTAAACTGTCAAGTGAAACTAACTACCCTATAAAAATGAGTCAATTACTAATAGCAGTGCTCGTTGCAGACAGCTGGTGGAAACGGGAGAGTGCCGAACTAACGTATTCTCTTCGCCACACTTGAATCAATTTAAATAATACGGACCGAATAGGGTTGGAGAGAATTACCGAATTATTAACTATAATACCCGTAATATAGCGTTATTCTCTGGTAAAACACTTAGTAATTGATTAACACAGGGCTATGTTCAAAATACGAGTTGCAGCAACGATATAATAAATAATTGTTTTTTTTAATCAATATTGAGTTGCAGGAGGTCTCATCTACAACAACATAATAAACATTTTCCTTTTAAACAGATCGAATTGGTTAATTTAAATTTTTTAAATTAACTACAACCTGTAACTGTAATTAAATAAGAAACCCAAAGGAGTTATATTTGTTACAAATTGGCGCATACCAACGTGGAGCTTGATTAAACCCCAGTACACATTTAAACTTTAAATTACAAATTGGCGAACCCAACAGTGGGACATAACAAATTACAAGGGAACGTAATTTATTTGTTACAAATTGGCGCTCAACGAGTGGGCTTTAGTTAAGTAAAAATTAGGCTGTTACTTAACTGGAGCACGCAACTATTAGAGGCACAGGAATGCATACGAGAGGTGTTTCTAAAAGGATGGCGAAGGACCAAGAAACGGAAGAAGATAGACGGGAAGAAGAAGCAGAGGTAGTTACAGACATCGAAATGGAACAACAAAATTGGGAAAAATTAATGGAATTAATGAGTAGTATGAAGGAGGATAATAAGGAATTCATGAGTAGCATGAAGGAAATAAACAAACGAACGTTAGAAAAGCTAGAAAATAAAATAGACGGTATCAAGGAAATAAATAAACGAACTAATGAGAAATTAGACAGTATTTTAGAAAATAACAAACGAATGTCAGAAAAGCTAGAAAATAAAATGGACAGTATAAACGAAAATTCAAAGAAACAAAACGAAGTTTTGAGTGAGAACTTAATAAAACTAAGGAACGAGAAGTTTGACAAGAATAAAGAGGAAACTAATGAGAATAAAAAAGACAAAAGTGTACTGTTATCTGAAAAGAAACCTAACAGAAATAATGAAATGAAAACAAAGAAAATGAGACAAAAACGTCAAAGGAAATTAATGAATACACGGGAAGGATTGGAGATGATCAAAGGGGGATTAGTTAAGCTACATAATATACCAATTACGGAACCAAAAGAAGTAAGGCAATTAAGAAACTCTAAACGAACCACAATTGAATTCCCAGATAGATTAGAAGGACCGAAAAGGCCAAAACTAACCGAGGAGCATGGAGGACTTCTGGAGATTAAGTATGAACCATTCGAAAGATTAAGAAACGGTACAGAAGAATCAGCTCGAAAAACGATGGTAGACTTCAGCATGAATGAAAATTTTATAACAACAAAATGGCGGAACTACATGATAGTGAAATACGTCACAAGGACGGAAATAATTCTATACGCTAGAGAGATCCGAACAACCAGTATAGAGGAAATAATGGACCACGGTTAAACAGATTCCAAACAGAATATAGAGAAAAGGGACGGATTTTATGGATACCGAATCAAGCAAATCAAAGGAAAATAATGAGAAACTAAGTAAATTATTTTAAACCAACTATTAAATGAAATAAACTAATTACGCAATACTTCAGAGAAATTATGTGGAATCAATTTTAAAAACCCCAAAATTCAAAAAATAAGTAAGAACACCTTACTATATAATTCAGAAGAAATTATTTTAAACTAATAAAAATGAAAGAAGAGAAAGAAGGGTTAGAAATGAGTTAAATAAAGGAAGAATATGCCATACAATTTATGATAAGGAGGAGATTCTGTGTTTAATTGCAGAAGTAAATGGGAGTGAATTAAAAATAGTAAAATACGTAGGCTAAAGAATAATTAATTGACAGCACGGAACTAAGAAGAATTTAAAATGAATATTGAACAGCTTTAACTAATATACTGGTGAATAATATGATGAATGGAACTACAGAACAACGAGATAAATAATTTAAGAAAAGTATTAGAATACCTCAAAAATAATAGTAATCATCCCTTGAATATAAGTTTGTAGCGAAGGAGCTACCTTATAGGTAATAATTTTATTATATGTATTGTGTTGTGATAGTGCAACGTTTATTTTTGTTTCTGGACAGAGATGAAGTTCCTCTGATCTCAGAAGATATAGTTAGGAAAACGGCAGAGTAATGGAAGCCAATAGTGCCCCTCTGATTCCGTACCAGCTATGATATTAGGGAAATATAGTATTTCAGGGATTATACACCAAGAGAGGTAATGAAATATAAAAATGATAATAAGTAATGATAGCGTAAAAAGCTAGAAGAAGTTATGAGTTCCAGAGAAAAGGACAGGTCTACAACTGAGGGAGGTACCAGTAGAGAATTAATGACAAGATATACCAGGAGTATCAACACAGTTTTCCGGTGCAATTCAAACTTTGAAGAATAGAAGAAGAAAACCTTATCATAGACGAACTACAAGTTTATTTTAACTAAACTTTATTGAGCCAAAATAAACTTCTTTCGAAGGGGGAGTATTATGTAACGTAACAGAGTTGGGGTTCCCGACATTACATAAAAAACTTTGTAAATATGATTTAAAACAATGCCCAAAGCATGTTATAATTAAATACAAGAGGGCCCATCTCACCTGAAGAATGCATTAAAGGTACCTAGTAAGGTTACTAAGTTATAAAACATCAAAAGTGTACCTATATCTAAAATATGTAATGAGTAGTATGAGATGTAAAACATAAACATTGTATCTAGTGGGATGAGTTTAATGTGTAGGAGTTGAGTATAATATACTGTTCAATTAATATTTAATGTGTTATAAAATGTACTTGGTGTTGTACTGTATCATGATATAGTATTTACAGGATATTTATTTTATGTTTTGTGTATAGTAAGGGTGGAGCTGTTGCTTTAAGGAAGTACTAAGCCATAGGTACTCATTTTATTCATGTTAAAATTGTATTTAAATAATTAAGTATAAGTACATTTATTAGGTATGATATTATGTTAAATGTATTTACCTTAATTGATTAATGAAGATGTTTAAAATAATATTTGTAAACTTGGCCAGGAAGACAATAAGTTGGCAAGTAGTTCTTATAATTATGTAAAAAAAACCAATGAAGGGTTCAATGATGAACTAAATAATATAATGAATTGAAACCAGGAAATTAAAATTGATATAAGTGGCCATAAACCAGTGACTATTTGTACAGTAGGTCAGGTAAAGAAAAATTAAGTTAAAAACAAAACAAAATTATAACAGGTGTAATAAAACCAATAGGCCTAAATTTAATATTTGTAAAAGGAAATTAATACCTTTTTAATAAGTCCAGTCAGATGAAATTGTAGTAAAATGTATATGGTTTAACAAGGCAGATTAAGTGAGAGTTTTATGTAATTTGGTGTAATTCCAAGCATGGAGTATTTTATTAAATAAGAGTAGTAATATTTTCTAATTCTGGCTCTAGGATATCAAATATTATCCAATGACAGAAAGTAATGGTTGTTAGGGTAACTGAAATGCAAGAAATTTTGTTGATTTCAACATTCGATTGTTATATGCTATTAGGAACAGTTCAGTAGACAAATTTAAAACATAACGTAAAATAAAAATGAATCAACCTTAATAAATCTAATGTATTAAAGCCAATCCATTAAAACAAAACTGAGTAATAATTACTGAACCAGATTTCAGGAAATATAATTCTACACCTCCCAAAAGTAGCGGAATTAATAAATCCTTCTTCAAACTAATTCCATTAAAGATGATGATGAACCCGATTTACAATTAAACCATGATTCTTCTTGAATGGACAAGAAGTCAAAATTAATGCAAATATAAACCAAACATACACAAGGACCTTTGGTATTGAAGGAATAAACCTCACTTCCAAGAGATTGAAGAAATTGTAATACTACACCAATTCCACTGGGACCGGCAACCACTAGGATCGCGAAGAAGAACGAAGAACAGAAGAATTCCTGTTACACTCCGGGACATCACCTTTCAACCTTTATTGATAATCTGGACACATTTTGTGGTCAAAAGTAGCCTCATCAGTACGTCTTCATGCGGTTGTGAACAGACACGGCTATCTTGAGTATCGCATTGTACGGTAAAACCAGCTTATATTTAATTTTATACATTAAGAATTAATAACAATTTGTAATAACAATTAGTAACCTTAATTTTGCATTACCTGGCCCTACTAATCGTTAAAAGAATCACATGTACCCTGGGATAACAGATAAAACAAAAATTATATTTAAATTGTATTATACAGTACTAGTCCATTAACAAATCGATTCAGCATTGTACGAACGATATTACGATCAGATAAACTGTGAGGACGACTGTTGGAATTTAAAAAATAATATAAATAAAGAATCCTTCTTGTATGTGATGATGTTCTGTGTTATTGTAGAATAGGTATTGTATGTTGATTGGGGAGTAATTTACAGATAAAGAAGGTGATTAAACTGTCAAGTGAAACTAACTAACCTATAAAAACGAGTCAATTACTAATAGCAGTGCTCGTTGCAGACAGCTGGTGGAAACGGGAGAGTGCCGAACTAACGTATTCTCTTCGCCACACTTGAATCAATTTAAATAATACGGACCGAATAGGGTTGGAGAGAATTACCGAATTATTAACTATAATACCCGTAATATAGCGTTATTCTCTGGTAAAACACTTAGTAATTGATTAACACAGGGCTATGTTCAAAATACGAGTTGCAGCAACGATATAATAAATAATTGTTTTTTTTAATCAATATTGAGTTGCAGGAGGTCTCATCTACAACAACATAATAAACATTTTCCTTTTAAACAGATCGAATTGGTTAATTTAAATTTTTTAAATTAACTACAACCTGTAACTGTAATTAAATAAGAAACCCAAAGGAGTTATATTTGTTACAAATTGGCGCATACCAACGTGGAGCTTGATTAAACCCCAGTACACATTTAAACTTTAAATTACAAATTGGCGAACCCAACAGTGGGACATAACAAATTACAAGGGAACGTAATTTATTTGTTACAAATTGGCGCTCAACGAGTGGGCTTTAGTTAAGTAAAAATTAGGCTATTACTTAACTGGAGCAGGCAACTATTAGAGGCACAGGAATGCATACGAGAGGTGTTTCTAAAAGGATGGCGAAGGACCAAGAAACGGAAGAAGATAGACGGGAAGAAGAAGCAGAGGTAGTTACAGACATCGAAATGGAACAACAAAATTGGGAAAAATTAATTGAATTAATGAGTAGTATGAAGGAGGATAATAAGGAATTCATGAGTAGCATGAAGGAAATAAACAAACGAACGTTAGAAAAGCTAGAAAATAAAATAGACGGTATCAAGGAAATAAATAAACGAACTAATGAGAAATTAGACAGTATTTTAGAAAATAACAAACGAATGTCAGAAAAGCTAGAAAATAAAATGGACAGTATAAACGAAAATTCAAAGAAACAAAACGAAGTTTTGAGTGAGAACTTAATAAAACTAAGGAACGAGAAGTTTGACAAGAATAAAGAGGAAACTAATGAGAATAAAAAAGACAAAAGTGTACTGTTATCTGAAAAGAAACCTAACAGAAATAATGAAATGAAAACAAAGAAAATGAGACAAAAACGTCAAAGGAAATTAATGAATACACGGGAAGGATTGGAGATGATCAAAGGGGGATTAGTTAAGCTACATAATATACCAATTACGGAACCAAAAGAAGTAAGGCAATTAAGAAACTCTAAACGAACCACAATTGAATTCCCAGATAGATTAGAAGGACCGAAAAGGCCAAAACTAACCGAGGAGCATGGAGGACTTCTGGAGATTAAGTATGAACCATTCGAAAGATTAAGAAACGGTACAGAAGAATCAGCTCGAAAAACGATGGTAGACTTCAGCATGAATGAAAATTTTATAACAACAAAATGGCGGAACTACATGATAGTGAGATACGTCACAAGGACGGAAATAATTCTATACGCTAGAGAGATCCGAACAACCAGTATAGAGGAAATAATGGACCACGGTTAAACAGATTCCAAACAGAATATAGAGAAAAGGGACGGATTTTATGGATACCGAATCAAGCAAATCAAAGGAAAATAATGAGAAACTAAGTAAATTATTTTAAACCAACTATTAAATGAAATAAACTAATTACGCAATACTTCAGAGAAATTATGTGGAATCAATTTTAAAAACCCCAAAATTCAAAAAATAAGTAAGAACACCTTACTATATAATTCAGAAGAAATTATTTTAAACTAATAAAAATGAAAGAAGAGAAAGAAGGGTTAGAAATGAGTTAAATAAAGGAAGAATATGCCATACAATTTATGATAAGGAGGAGATTCTGTGTTTAATTGCAGAAGTAAATGGGAGTGAATTAAAAATAGTAAAATACGTAGGCTAAAGAATAATTAATTGACAGCACGGAACTAAGAAGAATTTAAAATGAATATTGAACAGCTTTAACTAATATACTGGTGAATAATATGATGAATGGAACTACAGAACAACGAGATAAATAATTTAAGAAAAGTATTAGAATACCTCAAAAATAATAGTAATCATCCCTTGAATATAAGTTTGTAGCGAAGGAGCTACCTTATAGGTAATAATTTTATTATATGTATTGTGTTGTGATAGTGCAACGTTTATTTTTGTTTCTGGACAGAGATGAAGTTCCTCTGATCTCAGAAGATATAGTTAGGAAAACGGCAGAGTAATGGAAGCCAATAGTGCCCCTCTGATTCCGTACCAGCTATGATATTAGGGAAAAATGTTAGGGAAATATAGTATTTCAGGGATTATACACCAAGAGAGGTAATGAAATATAAAAATGATAATAAGTAATGATAGCGTAAAAAGCTAGAAGAAGTTATGAGTTCCAGAGAAAAGGACAGGTCTACAACTGAGGGAGGTACCAGTAGAGAATTAATGACAAGATATACCAGGAGTATCAACACAGTTTTCCGGTGCAATTAAAACTTTGAAGAATAGAAGAAGAAAACCTTATCATAGACGAACTACAAGTTTATTTTAACTAAACTTTATTGAGCCAAAATAAACTTCTTTCGAAGGGGGAGTATTATGTAACGTAACAGAGTTGGGGTTCCCGACATTACATAAAAAACTTTGTAAATATGATTTAAAACAATGCCCAAAGCATGTTATAATTAAATACAAGAGGGCCCATCTCACCTGAAGAATGCATTAAAGGTACCTAGTAAGGTTACTAAGTTATAAAACATCAAAAGTGTACCTATATCTAAAATATGTAATGAGTAGTATGAGATGTAAAACATAAACATTGTATCTAGTGGGATGAGTTTAATGTGTAGGAGTTGAGTATAATATACTGTTCAATTAATATTTAATGTGTTATAAAATGTACTTGGTGTTGTACTGTATCATGATATAGTATTTACAGGATATTTATTTTATGTTTTGTGTATAGTAAGGGTGGAGCTGTTGCTTTAAGGAAGTACTAAGCCATAGGTACTCATTTTATTCATGTTAAAATTGTATTTAAATAATTAAGTATAAGTACATTTATTAGGTATGATATTATGTTAAATGTATTTACCTTAATTGATTAATGAAGATGTTTAAAATAATATTTGTAAACTTGGCCAGGAAGACAATAAGTTGGCAAGTAGTTCTTATAATTATGTAAAAAAAACCAATGAAGGGTTCAATGATGAACTAAATAATATAATGAATTGAAACCAGGAAATTAAAATTGATATAAGTGGCCATAAACCAGTGACTATTTGTACAGTAGGTCAGGTAAAGAAAAATTAAGTTAAAAACAAAACAAAATTATAACAGGTGTAATAAAACCAATAGGCCTAAATTTAATATTTGTAAAAGGAAATTAATACCTTTTTAATAAGTCCAGTCAGATGAAATTGTAGTAAAATGTATATGGTTTAACAAGGCAGATTAAGTGAGAGTTTTATGTAATTTGGTGTAATTCCAAGCATGGAGTATTTTATTAAATAAGAGTAGTAATATTTTCTAATTCTGGCTCTAGGATATCAAATATTATCCAATGACAGAAAGTAATGGTTGTTAGGGTAACTGAAATGCAAGAAATTTTGTTGATTTCAACATTCGATTGTTATATGCTATTAGGAACAGTTCAGTAGACAAATTTAAAACATAACGTAAAATAAAAATGAATCAACCTTAATAAATCTAATGTATTAAAGCCAATCCATTAAAACAAAACTGAGTAATAATTACTGAACCAGATTTCAGGAAATATAATTCTACACCTCCCAAAAGTAGCGGAATTAATAAATCCTTCTTCAAACTAATTCCATTAAAGATGATGATGAACCCGATTTACAATTAAACCATGATTCTTCTTGAATGGACAAGAAGTCAAAATTAATGCAAATATAAACCAAACATACACAAGGACCTTTGGTATTGAAGGAATAAACCTCACTTCCAAGAGATTGAAGAAATTGTAATACTACACCAATTCCACTGGGACCGGCAACCACTAGGATCGCGAAGAAGAACGAAGAACAGAAGAATTCCTGTTACACTCCGGGACATCACCTTTCAACCTTTATTGATAATCTGGACACATTTTGTGGTCAAAAGTAGCCTCATCAGTACGTCTTCATGCGGTTGTGAACAGACACGGCTATCTTGAGTATCGCATTGTACGGTAAAACCAGCTTATATTTAATTTTATACATTAAGAATTAATAACAATTTGTAATAACAATTAGTAACCTTAATTTTGCATTACCTGGCCTTACTAATCGTTAAAAGAATCACATGTACCCTGGGATAACAGATAAAACAAAAATTATATTTAAATTGTATTATACAGTACTAGTCCATTAACAAATCGATTCAGCATTGTACGAACGATATTACGATCAGA
This sequence comes from Magicicada septendecula, assembly GCA_034769895.1. NCBI lineage: Eukaryota > Metazoa > Arthropoda > Insecta > Hemiptera > Cicadidae > Magicicada > Magicicada septendecula. The sequence goes on from CM068367.1 coordinate 729,246,708, forward strand.
TAAACTGTGAGGACGACTGTTGGAATTTAAAAAATAATATAAATAAAGAATCCTTCTTGTATGTGATGATGTTCTGTGTTATTGTAGAATAGGTATTGTATGTTGATTGGGGAGTAATTTACAGATAAAGAAGGTGATTAAACTGTCAAGTGAAACTAACTAACCTATAAAAACGAGTCAATTACTAATAGCAGTGCTCGTTGCAGACAGCTGGTGGAAACGGGAGAGTGCCGAACTAACGTACTCTCTTCGCCACACTTGAATCAATTTAAATAATACGGACCGAATAGGGTTGGAGAGAATTACCGAATTATTAACTATAATACCCGTAATATAGCGTTATTCTCTGGTAAAACACTTAGTAATTGATTAACACAGGGCTATGTTCAAAATACGAGTTGCAGCAACGATATAATAAATAATTGTTTTTTTTAATCAATATTGAGTTGCAGGAGGTCTCATCTACAACAACATAATAAACATTTTCCTTTTAAACAGATCGAATTGGTTAATTTAAATTTTTTAAATTAACTACAACCTGTAACTGTAATTAAATAAGAAACCCAAAGGAGTTATATTTGTTACAAATTGGCGCATACCAACGTGGAGCTTGATTAAACCCCAGTACACATTTAAACTTTAAATTACAAATTGGCGAACCCAACAGTGGGACATAACAAATTACAAGGGAACGTAATTTATTTGTTACAAATTGGCGCTCAACGAGTGGGCTTTAGTTAAGTAAAAATTAGGCTATTACTTAACTGGAGCAGGCAACTATTAGAGGCACAGGAATGCATACGAGAGGTGTTTCTAAAAGGATGGCGAAGGACCAAGAAACGGAAGAAGATAGACGGGAAGAAGAAGCAGAGGTAGTTACAGACATCGAAATGGAACAACAAAATTGGGAAAAATTAATGGAATTAATGAGTAGTATGAAGGAGGATAATAAGGAATTCATGAGTAGCATGAAGGAAATAAACAAACGAACGTTAGAAAAGCTAGAAAATAAAATAGACGGTATCAAGGAAATAAATAAACGAACTAATGAGAAATTAGACAGTATTTTAGAAAATAACAAACGAATGTCAGAAAAGCTAGAAAATAAAATGGACAGTATAAACGAAAATTCAAAGAAACAAAACGAAGTTTTGAGTGAGAACTTAATAAAACTAAGGAACGAGAAGTTTGACAAGAATAAAGAGGAAACTAATGAGAATAAAAAAGACAAAAGTGTACTGTTATCTGAAAAGAAACCTAACAGAAATAATGAAATGAAAACAAAGAAAATGAGACAAAAACGTCAAAGGAAATTAATGAATACACGGGAAGGATTGGAGATGATCAAAGGGGGATTAGTTAAGCTACATAATATACCAATTACGGAACCAAAAGAAGTAAGGCAATTAAGAAACTCTAAACGAACCACAATTGAATTCCCAGATAGATTAGAAGGACCGAAAAGGCCAAAACTAACCGAGGAGCATGGAGGACTTCTGGAGATTAAGTATGAACCATTCGAAAGATTAAGAAACGGTACAGAAGAATCAGCTCGAAAAACGATGGTAGACTTCAGCATGAATGAAAATTTTATAACAACAAAATGGCGGAACTACATGATAGTGAGATACGTCACAAGGACGGAAATAATTCTATACGCTAGAGAGATCCGAACAACCAGTATAGAGGAAATAATGGACCACGGTTAAACAGATTCCAAACAGAATATAGAGAAAAGGGACGGATTTTATGGATACCGAATCAAGCAAATCAAAGGAAAATAATGAGAAACTAAGTAAATTATTTTAAACCAACTATTAAATGAAATAAACTAATTACGCAATACTTCAGAGAAATTATGTGGAATCAATTTTAAAAACCCCAAAATTCAAAAAATAAGTAAGAACACCTTACTATATAATTCAGAAGAAATTATTTTAAACTAATAAAAATGAAAGAAGAGAAAGAAGGGTTAGAAATGAGTTAAATAAAGGAAGAATATGCCATACAATTTATGATAAGGAGGAGATTCTGTGTTTAATTGCAGAAGTAAATGGGAGTGAATTAAAAATAGTAAAATACGTAGGCTAAAGAATAATTAATTGACAGCACGGAACTAAGAAGAATTTAAAATGAATATTGAACAGCTTTAACTAATATACTGGTGAATAATATGATGAATGGAACTACAGAACAACGAGATAAATAATTTAAGAAAAGTATTAGAATACCTCAAAAATAATAGTAATCATCCCTTGAATATAAGTTTGTAGCGAAGGAGCTACCTTATAGGTAATAATTTTATTATATGTATTGTGTTGTGATAGTGCAACGTTTATTTTTGTTTCTGGACAGAGATGAAGTTCCTCTGATCTCAGAAGATATAGTTAGGAAAACGGCAGAGTAATGGAAGCCAATAGTGCCCCTCTGATTCCGTACCAGCTATGATATTAGGGAAAAATGTTAGGGAAATATAGTATTTCAGGGATTATACACCAAGAGAGGTAATGAAATATAAAAATGATAATAAGTAATGATAGCGTAAAAAGCTAGAAGAAGTTATGAGTTCCAGAGAAAAGGACAGGTCTACAACTGAGGGAGGTACCAGTAGAGAATTAATGACAAGATATACCAGGAGTATCAACACAGTTTTCCGGTGCAATTAAAACTTTGAAGAATAGAAGAAGAAAACCTTATCATAGACGAACTACAAGTTTATTTTAACTAAACTTTATTGAGCCAAAATAAACTTCTTTCGAAGGGGGAGTATTATGTAACGTAACAGAGTTGGGGTTCCCGACATTACATAAAAAACTTTGTAAATATGATTTAAAACAATGCCCAAAGCATGTTATAATTAAATACAAGAGGGCCCATCTCACCTGAAGAATGCATTAAAGGTACCTAGTAAGGTTACTAAGTTATAAAACATCAAAAGTGTACCTATATCTAAAATATGTAATGAGTAGTATGAGATGTAAAACATAAACATTGTATCTAGTGGGATGAGTTTAATGTGTAGGAGTTGAGTATAATATACTGTTCAATTAATATTTAATGTGTTATAAAATGTACTTGGTGTTGTACTGTATCATGATATAGTATTTACAGGATATTTATTTTATGTTTTGTGTATAGTAAGGGTGGAGCTGTTGCTTTAAGGAAGTACTAAGCCATAGGTACTCATTTTATTCATGTTAAAATTGTATTTAAATAATTAAGTATAAGTACATTTATTAGGTATGATATTATGTTAAATGTATTTACCTTAATTGATTAATGAAGATGTTTAAAATAATATTTGTAAACTTGGCCAGGAAGACAATAAGTTGGCAAGTAGTTCTTATAATTATGTAAAAAAAACCAATGAAGGGTTCAATGATGAACTAAATAATATAATGAATTGAAACCAGGAAATTAAAATTGATATAAGTGGCCATAAACCAGTGACTATTTGTACAGTAGGTCAGGTAAAGAAAAATTAAGTTAAAAACAAAACAAAATTATAACAGGTGTAATAAAACCAATAGGCCTAAATTTAATATTTGTAAAAGGAAATTAATACCTTTTTAATAAGTCCAGTCAGATGAAATTGTAGTAAAATGTATATGGTTTAACAAGGCAGATTAAGTGAGAGTTTTATGTAATTTGGTGTAATTCCAAGCATGGAGTATTTTATTAAATAAGAGTAGTAATATTTTCTAATTCTGGCTCTAGGATATCAAATATTATCCAATGACAGAAAGTAATGGTTGTTAGGGTAACTGAAATGCAAGAAATTTTGTTGATTTCAACATTCGATTGTTATATGCTATTAGGAACAGTTCAGTAGACAAATTTAAAACATAACGTAAAATAAAAATGAATCAACCTTAATAAATCTAATGTATTAAAGCCAATCCATTAAAACAAAACTGAGTAATAATTACTGAACCAGATTTCAGGAAATATAATTCTACACCTCCCAAAAGTAGCGGAATTAATAAATCCTTCTTCAAACTAATTCCATTAAAGATGATGATGAACCCGATTTACAATTAAACCATGATTCTTCTTGAATGGACAAGAAGTCAAAATTAATGCAAATATAAACCAAACATACACAAGGACCTTTGGTATTGAAGGAATAAACCTCACTTCCAAGAGATTGAAGAAATTGTAATACTACACCAATTCCACTGGGACCGGCAACCACTAGGATCGCGAAGAAGAACGAAGAACAGAAGAATTCCTGTTACACTCCGGGACATCACCTTTCAACCTTTATTGATAATCTGGACACATTTTGTGGTCAAAAGTAGCCTCATCAGTACGTCTTCATGCGGTTGTGAACAGACACGGCTATCTTGAGTATCGCATTGTACGGTAAAACCAGCTTATATTTAATTTTATACATTAAGAATTAATAACAATTTGTAATAACAATTAGTAACCTTAATTTTGCATTACCTGGCCTTACTAATCGTTAAAAGAATCACATGTACCCTGGGATAACAGATAAAACAAAAATTATATTTAAATTGTATTATACAGTACTAGTCCATTAACAAATCGATTCAGCATTGTACGAACGATATTACGATCAGATAAACTGTGAGGACGACTGTTGGAATTTAAAAAATAATATAAATAAAGAATCCTTCTTGTATGTGATGATGTTCTGTGTTATTGTAGAATAGGTATTGTATGTTGATTGGGGAGTAATTTACAGATAAAGAAGGTGATTAAACTGTCAAGTGAAACTAACTAACCTATAAAAACGAGTCAATTACTAATAGCAGTGCTCGTTGCAGACAGCTGGTGGAAACGGGAGAGTGCCGAACTAACGTACTCTCTTCGCCACACTTGAATCAATTTAAATAATACGGACCGAATAGGGTTGGAGAGAATTACCGAATTATTAACTATAATACCCGTAATATAGCGTTATTCTCTGGTAAAACACTTAGTAATTGATTAACACAGGGCTATGTTCAAAATACGAGTTGCAGCAACGATATAATAAATAATTGTTTTTTTTAATCAATATTGAGTTGCAGGAGGTCTCATCTACAACAACATAATAAACATTTTCCTTTTAAACAGATCGAATTGGTTAATTTAAATTTTTTAAATTAACTACAACCTGTAACTGTAATTAAATAAGAAACCCAAAGGAGTTATATTTGTTACAAATTGGCGCATACCAACGTGGAGCTTGATTAAACCCCAGTACACATTTAAACTTTAAATTACAAATTGGCGAACCCAACAGTGGGACATAACAAATTACAAGGGAACGTAATTTATTTGTTACAAATTGGCGCTCAACGAGTGGGCTTTAGTTAAGTAAAAATTAGGCTATTACTTAACTGGAGCAGGCAACTATTAGAGGCACAGGAATGCATACGAGAGGTGTTTCTAAAAGGATGGCGAAGGACCAAGAAACGGAAGAAGATAGACGGGAAGAAGAAGCAGAGGTAGTTACAGACATCGAAATGGAACAACAAAATTGGGAAAAATTAATGGAATTAATGAGTAGTATGAAGGAGGATAATAAGGAATTCATGAGTAGCATGAAGGAAATAAACAAACGAACGTTAGAAAAGCTAGAAAATAAAATAGACGGTATCAAGGAAATAAATAAACGAACTAATGAGAAATTAGACAGTATTTTAGAAAATAACAAACGAATGTCAGAAAAGCTAGAAAATAAAATGGACAGTATAAACGAAAATTCAAAGAAACAAAACGAAGTTTTGAGTGAGAACTTAATAAAACTAAGGAACGAGAAGTTTGACAAGAATAAAGAGGAAACTAATGAGAATAAAAAAGACAAAAGTGTACTGTTATCTGAAAAGAAACCTAACAGAAATAATGAAATGAAAACAAAGAAAATGAGACAAAAACGTCAAAGGAAATTAATGAATACACGGGAAGGATTGGAGATGATCAAAGGGGGATTAGTTAAGCTACATAATATACCAATTACGGAACCAAAAGAAGTAAGGCAATTAAGAAACTCTAAACGAACCACAATTGAATTCCCAGATAGATTAGAAGGACCGAAAAGGCCAAAACTAACCGAGGAGCATGGAGGACTTCTGGAGATTAAGTATGAACCATTCGAAAGATTAAGAAACGGTACAGAAGAATCAGCTCGAAAAACGATGGTAGACTTCAGCATGAATGAAAATTTTATAACAACAAAATGGCGGAACTACATGATAGTGAGATACGTCACAAGGACGGAAATAATTCTATACGCTAGAGAGATCCGAACAACCAGTATAGAGGAAATAATGGACCACGGTTAAACAGATTCCAAACAGAATATAGAGAAAAGGGACGGATTTTATGGATACCGAATCAAGCAAATCAAAGGAAAATAATGAGAAACTAAGTAAATTATTTTAAACCAACTATTAAATGAAATAAACTAATTACGCAATACTTCAGAGAAATTATGTGGAATCAATTTTAAAAACCCCAAAATTCAAAAAATAAGTAAGAACACCTTACTATATAATTCAGAAGAAATTATTTTAAACTAATAAAAATGAAAGAAGAGAAAGAAGGGTTAGAAATGAGTTAAATAAAGGAAGAATATGCCATACAATTTATGATAAGGAGGAGATTCTGTGTTTAATTGCAGAAGTAAATGGGAGTGAATTAAAAATAGTAAAATACGTAGGCTAAAGAATAATTAATTGACAGCACGGAACTAAGAAGAATTTAAAATGAATATTGAACAGCTTTAACTAATATACTGGTGAATAATATGATGAATGGAACTACAGAACAACGAGATAAATAATTTAAGAAAAGTATTAGAATACCTCAAAAATAATAGTAATCATCCCTTGAATATAAGTTTGTAGCGAAGGAGCTACCTTATAGGTAATAATTTTATTATATGTATTGTGTTGTGATAGTGCAACGTTTATTTTTGTTTCTGGACAGAGATGAAGTTCCTCTGATCTCAGAAGATATAGTTAGGAAAACGGCAGAGTAATGGAAGCCAATAGTGCCCCTCTGATTCCGTACCAGCTATGATATTAGGGAAAAATGTTAGGGAAATATAGTATTTCAGGGATTATACACCAAGAGAGGTAATGAAATATAAAAATGATAATAAGTAATGATAGCGTAAAAAGCTAGAAGAAGTTATGAGTTCCAGAGAAAAGGACAGGTCTACAACTGAGGGAGGTACCAGTAGAGAATTAATGACAAGATATACCAGGAGTATCAACACAGTTTTCCGGTGCAATTCAAACTTTGAAGAATAGAAGAAGAAAACCTTATCATAGACGAACTACAAGTTTATTTTAACTAAACTTTATTGAGCCAAAATAAACTTCTTTCGAAGGGGGAGTATTATGTAACGTAACAGAGTTGGGGTTCCCGACATTACATAAAAAACTTTGTAAATATGATTTAAAACAATGCCCAAAGCATGTTATAATTAAATACAAGAGGGCCCATCTCACCTGAAGAATGCATTAAAGGTACCTAGTAAGGTTACTAAGTTATAAAACATCAAAAGTGTACCTATATCTAAAATATGTAATGAGTAGTATGAGATGTAAAACATAAACATTGTATCTAGTGGGATGAGTTTAATGTGTAGGAGTTGAGTATAATATACTGTTCAATTAATATTTAATGTGTTATAAAATGTACTTGGTGTTGTACTGTATCATGATATAGTATTTACAGGATATTTATTTTATGTTTTGTGTATAGTAAGGGTGGAGCTGTTGCTTTAAGGAAGTACTAAGCCATAGGTACTCATTTTATTCATGTTAAAATTGTATTTAAATAATTAAGTATAAGTACATTTATTAGGTATGATATTATGTTAAATGTATTTACCTTAATTGATTAATGAAGATGTTTAAAATAATATTTGTAAACTTGGCCAGGAAGACAATAAGTTGGCAAGTAGTTCTTATAATTATGTAAAAAAAACCAATGAAGGGTTCAATGATGAACTAAATAATATAATGAATTGAAACCAGGAAATTAAAATTGATATAAGTGGCCATAAACCAGTGACTATTTGTACAGTAGGTCAGGTAAAGAAAAATTAAGTTAAAAACAAAACAAAATTATAACAGGTGTAATAAAACCAATAGGCCTAAATTTAATATTTGTAAAAGGAAATTAATACCTTTTTAATAAGTCCAGTCAGATGAAATTGTAGTAAAATGTATATGGTTTAACAAGGCAGATTAAGTGAGAGTTTTATGTAATTTGGTGTAATTCCAAGCATGGAGTATTTTATTAAATAAGAGTAGTAATATTTTCTAATTCTGGCTCTAGGATATCAAATATTATCCAATGACAGAAAGTAATGGTTGTTAGGGTAACTGAAATGCAAGAAATTTTGTTGATTTCAACATTCGATTGTTATATGCTATTAGGAACAGTTCAGTAGACAAATTTAAAACATAACGTAAAATAAAAATGAATCAACCTTAATAAATCTAATGTATTAAAGCCAATCCATTAAAACAAAACTGAGTAATAATTACTGAACCAGATTTCAGGAAATATAATTCTACACCTCCCAAAAGTAGCGGAATTAATAAATCCTTCTTCAAACTAATTCCATTAAAGATGATGATGAACCCGATTTACAATTAAACCATGATTCTTCTTGAATGGACAAGAAGTCAAAATTAATGCAAATATAAACCAAACATACACAAGGACCTTTGGTATTGAAGGAATAAACCTCACTTCCAAGAGATTGAAGAAATTGTAATACTACACCAATTCCACTGGGACCGGCAACCACTAGGATCGCGAAGAAGAACGAAGAACAGAAGAATTCCTGTTACACTCCGGGACATCACCTTTCAACCTTTATTGATAATCTGGACACATTTTGTGGTCAAAAGTAGCCTCATCAGTACGTCTTCATGCGGTTGTGAACAGACACGGCTATCTTGAGTATCGCATTGTACGGTAAAACCAGCTTATATTTAATTTTATACATTAAGAATTAATAACAATTTGTAATAACAATTAGTAACCTTAATTTTGCATTACCTGGCCTTACTAATCGTTAAAAGAATCACATGTACCCTGGGATAACAGATAAAACAAAAATTATATTTAAATTGTATTATACAGTACTAGTCCATTAACAAATCGATTCAGCATTGTACGAACGATATTACGATCAGATAAACTGTGAGGACGACTGTTGGAATTTAAAAAATAATATAAATAAAGAATCCTTCTTGTATGTGATGATGTTCTGTGTTATTGTAGAATAGGTATTGTATGTTGATTGGGGAGTAATTTACAGATAAAGAAGGTGATTAAACTGTCAAGTGAAACTAACTAACCTATAAAAACGAGTCAATTACTAATAGCAGTGCTCGTTGCAGACAGCTGGTGGAAACGGGAGAGTGCCGAACTAACGTACTCTCTTCGCCACACTTGAATCAATTTAAATAATACGGACCGAATAGGGTTGGAGAGAATTACCGAATTATTAACTATAATACCCGTAATATAGCGTTATTCTCTGGTAAAACACTTAGTAATTGATTAACACAGGGCTATGTTCAAAATACGAGTTGCAGCAACGATATAATAAATAATTGTTTTTTTTAATCAATATTGAGTTGCAGGAGGTCTCATCTACAACAACATAATAAACATTTTCCTTTTAAACAGATCGAATTGGTTAATTTAAATTTTTTAAATTAACTACAACCTGTAACTGTAATTAAATAAGAAACCCAAAGGAGTTATATTTGTTACAAATTGGCGCATACCAACGTGGAGCTTGATTAAACCCCAGTACACATTTAAACTTTAAATTACAAATTGGCGAACCCAACAGTGGGACATAACAAATTACAAGGGAACGTAATTTATTTGTTACAAATTGGCGCTCAACGAGTGGGCTTTAGTTAAGTAAAAATTAGGCTATTACTTAACTGGAGCAGGCAACTATTAGAGGCACAGGAATGCATACGAGAGGTGTTTCTAAAAGGATGGCGAAGGACCAAGAAACGGAAGAAGATAGACGGGAAGAAGAAGCAGAGGTAGTTACAGACATCGAAATGGAACAACAAAATTGGGAAAAATTAATGGAATTAATGAGTAGTATGAAGGAGGATAATAAGGAATTCATGAGTAGCATGAAGGAAATAAACAAACGAACGTTAGAAAAGCTAGAAAATAAAATAGACGGTATCAAGGAAATAAATAAACGAACTAATGAGAAATTAGACAGTATTTTAGAAAATAACAAACGAATGTCAGAAAAGCTAGAAAATAAAATGGACAGTATAAACGAAAATTCAAAGAAACAAAACGAAGTTTTGAGTGAGAACTTAATAAAACTAAGGAACGAGAAGTTTGACAAGAATAAAGAGGAAACTAATGAGAATAAAAAAGACAAAAGTGTACTGTTATCTGAAAAGAAACCTAACAGAAATAATGAAATGAAAACAAAGAAAATGAGACAAAAACGTCAAAGGAAATTAATGAATACACGGGAAGGATTGGAGATGATCAAAGGGGGATTAGTTAAGCTACATAATATACCAATTACGGAACCAAAAGAAGTAAGGCAATTAAGAAACTCTAAACGAACCACAATTGAATTCCCAGATAGATTAGAAGGACCGAAAAGGCCAAAACTAACCGAGGAGCATGGAGGACTTCTGGAGATTAAGTATGAACCATTCGAAAGATTAAGAAACGGTACAGAAGAATCAGCTCGAAAAACGATGGTAGACTTCAGCATGAATGAAAATTTTATAACAACAAAATGGCGGAACTACATGATAGTGAGATACGTCACAAGGACGGAAATAATTCTATACGCTAGAGAGATCCGAACAACCAGTATAGAGGAAATAATGGACCACGGTTAAACAGATTCCAAACAGAATATAGAGAAAAGGGACGGATTTTATGGATACCGAATCAAGCAAATCAAAGGAAAATAATGAGAAACTAAGTAAATTATTTTAAACCAACTATTAAATGAAATAAACTAATTACGCAATACTTCAGAGAAATTATGTGGAATCAATTTTAAAAACCCCAAAATTCAAAAAATAAGCAAGAACACCTTACTATATAATTCAGAAGAAATTATTTTAAACTAATAAAAATGAAAGAAGAGAAAGAAGGGTTAGAAATGAGTTAAATAAAGGAAGAATATGCCATACAATTTATGATAAGGAGGAGATTCTGTGTTTAATTGCAGAAGTAAATGGGAGTGAATTAAAAATAGTAAAATACGTAGGCTAAAGAATAATTAATTGACAGCACGGAACTAAGAAGAATTTAAAATGAATATTGAACAGCTTTAACTAATATACTGGTGAATAATATGATGAATGGAACTACAGAACAACGAGATAAATAATTTAAGAAAAGTATTAGAATACCTCAAAAATAATAGTAATCATCCCTTGAATATAAGTTTGTAGCGAAGGAGCTACCTTATAGGTAATAATTTTATTATATGTATTGTGTTGTGATAGTGCAACGTTTATTTTTGTTTCTGGACAGAGATGAAGTTCCTCTGATCTCAGAAGATATAGTTAGGAAAACGGCAGAGTAATGGAAGCCAATAGTGCCCCTCTGATTCCGTACCAGCTATGATATTAGGGAAAAATGTTAGGGAAATATAGTATTTCAGGGATTATACACCAAGAGAGGTAATGAAATATAAAAATGATAATAAGTAATGATAGCGTAAAAAGCTAGAAGAAGTTATGAGTTCCAGAGAAAAGGACAGGTCTACAACTGAGGGAGGTACCAGTAGAGAATTAATGACAAGATATACCAGGAGTATCAACACAGTTTTCCGGTGCAATTAAAACTTTGAAGAATAGAAGAAGAAAACCTTATCATAGACGAACTACAAGTTTATTTTAACTAAACTTTATTGAGCCAAAATAAACTTCTTTCGAAGGGGGAGTATTATGTAACGTAACAGAGTTGGGGTTCCCGACATTACATAAAAAACTTTGTAAATATGATTTAAAACAATGCCCAAAGCATGTTATAATTAAATACAAGAGGGCCCATCTCACCTGAAGAATGCATTAAAGGTACCTAGTAAGGTTACTAAGTTATAAAACATCAAAAGTGTACCTATATCTAAAATATGTAATGAGTAGTATGAGATGTAAAACATAAACATTGTATCTAGTGGGATGAGTTTAATGTGTAGGAGTTGAGTATAATATACTGTTCAATTAATATTTAATGTGTTATAAAATGTACTTGGTGTTGTACTGTATCATGATATAGTATTTACAGGATATTTATTTTATGTTTTGTGTATAGTAAGGGTGGAGCTGTTGCTTTAAGGAAGTACTAAGCCATAGGTACTCATTTTATTCATGTTAAAATTGTATTTAAATAATTAAGTATAAGTACATTTATTAGGTATGATATTATGTTAAATGTATTTACCTTAATTGATTAATGAAGATGTTTAAAATAATATTTGTAAACTTGGCCAGGAAGACAATAAGTTGGCAAGTAGTTCTTATAATTATGTAAAAAAAACCAATGAAGGGTTCAATGATGAACTAAATAATATAATGAATTGAAACCAGGAAATTAAAATTGATATAAGTGGCCATAAACCAGTGACTATTTGTACAGTAGGTCAGGTAAAGAAAAATTAAGTTAAAAACAAAACAAAATTATAACAGGTGTAATAAAACCAATAGGCCTAAATTTAATATTTGTAAAAGGAAATTAATACCTTTTTAATAAGTCCAGTCAGATGAAATTGTAGTAAAATGTATATGGTTTAACAAGGCAGATTAAGTGAGAGTTTTATGTAATTTGGTGTAATTCCAAGCATGGAGTATTTTATTAAATAAGAGTAGTAATATTTTCTAATTCTGGCTCTAGGATATCAAATATTATCCAATGACAGAAAGTAATGGTTGTTAGGGTAACTGAAATGCAAGAAATTTTGTTGATTTCAACATTCGATTGTTATATGCTATTAGGAACAGTTCAGTAGACAAATTTAAAACATAACGTAAAATAAAAATGAATCAACCTTAATAAATCTAATGTATTAAAGCCAATCCATTAAAACAAAACTGAGTAATAATTACTGAACCAGATTTCAGGAAATATAATTCTACACCTCCCAAAAGTAGCGGAATTAATAAATCCTTCTTCAAACTAATTCCATTAAAGATGATGATGAACCCGATTTACAATTAAACCATGATTCTTCTTGAATGGACAAGAAGTCAAAATTAATGCAAATATAAACCAAACATACACAAGGACCTTTGGTATTGAAGGAATAAACCTCACTTCCAAGAGATTGAAGAAATTGTAATACTACACCAATTCCACTGGGACCGGCAACCACTAGGATCGCGAAGAAGAACGAAGAACAGAAGAATTCCTGTTACACTCCGGGACATCACCTTTCAACCTTTATTGATAATCTGGACACATTTTGTGGTCAAAAGTAGCCTCATCAGTACGTCTTCATGCGGTTGTGAACAGACACGGCTATCTTGAGTATCGCATTGTACGGTAAAACCAGCTTATATTTAATTTTATACATTAAGAATTAATAACAATTTGTAATAACAATTAGTAACCTTAATTTTGCATTACCTGGCCTTACTAATCGTTAAAAGAATCACATGTACCCTGGGATAACAGATAAAACAAAAATTATATTTAAATTGTATTATACAGTACTAGTCCATTAACAAATCGATTCAGCATTGTACGAACGATATTACGATCAGATAAACTGTGAGGACGACTGTTGGAATTTAAAAAATAATATAAATAAAGAATCCTTCTTGTATGTGATGATGTTCTGTGTTATTGTAGAATAGGTATTGTATGTTGATTGGGGAGTAATTTACAGATAAAGAAGGTGATTAAACTGTCAAGTGAAACTAACTAACCTATAAAAACGAGTCAATTACTAATAGCAGTGCTCGTTGCAGACAGCTGGTGGAAACGGGAGAGTGCCGAACTAACGTACTCTCTTCGCCACACTTGAATCAATTTAAATAATACGGACCGAATAGGGTTGGAGAGAATTACCGAATTATTAACTATAATACCCGTAATATAGCGTTATTCTCTGGTAAAACACTTAGTAATTGATTAACACAGGGCTATGTTCAAAATACGAGTTGCAGCAACGATATAATAAATAATTGTTTTTTTTAATCAATATTGAGTTGCAGGAGGTCTCATCTACAACAACATAATAAACATTTTCCTTTTAAACAGATCGAATTGGTTAATTTAAATTTTTTAAATTAACTACAACCTGTAACTGTAATTAAATAAGAAACCCAAAGGAGTTATATTTGTTACAAATTGGCGCATACCAACGTGGAGCTTGATTAAACCCCAGTACACATTTAAACTTTAAATTACAAATTGGCGAACCCAACAGTGGGACATAACAAATTACAAGGGAACGTAATTTATTTGTTACAAATTGGCGCTCAACGAGTGGGCTTTAGTTAAGTAAAAATTAGGCTATTACTTAACTGGAGCAGGCAACTATTAGAGGCACAGGAATGCATACGAGAGGTGTTTCTAAAAGGATGGCGAAGGACCAAGAAACGGAAGAAGATAGACGGGAAGAAGAAGCAGAGGTAGTTACAGACATCGAAATGGAACAACAAAATTGGGAAAAATTAATGGAATTAATGAGTAGTATGAAGGAGGATAATAAGGAATTCATGAGTAGCATGAAGGAAATAAACAAACGAACGTTAGAAAAGCTAGAAAATAAAATAGACGGTATCAAGGAAATAAATAAACGAACTAATGAGAAATTAGACAGTATTTTAGAAAATAACAAACGAATGTCAGAAAAGCTAGAAAATAAAATGGACAGTATAAACGAAAATTCAAAGAAACAAAACGAAGTTTTGAGTGAGAACTTAATAAAACTAAGGAACGAGAAGTTTGACAAGAATAAAGAGGAAACTAATGAGAATAAAAAAGACAAAAGTGTACTGTTATCTGAAAAGAAACCTAACAGAAATAATGAAATGAAAACAAAGAAAATGAGACAAAAACGTCAAAGGAAATTAATGAATACACGGGAAGGATTGGAGATGATCAAAGGGGGATTAGTTAAGCTACATAATATACCAATTACGGAACCAAAAGAAGTAAGGCAATTAAGAAACTCTAAACGAACCACAATTGAATTCCCAGATAGATTAGAAGGACCGAAAAGGCCAAAACTAACCGAGGAGCATGGAGGACTTCTGGAGATTAAGTATGAACCATTCGAAAGATTAAGAAACGGTACAGAAGAATCAGCTCGAAAAACGATGGTAGACTTCAGCATGAATGAAAATTTTATAACAACAAAATGGCGGAACTACATGATAGTGAGATACGTCACAAGGACGGAAATAATTCTATACGCTAGAGAGATCCGAACAACCAGTATAGAGGAAATAATGGACCACGGTTAAACAGATTCCAAACAGAATATAGAGAAAAGGGACGGATTTTATGGATACCGAATCAAGCAAATCAAAGGAAAATAATGAGAAACTAAGTAAATTATTTTAAACCAACTATTAAATGAAATAAACTAATTACGCAATACTTCAGAGAAATTATGTGGAATCAATTTTAAAAACCCCAAAATTCAAAAAATAAGTAAGAACACCTTACTATATAATTCAGAAGAAATTATTTTAAACTAATAAAAATGAAAGAAGAGAAAGAAGGGTTAGAAATGAGTTAAATAAAGGAAGAATATGCCATACAATTTATGATAAGGAGGAGATTCTGTGTTTAATTGCAGAAGTAAATGGGAGTGAATTAAAAATAGTAAAATACGTAGGCTAAAGAATAATTAATTGACAGCACGGAACTAAGAAGAATTTAAAATGAATATTGAACAGCTTTAACTAATATACTGGTGAATAATATGATGAATGGAACTACAGAACAACGAGATAAATAATTTAAGAAAAGTATTAGAATACCTCAAAAATAATAGTAATCATCCCTTGAATATAAGTTTGTAGCGAAGGAGCTACCTTATAGGTAATAATTTTATTATATGTATTGTGTTGTGATAGTGCAACGTTTATTTATTGTTTCTGGACAGAGATGAAGTTCCTCTGATCTCAGAAGATATAGTTAGGAAAACGGCAGAGTAATGGAAGCCAATAGTGCCCCTCTGATTCCGTACCAGCTATGATATTAGGGAAAAATGTTAGGGAAATATAGTATTTCAGGGATTATACACCAAGAGAGGTAATGAAATATAAAAATGATAATAAGTAATGATAGCGTAAAAAGCTAGAAGAAGTTATGAGTTCCAGAGAAAAGGACAGGTCTACAACTGAGGGAGGTACCAGTAGAGAATTAATGACAAGATATACCAGGAGTATCAACACAGTTTTCCGGTGCAATTCAAACTTTGAAGAATAGAAGAAGAAAACCTTATCATAGACGAACTACAAGTTTATTTTAACTAAACTTTATTGAGCCAAAATAAACTTCTTTCGAAGGGGGAGTATTATGTAACGTAACAGAGTTGGGGTTCCCGACATTACATAAAAAACTTTGTAAATATGATTTAAAACAATGCCCAAAGCATGTTATAATTAAATACAAGAGGGCCCATCTCACCTGAAGAATGCATTAAAGGTACCTAGTAAGGTTACTAAGTTATAAAACATCAAAAGTGTACCTATATCTAAAATATGTAATGAGTAGTATGAGATGTAAAACATAAACATTGTATCTAGTGGGATGAGTTTAATGTGTAGGAGTTGAGTATAATATACTGTTCAATTAATATTTAATGTGTTATAAAATGTACTTGGTGTTGTACTGTATCATGATATAGTATTTACAGGATATTTATTTTATGTTTTGTGTATAGTAAGGGTGGAGCTGTTGCTTTAAGGAAGTACTAAGCCATAGGTACTCATTTTATTCATGTTAAAATTGTATTTAAATAATTAAGTATAAGTACATTTATTAGGTATGATATTATGTTAAATGTATTTACCTTAATTGATTAATGAAGATGTTTAAAATAATATTTGTAAACTTGGCCAGGAAGACAATAAGTTGGCAAGTAGTTCTTATAATTATGTAAAAAAAACCAATGAAGGGTTCAATGATGAACTAAATAATATAATGAATTGAAACCAGGAAATTAAAATTGATATGTGGCCATAAACCAGTGACTATTTGTACAGTAGGTCAGGTAAAGAAAAATTAAGTTAAAAACAAAACAAAATTATAACAGGTGTAATAAAACCAATAGGCCTAAATTTAATATTTGTAAAAGGAAATTAATACCTTTTTAATAAGTCCAGTCAGATGAAATTGTAGTAAAATGTATATGGTTTAACAAGGCAGATTAAGTGAGAGTTTTATGTAATTTGGTGTAATTCCAAGCATGGAGTATTTTATTAAATAAGAGTAGTAATATTTTCTAATTCTGGCTCTAGGATATCAAATATTATCCAATGACAGAAAGTAATGGTTGTTAGGGTAACTGAAATGCAAGAAATTTTGTTGATTTCAACATTCGATTGTTATATGCTATTAGGAACAGTTCAGTAGACAAATTTAAAACATAACGTAAAATAAAAATGAATCAACCTTAATAAATCTAATGTATTAAAGCCAATCCATTAAAACAAAACTGAGTAATAATTACTGAACCAGATTTCAGGAAATATAATTCTACACCTCCCAAAAGTAGCGGAATTAATAAATCCTTCTTCAAACTAATTCCATTAAAGATGATGATGAACCCGATTTACAATTAAACCATGATTCTTCTTGAATGGACAAGAAGTCAAAATTAATGCAAATATAAACCAAACATACACAAGGACCTTTGGTATTGAAGGAATAAACCTCACTTCCAAGAGATTGAAGAAATTGTAATACTACACCAATTCCACTGGGACCGGCAACCACTAGGATCGCGAAGAAGAACGAAGAACAGAAGAATTCCTGTTACACTCCGGGACATCACCTTTCAACCTTTATTGATAATCTGGACACATTTTGTGGTCAAAAGTAGCCTCATCAGTACGTCTTCATGCGGTTGTGAACAGACACGGCTATCTTGAGTATCGCATTGTACGGTAAAACCAGCTTATATTTAATTTTATACATTAAGAATTAATAACAATTTGTAATAACAATTAGTAACCTTAATTTTGCATTACCTGGCCTTACTAATCGTTAAAAGAATCACATGTACCCTGGGATAACAGATAAAACAAAAATTATATTTAAATTGTATTATACAGTACTAGTCCATTAACAAATCGATTCAGCATTGTACGAACGATATTACGATCAGATAAACTGTGAGGACGACTGTTGGAATTTAAAAAATAATATAAATAAAGAATCCTTCTTGTATGTGATGATGTTCTGTGTTATTGTAGAATAGGTATTGTATGTTGATTGGGGAGTAATTTACAGATAAAGAAGGTGATTAAACTGTCAAGTGAAACTAACTAACCTATAAAAACGAGTCAATTACTAATAGCAGTGCTCGTTGCAGACAGCTGGTGGAAACGGGAGAGTGCCGAACTAACGTACTCTCTTCGCCACACTTGAATCAATTTAAATAATACGGACCGAATAGGGTTGGAGAGAATTACCGAATTATTAACTATAATACCCGTAATATAGCGTTATTCTCTGGTAAAACACTTAGTAATTGATTAACACAGGGCTATGTTCAAAATACGAGTTGCAGCAACGATATAATAAATAATTGTTTTTTTTAATCAATATTGAGTTGCAGGAGGTCTCATCTACAACAACATAATAAACATTTTCCTTTTAAACAGATCGAATTGGTTAATTTAAATTTTTTAAATTAACTACAACCTGTAACTGTAATTAAATAAGAAACCCAAAGGAGTTATATTTGTTACAAATTGGCGCATACCAACGTGGAGCTTGATTAAACCCCAGTACACATTTAAACTTTAAATTACAAATTGGCGAACCCAACAGTGGGACATAACAAATTACAAGGGAACGTAATTTATTTGTTACAAATTGGCGCTCAACGAGTGGGCTTTAGTTAAGTAAAAATTAGGCTATTACTTAACTGGAGCAGGCAACTATTAGAGGCACAGGAATGCATACGAGAGGTGTTTCTAAAAGGATGGCGAAGGACCAAGAAACGGAAGAAGATAGACGGGAAGAAGAAGCAGAGGTAGTTACAGACATCGAAATGGAACAACAAAATTGGGAAAAATTAATGGAATTAATGAGTAGTATGAAGGAGGATAATAAGGAATTCATGAGTAGCATGAAGGAAATAAACAAACGAACGTTAGAAAAGCTAGAAAATAAAATAGACGGTATCAAGGAAATAAATAAACGAACTAATGAGAAATTAGACAGTATTTTAGAAAATAACAAACGAATGTCAGAAAAGCTAGAAAATAAAATGGACAGTATAAACGAAAATTCAAAGAAACAAAACGAAGTTTTGAGTGAGAACTTAATAAAACTAAGGAACGAGAAGTTTGACAAGAATAAAGAGGAAACTAATGAGAATAAAAAAGACAAAAGTGTACTGTTATCTGAAAAGAAACCTAACAGAAATAATGAAATGAAAACAAAGAAAATGAGACAAAAACGTCAAAGGAAATTAATGAATACACGGGAAGGATTGGAGATGATCAAAGGGGGATTAGTTAAGCTACATAATATACCAATTACGGAACCAAAAGAAGTAAGGCAATTAAGAAACTCTAAACGAACCACAATTGAATTCCCAGATAGATTAGAAGGACCGAAAAGGCCAAAACTAACCGAGGAGCATGGAGGACTTCTGGAGATTAAGTATGAACCATTCGAAAGATTAAGAAACGGTACAGAAGAATCAGCTCGAAAAACGATGGTAGACTTCAGCATGAATGAAAATTTTATAACAACAAAATGGCGGAACTACATGATAGTGAGATACGTCACAAGGACGGAAATAATTCTATACGCTAGAGAGATCCGAACAACCAGTATAGAGGAAATAATGGACCACGGTTAAACAGATTCCAAACAGAATATAGAGAAAAGGGACGGATTTTATGGATACCGAATCAAGCAAATCAAAGGAAAATAATGAGAAACTAAGTAAATTATTTTAAACCAACTATTAAATGAAATAAACTAATTACGCAATACTTCAGAGAAATTATGTGGAATCAATTTTAAAAACCCCAAAATTCAAAAAATAAGTAAGAACACCTTACTATATAATTCAGAAGAAATTATTTTAAACTAATAAAAATGAAAGAAGAGAAAGAAGGGTTAGAAATGAGTTAAATAAAGGAAGAATATGCCATACAATTTATGATAAGGAGGAGATTCTGTGTTTAATTGCAGAAGTAAATGGGAGTGAATTAAAAATAGTAAAATACGTAGGCTAAAGAATAATTAATTGACAGCACGGAACTAAGAAGAATTTAAAATGAATATTGAACAGCTTTAACTAATATACTGGTGAATAATATGATGAATGGAACTACAGAACAACGAGATAAATAATTTAAGAAAAGTATTAGAATACCTCAAAAATAATAGTAATCATCCCTTGAATATAAGTTTGTAGCGAAGGAGCTACCTTATAGGTAATAATTTTATTATATGTATTGTGTTGTGATAGTGCAACGTTTATTTTTGTTTCTGGACAGAGATGAAGTTCCTCTGATCTCAGAAGATATAGTTAGGAAAACGGCAGAGTAATGGAAGCCAATAGTGCCCCTCTGATTCCGTACCAGCTATGATATTAGGGAAAAATGTTAGGGAAATATAGTATTTCAGGGATTATACACCAAGAGAGGTAATGAAATATAAAAATGATAATAAGTAATGATAGCGTAAAAAGCTAGAAGAAGTTATGAGTTCCAGAGAAAAGGACAGGTCTACAACTGAGGGAGGTACCAGTAGAGAATTAATGACAAGATATACCAGGAGTATCAACACAGTTTTCCGGTGCAATTCAAACTTTGAAGAATAGAAGAAGAAAACCTTATCATAGACGAACTACAAGTTTATTTTAACTAAACTTTATTGAGCCAAAATAAACTTCTTTCGAAGGGGGAGTATTATGTAACGTAACAGAGTTGGGGTTCCCGACATTACATAAAAAACTTTGTAAATATGATTTAAAACAATGCCCAAAGCATGTTATAATTAAATACAAGAGGGCCCATCTCACCTGAAGAATGCATTAAAGGTACCTAGTAAGGTTACTAAGTTATAAAACATCAAAAGTGTACCTATATCTAAAATATGTAATGAGTAGTATGAGATGTAAAACATAAACATTGTATCTAGTGGGATGAGTTTAATGTGTAGGAGTTGAGTATAATATACTGTTCAATTAATATTTAATGTGTTATAAAATGTACTTGGTGTTGTACTGTATCATGATATAGTATTTACAGGATATTTATTTTATGTTTTGTGTATAGTAAGGGTGGAGCTGTTGCTTTAAGGAAGTACTAAGCCATAGGTACTCATTTTATTCATGTTAAAATTGTATTTAAATAATTAAGTATAAGTACATTTATTAGGTATGATATTATGTTAAATGTATTTACCTTAATTGATTAATGAAGATGTTTAAAATAATATTTGTAAACTTGGCCAGGAAGACAATAAGTTGGCAAGTAGTTCTTATAATTATGTAAAAAAAACCAATGAAGGGTTCAATGATGAACTAAATAATATAATGAATTGAAACCAGGAAATTAAAATTGATATAAGTGGCCATAAACCAGTGACTATTTGTACAGTAGGTCAGGTAAAGAAAAATTAAGTTAAAAACAAAACAAAATTATAACAGGTGTAATAAAACCAATAGGCCTAAATTTAATATTTGTAAAAGGAAATTAATACCTTTTTAATAAGTCCAGTCAGATGAAATTGTAGTAAAATGTATATGGTTTAACAAGGCAGATTAAGTGAGAGTTTTATGTAATTTGGTGTAATTCCAAGCATGGAGTATTTTATTAAATAAGAGTAGTAATATTTTCTAATTCTGGCTCTAGGATATCAAATATTATCCAATGACAGAAAGTAATGGTTGTTAGGGTAACTGAAATGCAAGAAATTTTGTTGATTTCAACATTCGATTGTTATATGCTATTAGGAACAGTTCAGTAGACAAATTTAAAACATAACGTAAAATAAAAATGAATCAACCTTAATAAATCTAATGTATTAAAGCCAATCCATTAAAACAAAACTGAGTAATAATTACTGAACCAGATTTCAGGAAATATAATTCTACACCTCCCAAAAGTAGCGGAATTAATAAATCCTTCTTCAAACTAATTCCATTAAAGATGATGATGAACCCGATTTACAATTAAACCATGATTCTTCTTGAATGGACAAGAAGTCAAAATTAATGCAAATATAAACCAAACATACACAAGGACCTTTGGTATTGAAGGAATAAACCTCACTTCCAAGAGATTGAAGAAATTGTAATACTACACCAATTCCACTGGGACCGGCAACCACTAGGATCGCGAAGAAGAACGAAGAACAGAAGAATTCCTGTTACACTCCGGGACATCACCTTTCAACCTTTATTGATAATCTGGACACATTTTGTGGTCAAAAGTAGCCTCATCAGTACGTCTTCATGCGGTTGTGAACAGACACGGCTATCTTGAGTATCGCATTGTACGGTAAAACCAGCTTATATTTAATTTTATACATTAAGAATTAATAACAATTTGTAATAACAATTAGTAACCTTAATTTTGCATTACCTGGCCTTACTAATCGTTAAAAGAATCACATGTACCCTGGGATAACAGATAAAACAAAAATTATATTTAAATTGT
Source organism: Magicicada septendecula (assembly GCA_034769895.1). NCBI lineage: Eukaryota > Metazoa > Arthropoda > Insecta > Hemiptera > Cicadidae > Magicicada > Magicicada septendecula. The sequence continues at coordinate 729,269,579 of CM068367.1, forward strand.
ATTATACAGTACTAGTCCATTAACAAATCGATTCAGCATTGTACGAACGATATTACGATCAGATAAACTGTGAGGACGACTGTTGGAATTTAAAAAATAATATAAATAAAGAATCCTTCTTGTATGTGATGATGTTCTGTGTTATTGTAGAATAGGTATTGTATGTTGATTGGGGAGTAATTTACAGATAAAGAAGGTGATTAAACTGTCAAGTGAAACTAACTAACCTATAAAAACGAGTCAATTACTAATAGCAGTGCTCGTTGCAGACAGCTGGTGGAAACGGGAGAGTGCCGAACTAACGTACTCTCTTCGCCACACTTGAATCAATTTAAATAATACGGACCGAATAGGGTTGGAGAGAATTACCGAATTATTAACTATAATACCCGTAATATAGCGTTATTCTCTGGTAAAACACTTAGTAATTGATTAACACAGGGCTATGTTCAAAATACGAGTTGCAGCAACGATATAATAAATAATTGTTTTTTTTAATCAATATTGAGTTGCAGGAGGTCTCATCTACAACAACATAATAAACATTTTCCTTTTAAACAGATCGAATTGGTTAATTTAAATTTTTTAAATTAACTACAACCTGTAACTGTAATTAAATAAGAAACCCAAAGGAGTTATATTTGTTACAAATTGGCGCATACCAACGTGGAGCTTGATTAAACCCCAGTACACATTTAAACTTTAAATTACAAATTGGCGAACCCAACAGTGGGACATAACAAATTACAAGGGAACGTAATTTATTTGTTACAAATTGGCGCTCAACGAGTGGGCTTTAGTTAAGTAAAAATTAGGCTATTACTTAACTGGAGCAGGCAACTATTAGAGGCACAGGAATGCATACGAGAGGTGTTTCTAAAAGGATGGCGAAGGACCAAGAAACGGAAGAAGATAGACGGGAAGAAGAAGCAGAGGTAGTTACAGACATCGAAATGGAACAACAAAATTGGGAAAAATTAATGGAATTAATGAGTAGTATGAAGGAGGATAATAAGGAATTCATGAGTAGCATGAAGGAAATAAACAAACGAACGTTAGAAAAGCTAGAAAATAAAATAGACGGTATCAAGGAAATAAATAAACGAACTAATGAGAAATTAGACAGTATTTTAGAAAATAACAAACGAATGTCAGAAAAGCTAGAAAATAAAATGGACAGTATAAACGAAAATTCAAAGAAACAAAACGAAGTTTTGAGTGAGAACTTAATAAAACTAAGGAACGAGAAGTTTGACAAGAATAAAGAGGAAACTAATGAGAATAAAAAAGACAAAAGTGTACTGTTATCTGAAAAGAAACCTAACAGAAATAATGAAATGAAAACAAAGAAAATGAGACAAAAACGTCAAAGGAAATTAATGAATACACGGGAAGGATTGGAGATGATCAAAGGGGGATTAGTTAAGCTACATAATATACCAATTACGGAACCAAAAGAAGTAAGGCAATTAAGAAACTCTAAACGAACCACAATTGAATTCCCAGATAGATTAGAAGGACCGAAAAGGCCAAAACTAACCGAGGAGCATGGAGGACTTCTGGAGATTAAGTATGAACCATTCGAAAGATTAAGAAACGGTACAGAAGAATCAGCTCGAAAAACGATGGTAGACTTCAGCATGAATGAAAATTTTATAACAACAAAATGGCGGAACTACATGATAGTGAGATACGTCACAAGGACGGAAATAATTCTATACGCTAGAGAGATCCGAACAACCAGTATAGAGGAAATAATGGACCACGGTTAAACAGATTCCAAACAGAATATAGAGAAAAGGGACGGATTTTATGGATACCGAATCAAGCAAATCAAAGGAAAATAATGAGAAACTAAGTAAATTATTTTAAACCAACTATTAAATGAAATAAACTAATTACGCAATACTTCAGAGAAATTATGTGGAATCAATTTTAAAAACCCCAAAATTCAAAAAATAAGTAAGAACACCTTACTATATAATTCAGAAGAAATTATTTTAAACTAATAAAAATGAAAGAAGAGAAAGAAGGGTTAGAAATGAGTTAAATAAAGGAAGAATATGCCATACAATTTATGATAAGGAGGAGATTCTGTGTTTAATTGCAGAAGTAAATGGGAGTGAATTAAAAATAGTAAAATACGTAGGCTAAAGAATAATTAATTGACAGCACGGAACTAAGAAGAATTTAAAATGAATATTGAACAGCTTTAACTAATATACTGGTGAATAATATGATGAATGGAACTACAGAACAACGAGATAAATAATTTAAGAAAAGTATTAGAATACCTCAAAAATAATAGTAATCATCCCTTGAATATAAGTTTGTAGCGAAGGAGCTACCTTATAGGTAATAATTTTATTATATGTATTGTGTTGTGATAGTGCAACGTTTATTTTTGTTTCTGGACAGAGATGAAGTTCCTCTGATCTCAGAAGATATAGTTAGGAAAACGGCAGAGTAATGGAAGCCAATAGTGCCCCTCTGATTCCGTACCAGCTATGATATTAGGGAAAAATGTTAGGGAAATATAGTATTTCAGGGATTATACACCAAGAGAGGTAATGAAATATAAAAATGATAATAAGTAATGATAGCGTAAAAAGCTAGAAGAAGTTATGAGTTCCAGAGAAAAGGACAGGTCTACAACTGAGGGAGGTACCAGTAGAGAATTAATGACAAGATATACCAGGAGTATCAACACAGTTTTCCGGTGCAATTAAAACTTTGAAGAATAGAAGAAGAAAACCTTATCATAGACGAACTACAAGTTTATTTTAACTAAACTTTATTGAGCCAAAATAAACTTCTTTCGAAGGGGGAGTATTATGTAACGTAACAGAGTTGGGGTTCCCGACATTACATAAAAAACTTTGTAAATATGATTTAAAACAATGCCCAAAGCATGTTATAATTAAATACAAGAGGGCCCATCTCACCTGAAGAATGCATTAAAGGTACCTAGTAAGGTTACTAAGTTATAAAACATCAAAAGTGTACCTATATCTAAAATATGTAATGAGTAGTATGAGATGTAAAACACAAACATTGTATCTAGTGGGATGAGTTTAATGTGTAGGAGTTGAGTATAATATACTGTTCAATTAATATTTAATGTGTTATAAAATGTACTTGGTGTTGTACTGTATCATGATATAGTATTTACAGGATATTTATTTTATGTTTTGTGTATAGTAAGGGTGGAGCTGTTGCTTTAAGGAAGTACTAAGCCATAGGTACTCATTTTATTCATGTTAAAATTGTATTTAAATAATTAAGTATAAGTACATTTATTAGGTATGATATTATGTTAAATGTATTTACCTTAATTGATTAATGAAGATGTTTAAAATAATATTTGTAAACTTGGCCAGGAAGACAATAAGTTGGCAAGTAGTTCTTATAATTATGTAAAAAAAACCAATGAAGGGTTCAATGATGAACTAAATAATATAATGAATTGAAACCAGGAAATTAAAATTGATATAAGTGGCCATAAACCAGTGACTATTTGTACAGTAGGTCAGGTAAAGAAAAATTAAGTTAAAAACAAAACAAAATTATAACAGGTGTAATAAAACCAATAGGCCTAAATTTAATATTTGTAAAAGGAAATTAATACCTTTTTAATAAGTCCAGTCAGATGAAATTGTAGTAAAATGTATATGGTTTAACAAGGCAGATTAAGTGAGAGTTTTATGTAATTTGGTGTAATTCCAAGCATGGAGTATTTTATTAAATAAGAGTAGTAATATTTTCTAATTCTGGCTCTAGGATATCAAATATTATCCAATGACAGAAAGTAATGGTTGTTAGGGTAACTGAAATGCAAGAAATTTTGTTGATTTCAACATTCGATTGTTATATGCTATTAGGAACAGTTCAGTAGACAAATTTAAAACATAACGTAAAATAAAAATGAATCAACCTTAATAAATCTAATGTATTAAAGCCAATCCATTAAAACAAAACTGAGTAATAATTACTGAACCAGATTTCAGGAAATATAATTCTACACCTCCCAAAAGTAGCGGAATTAATAAATCCTTCTTCAAACTAATTCCATTAAAGATGATGATGAACCCGATTTACAATTAAACCATGATTCTTCTTGAATGGACAAGAAGTCAAAATTAATGCAAATATAAACCAAACATACACAAGGACCTTTGGTATTGAAGGAATAAACCTCACTTCCAAGAGATTGAAGAAATTGTAATACTACACCAATTCCACTGGGACCGGCAACCACTAGGATCGCGAAGAAGAACGAAGAACAGAAGAATTCCTGTTACACTCCGGGACATCACCTTTCAACCTTTATTGATAATCTGGACACATTTTGTGGTCAAAAGTAGCCTCATCAGTACGTCTTCATGCGGTTGTGAACAGACACGGCTATCTTGAGTATCGCATTGTACGGTAAAACCAGCTTATATTTAATTTTATACATTAAGAATTAATAACAATTTGTAATAACAATTAGTAACCTTAATTTTGCATTACCTGGCCTTACTAATCGTTAAAAGAATCACATGTACCCTGGGATAACAGATAAAACAAAAATTATATTTAAATTGTATTATACAGTACTAGTCCATTAACAAATCGATTCAGCATTGTACGAACGATATTACGATCAGATAAACTGTGAGGACGACTGTTGGAATTTAAAAAATAATATAAATAAAGAATCCTTCTTGTATGTGATGATGTTCTGTGTTATTGTAGAATAGGTATTGTATGTTGATTGGGGAGTAATTTACAGATAAAGAAGGTGATTAAACTGTCAAGTGAAACTAACTAACCTATAAAAACGAGTCAATTACTAATAGCAGTGCTCGTTGCAGACAGCTGGTGGAAACGGGAGAGTGCCGAACTAACGTACTCTCTTCGCCACACTTGAATCAATTTAAATAATACGGACCGAATAGGGTTGGAGAGAATTACCGAATTATTAACTATAATACCCGTAATATAGCGTTATTCTCTGGTAAAACACTTAGTAATTGATTAACACAGGGCTATGTTCAAAATACGAGTTGCAGCAACGATATAATAAATAATTGTTTTTTTTAATCAATATTGAGTTGCAGGAGGTCTCATCTACAACAACATAATAAACATTTTCCTTTTAAACAGATCGAATTGGTTAATTTAAATTTTTTAAATTAACTACAACCTGTAACTGTAATTAAATAAGAAACCCAAAGGAGTTATATTTGTTACAAATTGGCGCATACCAACGTGGAGCTTGATTAAACCCCAGTACACATTTAAACTTTAAATTACAAATTGGCGAACCCAACAGTGGGACATAACAAATTACAAGGGAACGTAATTTATTTGTTACAAATTGGCGCTCAACGAGTGGGCTTTAGTTAAGTAAAAATTAGGCTATTACTTAACTGGAGCAGGCAACTATTAGAGGCACAGGAATGCATACGAGAGGTGTTTCTAAAAGGATGGCGAAGGACCAAGAAACGGAAGAAGATAGACGGGAAGAAGAAGCAGAGGTAGTTACAGACATCGAAATGGAACAACAAAATTGGGAAAAATTAATGGAATTAATGAGTAGTATGAAGGAGGATAATAAGGAATTCATGAGTAGCATGAAGGAAATAAACAAACGAACGTTAGAAAAGCTAGAAAATAAAATAGACGGTATCAAGGAAATAAATAAACGAACTAATGAGAAATTAGACAGTATTTTAGAAAATAACAAACGAATGTCAGAAAAGCTAGAAAATAAAATGGACAGTATAAACGAAAATTCAAAGAAACAAAACGAAGTTTTGAGTGAGAACTTAATAAAACTAAGGAACGAGAAGTTTGACAAGAATAAAGAGGAAACTAATGAGAATAAAAAAGACAAAAGTGTACTGTTATCTGAAAAGAAACCTAACAGAAATAATGAAATGAAAACAAAGAAAATGAGACAAAAACGTCAAAGGAAATTAATGAATACACGGGAAGGATTGGAGATGATCAAAGGGGGATTAGTTAAGCTACATAATATACCAATTACGGAACCAAAAGAAGTAAGGCAATTAAGAAACTCTAAACGAACCACAATTGAATTCCCAGATAGATTAGAAGGACCGAAAAGGCCAAAACTAACCGAGGAGCATGGAGGACTTCTGGAGATTAAGTATGAACCATTCGAAAGATTAAGAAACGGTACAGAAGAATCAGCTCGAAAAACGATGGTAGACTTCAGCATGAATGAAAATTTTATAACAACAAAATGGCGGAACTACATGATAGTGAGATACGTCACAAGGACGGAAATAATTCTATACGCTAGAGAGATCCGAACAACCAGTATAGAGGAAATAATGGACCACGGTTAAACAGATTCCAAACAGAATATAGAGAAAAGGGACGGATTTTATGGATACCGAATCAAGCAAATCAAAGGAAAATAATGAGAAACTAAGTAAATTATTTTAAACCAACTATTAAATGAAATAAACTAATTACGCAATACTTCAGAGAAATTATGTGGAATCAATTTTAAAAACCCCAAAATTCAAAAAATAAGTAAGAACACCTTACTATATAATTCAGAAGAAATTATTTTAAACTAATAAAAATGAAAGAAGAGAAAGAAGGGTTAGAAATGAGTTAAATAAAGGAAGAATATGCCATACAATTTATGATAAGGAGGAGATTCTGTGTTTAATTGCAGAAGTAAATGGGAGTGAATTAAAAATAGTAAAATACGTAGGCTAAAGAATAATTAATTGACAGCACGGAACTAAGAAGAATTTAAAATGAATATTGAACAGCTTTAACTAATATACTGGTGAATAATATGATGAATGGAACTACAGAACAACGAGATAAATAATTTAAGAAAAGTATTAGAATACCTCAAAAATAATAGTAATCATCCCTTGAATATAAGTTTGTAGCGAAGGAGCTACCTTATAGGTAATAATTTTATTATATGTATTGTGTTGTGATAGTGCAACGTTTATTTTTGTTTCTGGACAGAGATGAAGTTCCTCTGATCTCAGAAGATATAGTTAGGAAAACGGCAGAGTAATGGAAGCCAATAGTGCCCCTCTGATTCCGTACCAGCTATGATATTAGGGAAAAATGTTAGGGAAATATAGTATTTCAGGGATTATACACCAAGAGAGGTAATGAAATATAAAAATGATAATAAGTAATGATAGCGTAAAAAGCTAGAAGAAGTTATGAGTTCCAGAGAAAAGGACAGGTCTACAACTGAGGGAGGTACCAGTAGAGAATTAATGACAAGATATACCAGGAGTATCAACACAGTTTTCCGGTGCAATTAAAACTTTGAAGAATAGAAGAAGAAAACCTTATCATAGACGAACTACAAGTTTATTTTAACTAAACTTTATTGAGCCAAAATAAACTTCTTTCGAAGGGGGAGTATTATGTAACGTAACAGAGTTGGGGTTCCCGACATTACATAAAAAACTTTGTAAATATGATTTAAAACAATGCCCAAAGCATGTTATAATTAAATACAAGAGGGCCCATCTCACCTGAAGAATGCATTAAAGGTACCTAGTAAGGTTACTAAGTTATAAAACATCAAAAGTGTACCTATATCTAAAATATGTAATGAGTAGTATGAGATGTAAAACATAAACATTGTATCTAGTGGGATGAGTTTAATGTGTAGGAGTTGAGTATAATATACTGTTCAATTAATATTTAATGTGTTATAAAATGTACTTGGTGTTGTACTGTATCATGATATAGTATTTACAGGATATTTATTTTATGTTTTGTGTATAGTAAGGGTGGAGCTGTTGCTTTAAGGAAGTACTAAGCCATAGGTACTCATTTTATTCATGTTAAAATTGTATTTAAATAATTAAGTATAAGTACATTTATTAGGTATGATATTATGTTAAATGTATTTACCTTAATTGATTAATGAAGATGTTTAAAATAATATTTGTAAACTTGGCCAGGAAGACAATAAGTTGGCAAGTAGTTCTTATAATTATGTAAAAAAAACCAATGAAGGGTTCAATGATGAACTAAATAATATAATGAATTGAAACCAGGAAATTAAAATTGATATAAGTGGCCATAAACCAGTGACTATTTGTACAGTAGGTCAGGTAAAGAAAAATTAAGTTAAAAACAAAACAAAATTATAACAGGTGTAATAAAACCAATAGGCCTAAATTTAATATTTGTAAAAGGAAATTAATACCTTTTTAATAAGTCCAGTCAGATGAAATTGTAGTAAAATGTATATGGTTTAACAAGGCAGATTAAGTGAGAGTTTTATGTAATTTGGTGTAATTCCAAGCATGGAGTATTTTATTAAATAAGAGTAGTAATATTTTCTAATTCTGGCTCTAGGATATCAAATATTATCCAATGACAGAAAGTAATGGTTGTTAGGGTAACTGAAATGCAAGAAATTTTGTTGATTTCAACATTCGATTGTTATATGCTATTAGGAACAGTTCAGTAGACAAATTTAAAACATAACGTAAAATAAAAATGAATCAACCTTAATAAATCTAATGTATTAAAGCCAATCCATTAAAACAAAACTGAGTAATAATTACTGAACCAGATTTCAGGAAATATAATTCTACACCTCCCAAAAGTAGCGGAATTAATAAATCCTTCTTCAAACTAATTCCATTAAAGATGATGATGAACCCGATTTACAATTAAACCATGATTCTTCTTGAATGGACAAGAAGTCAAAATTAATGCAAATATAAACCAAACATACACAAGGACCTTTGGTATTGAAGGAATAAACCTCACTTCCAAGAGATTGAAGAAATTGTAATACTACACCAATTCCACTGGGACCGGCAACCACTAGGATCGCGAAGAAGAACGAAGAACAGAAGAATTCCTGTTACACTCCGGGACATCACCTTTCAACCTTTATTGATAATCTGGACACATTTTGTGGTCAAAAGTAGCCTCATCAGTACGTCTTCATGCGGTTGTGAACAGACACGGCTATCTTGAGTATCGCATTGTACGGTAAAACCAGCTTATATTTAATTTTATACATTAAGAATTAATAACAATTTGTAATAACAATTAGTAACCTTAATTTTGCATTACCTGGCCTTACTAATCGTTAAAAGAATCACATGTACCCTGGGATAACAGATAAAACAAAAATTATATTTAAATTGTATTATACAGTACTAGTCCATTAACAAATCGATTCAGCATTGTACGAACGATATTACGATCAGATAAACTGTGAGGACGACTGTTGGAATTTAAAAAATAATATAAATAAAGAATCCTTCTTGTATGTGATGATGTTCTGTGTTATTGTAGAATAGGTATTGTATGTTGATTGGGGAGTAATTTACAGATAAAGAAGGTGATTAAACTGTCAAGTGAAACTAACTAACCTATAAAAACGAGTCAATTACTAATAGCAGTGCTCGTTGCAGACAGCTGGTGGAAACGGGAGAGTGCCGAACTAACGTACTCTCTTCGCCACACTTGAATCAATTTAAATAATACGGACCGAATAGGGTTGGAGAGAATTACCGAATTATTAACTATAATACCCGTAATATAGCGTTATTCTCTGGTAAAACACTTAGTAATTGATTAACACAGGGCTATGTTCAAAATACGAGTTGCAGCAACGATATAATAAATAATTGTTTTTTTTAATCAATATTGAGTTGCAGGAGGTCTCATCTACAACAACATAATAAACATTTTCCTTTTAAACAGATCGAATTGGTTAATTTAAATTTTTTAAATTAACTACAACCTGTAACTGTAATTAAATAAGAAACCCAAAGGAGTTATATTTGTTACAAATTGGCGCATACCAACGTGGAGCTTGATTAAACCCCAGTACACATTTAAACTTTAAATTACAAATTGGCGAACCCAACAGTGGGACATAACAAATTACAAGGGAACGTAATTTATTTGTTACAAATTGGCGCTCAACGAGTGGGCTTTAGTTAAGTAAAAATTAGGCTATTACTTAACTGGAGCAGGCAACTATTAGAGGCACAGGAATGCATACGAGAGGTGTTTCTAAAAGGATGGCGAAGGACCAAGAAACGGAAGAAGATAGACGGGAAGAAGAAGCAGAGGTAGTTACAGACATCGAAATGGAACAACAAAATTGGGAAAAATTAATGGAATTAATGAGTAGTATGAAGGAGGATAATAAGGAATTCATGAGTAGCATGAAGGAAATAAACAAACGAACGTTAGAAAAGCTAGAAAATAAAATAGACGGTATCAAGGAAATAAATAAACGAACTAATGAGAAATTAGACAGTATTTTAGAAAATAACAAACGAATGTCAGAAAAGCTAGAAAATAAAATGGACAGTATAAACGAAAATTCAAAGAAACAAAACGAAGTTTTGAGTGAGAACTTAATAAAACTAAGGAACGAGAAGTTTGACAAGAATAAAGAGGAAACTAATGAGAATAAAAAAGACAAAAGTGTACTGTTATCTGAAAAGAAACCTAACAGAAATAATGAAATGAAAACAAAGAAAATGAGACAAAAACGTCAAAGGAAATTAATGAATACACGGGAAGGATTGGAGATGATCAAAGGGGGATTAGTTAAGCTACATAATATACCAATTACGGAACCAAAAGAAGTAAGGCAATTAAGAAACTCTAAACGAACCACAATTGAATTCCCAGATAGATTAGAAGGACCGAAAAGGCCAAAACTAACCGAGGAGCATGGAGGACTTCTGGAGATTAAGTATGAACCATTCGAAAGATTAAGAAACGGTACAGAAGAATCAGCTCGAAAAACGATGGTAGACTTCAGCATGAATGAAAATTTTATAACAACAAAATGGCGGAACTACATGATAGTGAGATACGTCACAAGGACGGAAATAATTCTATACGCTAGAGAGATCCGAACAACCAGTATAGAGGAAATAATGGACCACGGTTAAACAGATTCCAAACAGAATATAGAGAAAAGGGACGGATTTTATGGATACCGAATCAAGCAAATCAAAGGAAAATAATGAGAAACTAAGTAAATTATTTTAAACCAACTATTAAATGAAATAAACTAATTACGCAATACTTCAGAGAAATTATGTGGAATCAATTTTAAAAACCCCAAAATTCAAAAAATAAGCAAGAACACCTTACTATATAATTCAGAAGAAATTATTTTAAACTAATAAAAATGAAAGAAGAGAAAGAAGGGTTAGAAATGAGTTAAATAAAGGAAGAATATGCCATACAATTTATGATAAGGAGGAGATTCTGTGTTTAATTGCAGAAGTAAATGGGAGTGAATTAAAAATAGTAAAATACGTAGGCTAAAGAATAATTAATTGACAGCACGGAACTAAGAAGAATTTAAAATGAATATTGAACAGCTTTAACTAATATACTGGTGAATAATATGATGAATGGAACTACAGAACAACGAGATAAATAATTTAAGAAAAGTATTAGAATACCTCAAAAATAATAGTAATCATCCCTTGAATATAAGTTTGTAGCGAAGGAGCTACCTTATAGGTAATAATTTTATTATATGTATTGTGTTGTGATAGTGCAACGTTTATTTTTGTTTCTGGACAGAGATGAAGTTCCTCTGATCTCAGAAGATATAGTTAGGAAAACGGCAGAGTAATGGAAGCCAATAGTGCCCCTCTGATTCCGTACCAGCTATGATATTAGGGAAAAATGTTAGGGAAATATAGTATTTCAGGGATTATACACCAAGAGAGGTAATGAAATATAAAAATGATAATAAGTAATGATAGCGTAAAAAGCTAGAAGAAGTTATGAGTTCCAGAGAAAAGGACAGGTCTACAACTGAGGGAGGTACCAGTAGAGAATTAATGACAAGATATACCAGGAGTATCAACACAGTTTTCCGGTGCAATTAAAACTTTGAAGAATAGAAGAAGAAAACCTTATCATAGACGAACTACAAGTTTATTTTAACTAAACTTTATTGAGCCAAAATAAACTTCTTTCGAAGGGGGAGTATTATGTAACGTAACAGAGTTGGGGTTCCCGACATTACATAAAAAACTTTGTAAATATGATTTAAAACAATGCCCAAAGCATGTTATAATTAAATACAAGAGGGCCCATCTCACCTGAAGAATGCATTAAAGGTACCTAGTAAGGTTACTAAGTTATAAAACATCAAAAGTGTACCTATATCTAAAATATGTAATGAGTAGTATGAGATGTAAAACATAAACATTGTATCTAGTGGGATGAGTTTAATGTGTAGGAGTTGAGTATAATATACTGTTCAATTAATATTTAATGTGTTATAAAATGTACTTGGTGTTGTACTGTATCATGATATAGTATTTACAGGATATTTATTTTATGTTTTGTGTATAGTAAGGGTGGAGCTGTTGCTTTAAGGAAGTACTAAGCCATAGGTACTCATTTTATTCATGTTAAAATTGTATTTAAATAATTAAGTATAAGTACATTTATTAGGTATGATATTATGTTAAATGTATTTACCTTAATTGATTAATGAAGATGTTTAAAATAATATTTGTAAACTTGGCCAGGAAGACAATAAGTTGGCAAGTAGTTCTTATAATTATGTAAAAAAAACCAATGAAGGGTTCAATGATGAACTAAATAATATAATGAATTGAAACCAGGAAATTAAAATTGATATAAGTGGCCATAAACCAGTGACTATTTGTACAGTAGGTCAGGTAAAGAAAAATTAAGTTAAAAACAAAACAAAATTATAACAGGTGTAATAAAACCAATAGGCCTAAATTTAATATTTGTAAAAGGAAATTAATACCTTTTTAATAAGTCCAGTCAGATGAAATTGTAGTAAAATGTATATGGTTTAACAAGGCAGATTAAGTGAGAGTTTTATGTAATTTGGTGTAATTCCAAGCATGGAGTATTTTATTAAATAAGAGTAGTAATATTTTCTAATTCTGGCTCTAGGATATCAAATATTATCCAATGACAGAAAGTAATGGTTGTTAGGGTAACTGAAATGCAAGAAATTTTGTTGATTTCAACATTCGATTGTTATATGCTATTAGGAACAGTTCAGTAGACAAATTTAAAACATAACGTAAAATAAAAATGAATCAACCTTAATAAATCTAATGTATTAAAGCCAATCCATTAAAACAAAACTGAGTAATAATTACTGAACCAGATTTCAGGAAATATAATTCTACACCTCCCAAAAGTAGCGGAATTAATAAATCCTTCTTCAAACTAATTCCATTAAAGATGATGATGAACCCGATTTACAATTAAACCATGATTCTTCTTGAATGGACAAGAAGTCAAAATTAATGCAAATATAAACCAAACATACACAAGGACCTTTGGTATTGAAGGAATAAACCTCACTTCCAAGAGATTGAAGAAATTGTAATACTACACCAATTCCACTGGGACCGGCAACCACTAGGATCGCGAAGAAGAACGAAGAACAGAAGAATTCCTGTTACACTCCGGGACATCACCTTTCAACCTTTATTGATAATCTGGACACATTTTGTGGTCAAAAGTAGCCTCATCAGTACGTCTTCATGCGGTTGTGAACAGACACGGCTATCTTGAGTATCGCATTGTACGGTAAAACCAGCTTATATTTAATTTTATACATTAAGAATTAATAACAATTTGTAATAACAATTAGTAACCTTAATTTTGCATTACCTGGCCCTACTAATCGTTAAAAGAATCACATGTACCCTGGGATAACAGATAAAACAAAAATTATATTTAAATTGTATTATACAGTACTAGTCCATTAACAAATCGATTCAGCATTGTACGAACGATATTACGATCAGATAAACTGTGAGGACGACTGTTGGAATTTAAAAAATAATATAAATAAAGAATCCTTCTTGTATGTGATGATGTTCTGTGTTATTGTAGAATAGGTATTGTATGTTGATTGGGGAGTAATTTACAGATAAAGAAGGTGATTAAACTGTCAAGTGAAACTAACTAACCTATAAAAACGAGTCAATTACTAATAGCAGTGCTCGTTGCAGACAGCTGGTGGAAACGGGAGAGTGCCGAACTAACGTATTCTCTTCGCCACACTTGAATCAATTTAAATAATACGGACCGAATAGGGTTGGAGAGAATTACCGAATTATTAACTATAATACCCGTAATATAGCGTTATTCTCTGGTAAAACACTTAGTAATTGATTAACACAGGGCTATGTTCAAAATACGAGTTGCAGCAACGATATAATAAATAATTGTTTTTTTTAATCAATATTGAGTTGCAGGAGGTCTCATCTACAACAACATAATAAACATTTTCCTTTTAAACAGATCGAATTGGTTAATTTAAATTTTTTAAATTAACTACAACCTGTAACTGTAATTAAATAAGAAACCCAAAGGAGTTATATTTGTTACAAATTGGCGCATACCAACGTGGAGCTTGATTAAACCCCAGTACACATTTAAACTTTAAATTACAAATTGGCGAACCCAACAGTGGGACATAACAAATTACAAGGGAACGTAATTTATTTGTTACAAATTGGCGCTCAACGAGTGGGCTTTAGTTAAGTAAAAATTAGGCTATTACTTAACTGGAGCAGGCAACTATTAGAGGCACAGGAATGCATACGAGAGGTGTTTCTAAAAGGATGGCGAAGGACCAAGAAACGGAAGAAGATAGACGGGAAGAAGAAGCAGAGGTAGTTACAGACATCGAAATGGAACAACAAAATTGGGAAAAATTAATTGAATTAATGAGTAGTATGAAGGAGGATAATAAGGAATTCATGAGTAGCATGAAGGAAATAAACAAACGAACGTTAGAAAAGCTAGAAAATAAAATAGACGGTATCAAGGAAATAAATAAACGAACTAATGAGAAATTAGACAGTATTTTAGAAAATAACAAACGAATGTCAGAAAAGCTAGAAAATAAAATGGACAGTATAAACGAAAATTCAAAGAAACAAAACGAAGTTTTGAGTGAGAACTTAATAAAACTAAGGAACGAGAAGTTTGACAAGAATAAAGAGGAAACTAATGAGAATAAAAAAGACAAAAGTGTACTGTTATCTGAAAAGAAACCTAACAGAAATAATGAAATGAAAACAAAGAAAATGAGACAAAAACGTCAAAGGAAATTAATGAATACACGGGAAGGATTGGAGATGATCAAAGGGGGATTAGTTAAGCTACATAATATACCAATTACGGAACCAAAAGAAGTAAGGCAATTAAGAAACTCTAAACGAACCACAATTGAATTCCCAGATAGATTAGAAGGACCGAAAAGGCCAAAACTAACCGAGGAGCATGGAGGACTTCTGGAGATTAAGTATGAACCATTCGAAAGATTAAGAAACGGTACAGAAGAATCAGCTCGAAAAACGATGGTAGACTTCAGCATGAATGAAAATTTTATAACAACAAAATGGCGGAACTACATGATAGTGAGATACGTCACAAGGACGGAAATAATTCTATACGCTAGAGAGATCCGAACAACCAGTATAGAGGAAATAATGGACCACGGTTAAACAGATTCCAAACAGAATATAGAGAAAAGGGACGGATTTTATGGATACCGAATCAAGCAAATCAAAGGAAAATAATGAGAAACTAAGTAAATTATTTTAAACCAACTATTAAATGAAATAAACTAATTACGCAATACTTCAGAGAAATTATGTGGAATCAATTTTAAAAACCCCAAAATTCAAAAAATAAGTAAGAACACCTTACTATATAATTCAGAAGAAATTATTTTAAACTAATAAAAATGAAAGAAGAGAAAGAAGGGTTAGAAATGAGTTAAATAAAGGAAGAATATGCCATACAATTTATGATAAGGAGGAGATTCTGTGTTTAATTGCAGAAGTAAATGGGAGTGAATTAAAAATAGTAAAATACGTAGGCTAAAGAATAATTAATTGACAGCACGGAACTAAGAAGAATTTAAAATGAATATTGAACAGCTTTAACTAATATACTGGTGAATAATATGATGAATGGAACTACAGAACAACGAGATAAATAATTTAAGAAAAGTATTAGAATACCTCAAAAATAATAGTAATCATCCCTTGAATATAAGTTTGTAGCGAAGGAGCTACCTTATAGGTAATAATTTTATTATATGTATTGTGTTGTGATAGTGCAACGTTTATTTATTGTTTCTGGACAGAGATGAAGTTCCTCTGATCTCAGAAGATATAGTTAGGAAAACGGCAGAGTAATGGAAGCCAATAGTGCCCCTCTGATTCCGTACCAGCTATGATATTAGGGAAAAATGTTAGGGAAATATAGTATTTCAGGGATTATACACCAAGAGAGGTAATGAAATATAAAAATGATAATAAGTAATGATAGCGTAAAAAGCTAGAAGAAGTTATGAGTTCCAGAGAAAAGGACAGGTCTACAACTGAGGGAGGTACCAGTAGAGAATTAATGACAAGATATACCAGGAGTATCAACACAGTTTTCCGGTGCAATTCAAACTTTGAAGAATAGAAGAAGAAAACCTTATCATAGACGAACTACAAGTTTATTTTAACTAAACTTTATTGAGCCAAAATAAACTTCTTTCGAAGGGGGAGTATTATGTAACGTAACAGAGTTGGGGTTCCCGACATTACATAAAAAACTTTGTAAATATGATTTAAAACAATGCCCAAAGCATGTTATAATTAAATACAAGAGGGCCCATCTCACCTGAAGAATGCATTAAAGGTACCTAGTAAGGTTACTAAGTTATAAAACATCAAAAGTGTACCTATATCTAAAATATGTAATGAGTAGTATGAGATGTAAAACATAAACATTGTATCTAGTGGGATGAGTTTAATGTGTAGGAGTTGAGTATAATATACTGTTCAATTAATATTTAATGTGTTATAAAATGTACTTGGTGTTGTACTGTATCATGATATAGTATTTACAGGATATTTATTTTATGTTTTGTGTATAGTAAGGGTGGAGCTGTTGCTTTAAGGAAGTACTAAGCCATAGGTACTCATTTTATTCATGTTAAAATTGTATTTAAATAATTAAGTATAAGTACATTTATTAGGTATGATATTATGTTAAATGTATTTACCTTAATTGATTAATGAAGATGTTTAAAATAATATTTGTAAACTTGGCCAGGAAGACAATAAGTTGGCAAGTAGTTCTTATAATTATGTAAAAAAAACCAATGAAGGGTTCAATGATGAACTAAATAATATAATGAATTGAAACCAGGAAATTAAAATTGATATGTGGCCATAAACCAGTGACTATTTGTACAGTAGGTCAGGTAAAGAAAAATTAAGTTAAAAACAAAACAAAATTATAACAGGTGTAATAAAACCAATAGGCCTAAATTTAATATTTGTAAAAGGAAATTAATACCTTTTTAATAAGTCCAGTCAGATGAAATTGTAGTAAAATGTATATGGTTTAACAAGGCAGATTAAGTGAGAGTTTTATGTAATTTGGTGTAATTCCAAGCATGGAGTATTTTATTAAATAAGAGTAGTAATATTTTCTAATTCTGGCTCTAGGATATCAAATATTATCCAATGACAGAAAGTAATGGTTGTTAGGGTAACTGAAATGCAAGAAATTTTGTTGATTTCAACATTCGATTGTTATATGCTATTAGGAACAGTTCAGTAGACAAATTTAAAACATAACGTAAAATAAAAATGAATCAACCTTAATAAATCTAATGTATTAAAGCCAATCCATTAAAACAAAACTGAGTAATAATTACTGAACCAGATTTCAGGAAATATAATTCTACACCTCCCAAAAGTAGCGGAATTAATAAATCCTTCTTCAAACTAATTCCATTAAAGATGATGATGAACCCGATTTACAATTAAACCATGATTCTTCTTGAATGGACAAGAAGTCAAAATTAATGCAAATATAAACCAAACATACACAAGGACCTTTGGTATTGAAGGAATAAACCTCACTTCCAAGAGATTGAAGAAATTGTAATACTACACCAATTCCACTGGGACCGGCAACCACTAGGATCGCGAAGAAGAACGAAGAACAGAAGAATTCCTGTTACACTCCGGGACATCACCTTTCAACCTTTATTGATAATCTGGACACATTTTGTGGTCAAAAGTAGCCTCATCAGTACGTCTTCATGCGGTTGTGAACAGACACGGCTATCTTGAGTATCGCATTGTACGGTAAAACCAGCTTATATTTAATTTTATACATTAAGAATTAATAACAATTTGTAATAACAATTAGTAACCTTAATTTTGCATTACCTGGCCTTACTAATCGTTAAAAGAATCACATGTACCCTGGGATAACAGATAAAACAAAAATTATATTTAAATTGTATTATACAGTACTAGTCCATTAACAAATCGATTCAGCATTGTACGAACGATATTACGATCAGATAAACTGTGAGGACGACTGTTGGAATTTAAAAAATAATATAAATAAAGAATCCTTCTTGTATGTGATGATGTTCTGTGTTATTGTAGAATAGGTATTGTATGTTGATTGGGGAGTAATTTACAGATAAAGAAGGTGATTAAACTGTCAAGTGAAACTAACTAACCTATAAAAACGAGTCAATTACTAATAGCAGTGCTCGTTGCAGACAGCTGGTGGAAACGGGAGAGTGCCGAACTAACGTACTCTCTTCGCCACACTTGAATCAATTTAAATAATACGGACCGAATAGGGTTGGAGAGAATTACCGAATTATTAACTATAATACCCGTAATATAGCGTTATTCTCTGGTAAAACACTTAGTAATTGATTAACACAGGGCTATGTTCAAAATACGAGTTGCAGCAACGATATAATAAATAATTGTTTTTTTTAATCAATATTGAGTTGCAGGAGGTCTCATCTACAACAACATAATAAACATTTTCCTTTTAAACAGATCGAATTGGTTAATTTAAATTTTTTAAATTAACTACAACCTGTAACTGTAATTAAATAAGAAACCCAAAGGAGTTATATTTGTTACAAATTGGCGCATACCAACGTGGAGCTTGATTAAACCCCAGTACACATTTAAACTTTAAATTACAAATTGGCGAACCCAACAGTGGGACATAACAAATTACAAGGGAACGTAATTTATTTGTTACAAATTGGCGCTCAACGAGTGGGCTTTAGTTAAGTAAAAATTAGGCTATTACTTAACTGGAGCAGGCAACTATTAGAGGCACAGGAATGCATACGAGAGGTGTTTCTAAAAGGATGGCGAAGGACCAAGAAACGGAAGAAGATAGACGGGAAGAAGAAGCAGAGGTAGTTACAGACATCGAAATGGAACAACAAAATTGGGAAAAATTAATGGAATTAATGAGTAGTATGAAGGAGGATAATAAGGAATTCATGAGTAGCATGAAGGAAATAAACAAACGAACGTTAGAAAAGCTAGAAAATAAAATAGACGGTATCAAGGAAATAAATAAACGAACTAATGAGAAATTAGACAGTATTTTAGAAAATAACAAACGAATGTCAGAAAAGCTAGAAAATAAAATGGACAGTATAAACGAAAATTCAAAGAAACAAAACGAAGTTTTGAGTGAGAACTTAATAAAACTAAGGAACGAGAAGTTTGACAAGAATAAAGAGGAAACTAATGAGAATAAAAAAGACAAAAGTGTACTGTTATCTGAAAAGAAACCTAACAGAAATAATGAAATGAAAACAAAGAAAATGAGACAAAAACGTCAAAGGAAATTAATGAATACACGGGAAGGATTGGAGATGATCAAAGGGGGATTAGTTAAGCTACATAATATACCAATTACGGAACCAAAAGAAGTAAGGCAATTAAGAAACTCTAAACGAACCACAATTGAATTCCCAGATAGATTAGAAGGACCGAAAAGGCCAAAACTAACCGAGGAGCATGGAGGACTTCTGGAGATTAAGTATGAACCATTCGAAAGATTAAGAAACGGTACAGAAGAATCAGCTCGAAAAACGATGGTAGACTTCAGCATGAATGAAAATTTTATAACAACAAAATGGCGGAACTACATGATAGTGAGATACGTCACAAGGACGGAAATAATTCTATACGCTAGAGAGATCCGAACAACCAGTATAGAGGAAATAATGGACCACGGTTAAACAGATTCCAAACAGAATATAGAGAAAAGGGACGGATTTTATGGATACCGAATCAAGCAAATCAAAGGAAAATAATGAGAAACTAAGTAAATTATTTTAAACCAACTATTAAATGAAATAAACTAATTACGCAATACTTCAGAGAAATTATGTGGAATCAATTTTAAAAACCCCAAAATTCAAAAAATAAGTAAGAACACCTTACTATATAATTCAGAAGAAATTATTTTAAACTAATAAAAATGAAAGAAGAGAAAGAAGGGTTAGAAATGAGTTAAATAAAGGAAGAATATGCCATACAATTTATGATAAGGAGGAGATTCTGTGTTTAATTGCAGAAGTAAATGGGAGTGAATTAAAAATAGTAAAATACGTAGGCTAAAGAATAATTAATTGACAGCACGGAACTAAGAAGAATTTAAAATGAATATTGAACAGCTTTAACTAATATACTGGTGAATAATATGATGAATGGAACTACAGAACAACGAGATAAATAATTTAAGAAAAGTATTAGAATACCTCAAAAATAATAGTAATCATCCCTTGAATATAAGTTTGTAGCGAAGGAGCTACCTTATAGGTAATAATTTTATTATATGTATTGTGTTGTGATAGTGCAACGTTTATTTTTGTTTCTGGACAGAGATGAAGTTCCTCTGATCTCAGAAGATATAGTTAGGAAAACGGCAGAGTAATGGAAGCCAATAGTGCCCCTCTGATTCCGTACCAGCTATGATATTAGGGAAAAATGTTAGGGAAATATAGTATTTCAGGGATTATACACCAAGAGAGGTAATGAAATATAAAAATGATAATAAGTAATGATAGCGTAAAAAGCTAGAAGAAGTTATGAGTTCCAGAGAAAAGGACAGGTCTACAACTGAGGGAGGTACCAGTAGAGAATTAATGACAAGATATACCAGGAGTATCAACACAGTTTTCCGGTGCAATTAAAACTTTGAAGAATAGAAGAAGAAAACCTTATCATAGACGAACTACAAGTTTATTTTAACTAAACTTTATTGAGCCAAAATAAACTTCTTTCGAAGGGGGAGTATTATGTAACGTAACAGAGTTGGGGTTCCCGACATTACATAAAAAACTTTGTAAATATGATTTAAAACAATGCCCAAAGCATGTTATAATTAAATACAAGAGGGCCCATCTCACCTGAAGAATGCATTAAAGGTACCTAGTAAGGTTACTAAGTTATAAAACATCAAAAGTGTACCTATATCTAAAATATGTAATGAGTAGTATGAGATGTAAAACACAAACATTGTATCTAGTGGGATGAGTTTAATGTGTAGGAGTTGAGTATAATATACTGTTCAATTAATATTTAATGTGTTATAAAATGTACTTGGTGTTGTACTGTATCATGATATAGTATTTACAGGATATTTATTTTATGTTTTGTGTATAGTAAGGGTGGAGCTGTTGCTTTAAGGAAGTACTAAGCCATAGGTACTCATTTTATTCATGTTAAAATTGTATTTAAATAATTAAGTATAAGTACATTTATTAGGTATGATATTATGTTAAATGTATTTACCTTAATTGATTAATGAAGATGTTTAAAATAATATTTGTAAACTTGGCCAGGAAGACAATAAGTTGGCAAGTAGTTCTTATAATTATGTAAAAAAAACCAATGAAGGGTTCAATGATGAACTAAATAATATAATGAATTGAAACCAGGAAATTAAAATTGATATAAGTGGCCATAAACCAGTGACTATTTGTACAGTAGGTCAGGTAAAGAAAAATTAAGTTAAAAACAAAACAAAATTATAACAGGTGTAATAAAACCAATAGGCCTAAATTTAATATTTGTAAAAGGAAATTAATACCTTTTTAATAAGTCCAGTCAGATGAAATTGTAGTAAAATGTATATGGTTTAACAAGGCAGATTAAGTGAGAGTTTTATGTAATTTGGTGTAATTCCAAGCATGGAGTATTTTATTAAATAAGAGTAGTAATATTTTCTAATTCTGGCTCTAGGATATCAAATATTATCCAATGACAGAAAGTAATGGTTGTTAGGGTAACTGAAATGCAAGAAATTTTGTTGATTTCAACATTCGATTGTTATATGCTATTAGGAACAGTTCAGTAGACAAATTTAAAACATAACGTAAAATAAAAATGAATCAACCTTAATAAATCTAATGTATTAAAGCCAATCCATTAAAACAAAACTGAGTAATAATTACTGAACCAGATTTCAGGAAATATAATTCTACACCTCCCAAAAGTAGCGGAATTAATAAATCCTTCTTCAAACTAATTCCATTAAAGATGATGATGAACCCGATTTACAATTAAACCATGATTCTTCTTGAATGGACAAGAAGTCAAAATTAATGCAAATATAAACCAAACATACACAAGGACCTTTGGTATTGAAGGAATAAACCTCACTTCCAAGAGATTGAAGAAATTGTAATACTACACCAATTCCACTGGGACCGGCAACCACTAGGATCGCGAAGAAGAACGAAGAACAGAAGAATTCCTGTTACACTCCGGGACATCACCTTTCAACCTTTATTGATAATCTGGACACATTTTGTGGTCAAAAGTAGCCTCATCAGTACGTCTTCATGCGGTTGTGAACAGACACGGCTATCTTGAGTATCGCATTGTACGGTAAAACCAGCTTATATTTAATTTTATACATTAAGAATTAATAACAATTTGTAATAACAATTAGTAACCTTAATTTTGCATTACCTGGCCTTACTAATCGTTAAAAGAATCACATGTACCCTGGGATAACAGATAAAACAAAAATTATATTTAAATTGTATTATACAGTACTAGTCCATTAACAAATCGATTCAGCATTGTACGAACGATATTACGATCAGATAAACTGTGAGGACGACTGTTGGAATTTAAAAAATAATATAAATAAAGAATCCTTCTTGTATGTGATGATGTTCTGTGTTATTGTAGAATAGGTATTGTATGTTGATTGGGGAGTAATTTACAGATAAAGAAGGTGATTAAACTGTCAAGTGAAACTAACTAACCTATAAAAACGAGTCAATTACTAATAGCAGTGCTCGTTGCAGACAGCTGGTGGAAACGGGAGAGTGCCGAACTAACGTACTCTCTTCGCCACACTTGAATCAATTTAAATAATACGGACCGAATAGGGTTGGAGAGAATTACCGAATTATTAACTATAATACCCGTAATATAGCGTTATTCTCTGGTAAAACACTTAGTAATTGATTAACACAGGGCTATGTTCAAAATACGAGTTGCAGCAACGATATAATAAATAATTGTTTTTTTTAATCAATATTGAGTTGCAGGAGGTCTCATCTACAACAACATAATAAACATTTTCCTTTTAAACAGATCGAATTGGTTAATTTAAATTTTTTAAATTAACTACAACCTGTAACTGTAATTAAATAAGAAACCCAAAGGAGTTATATTTGTTACAAATTGGCGCATACAAACGTGGAGCTTGATTAAACCCCAGTACACATTTAAACTTTAAATTACAAATTGGCGAACCCAACAGTGGGACATAACAAATTACAAGGGAACGTAATTTATTTGTTACAAATTGGCGCTCAACGAGTGGGCTTTAGTTAAGTAAAAATTAGGCTATTACTTAACTGGAGCAGGCAACTATTAGAGGCACAGGAATGCATACGAGAGGTGTTTCTAAAAGGATGGCGAAGGACCAAGAAACGGAAGAAGATAGACGGGAAGAAGAAGCAGAGGTAGTTACAGACATCGAAATGGAACAACAAAATTGGGAAAAATTAATGGAATTAATGAGTAGTATGAAGGAGGATAATAAGGAATTCATGAGTAGCATGAAGGAAATAAACAAACGAACGTTAGAAAAGCTAGAAAATAAAATAGACGGTATCAAGGAAATAAATAAACGAACTAATGAGAAATTAGACAGTATTTTAGAAAATAACAAACGAATGTCAGAAAAGCTAGAAAATAAAATGGACAGTATAAACGAAAATTCAAAGAAACAAAACGAAGTTTTGAGTGAGAACTTAATAAAACTAAGGAACGAGAAGTTTGACAAGAATAAAGAGGAAACTAATGAGAATAAAAAAGACAAAAGTGTACTGTTATCTGAAAAGAAACCTAACAGAAATAATGAAATGAAAACAAAGAAAATGAGACAAAAACGTCAAAGGAAATTAATGAATACACGGGAAGGATTGGAGATGATCAAAGGGGGATTAGTTAAGCTACATAATATACCAATTACGGAACCAAAAGAAGTAAGGCAATTAAGAAACTCTAAACGAACCACAATTGAATTCCCAGATAGATTAGAAGGACCGAAAAGGCCAAAACTAACCGAGGAGCATGGAGGACTTCTGGAGATTAAGTATGAACCATTCGAAAGATTAAGAAACGGTACAGAAGAATCAGCTCGAAAAACGATGGTAGACTTCAGCATGAATGAAAATTTTATAACAACAAAATGGCGGAACTACATGATAGTGAGATACGTCACAAGGACGGAAATAATTCTATACGCTAGAGAGATCCAAACAACCAGTATAGAGGAAATAATGGACCACGGTTAAACAGATTCCAAACAGAATATAGAGAAAAGGGACGGATTTTATGGATACCGAATCAAGCAAATCAAAGGAAAATAATGAGAAACTAAGTAAATTATTTTAAACCAACTATTAAATGAAATAAACTAATTACGCAATACTTCAGAGAAATTATGTGGAATCAATTTTAAAAACCCCAAAATTCAAAAAATAAGTAAGAACACCTTACTATATAATTCAGAAGAAATTATTTTAAACTAATAAAAATGAAAGAAGAGAAAGAAGGGTTAGAAATGAGTTAAATAAAGGAAGAATATGCCATACAATTTATGATAAGGAGGAGATTCTGTGTTTAATTGCAGAAGTAAATGGGAGTGAATTAAAAATAGTAAAATACGTAGGCTAAAGAATAATTAATTGACAGCACGGAACTAAGAAGAATTTAAAATGAATATTGAACAGCTTTAACTAATATACTGGTGAATAATATGATGAATGGAACTACAGAACAACGAGATAAATAATTTAAGAAAAGTATTAGAATACCTCAAAAATAATAGTAATCATCCCTTGAATATAAGTTTGTAGCGAAGGAGCTACCTTATAGGTAATAATTTTATTATATGTATTGTGTTGTGATAGTGCAACGTTTATTTTTGTTTCTGGACAGAGATGAAGTTCCTCTGATCTCAGAAGATATAGTTAGGAAAACGGCAGAGTAATGGAAGCCAATAGTGCCCCTCTGATTCCGTACCAGCTATGATATTAGGGAAATATAGTATTTCAGGGATTATACACCAAGAGAGGTAATGAAATATAAAAATGATAATAAGTAATGATAGCGTAAAAAGCTAGAAGAAGTTATGAGTTCCAGAGAAAAGGACAGGTCTACAACTGAGGGAGGTACCAGTAGAGAATTAATGACAAGATATACCAGGAGTATCAACACAGTTTTCCGGTGCAATTAAAACTTTGAAGAATAGAAGAAGAAAACCTTATCATAGACGAACTACAAGTTTATTTTAACTAAACTTTATTGAGCCAAAATAAACTTCTTTCGAAGGGGGAGTATTATGTAACGTAACAGAGTTGGGGTTCCCGACATTACATAAAAAACTTTGTAAATATGATTTAAAACAATGCCCAAAGCATGTTATAATTAAATACAAGAGGGCCCATCTCACCTGAAGAATGCATTAAAGGTACCTAGTAAGGTTACTAAGTTATAAAACATCAAAAGTGTACCTATATCTAAAATATGTAATGAGTAGTATGAGATGTAAAACATAAACATTGTATCTAGTGGGATGAGTTTAATGTGTAGGAGTTGAGTATAATATACTGTTCAATTAATATTTAATGTGTTATAAAATGTACTTGGTGTTGTACTGTATCATGATATAGTATTTACAGGATATTTATTTTATGTTTTGTGTATAGTAAGGGTGGAGGGAGCTGTTGCTTTAAGGAAGTACTAAGCCATAGGTACTCATTTTATTCATGTTAAAATTGTATTTAAATAATTAAGTATAAGTACATTTATTAGGTATGATATTATGTTAAATGTATTTACCTTAATTGATTAATGAAGATGTTTAAAATAATATTTGTAAACTTGGCCAGGAAGACAATAAGTTGGCAAGTAGTTCTTATAATTATGTAAAAAAAACCAATGAAGGGTTCAATGATGAACTAAATAATATAATGAATTGAAACCAGGAAATTAAAATTGATATAAGTGGCCATAAACCAGTGACTATTTGTACAGTAGGTTAGGTAAAGAAAAATTAAGTTAAAAACAAAACAAAATTATAACAGGTGTAATAAAACCAATAGGCCTAAATTTAATATTTGTAAAAGGAAATTAATACCTTTTTAATAAGTCCAGTCAGATGAAATTGTAGTAAAATGTATATGGTTTAACAAGGCAGATTAAGTGAGAGTTTTATGTAATTTGGTGTAATTCCAAGCATGGAGTATTTTATTAAATAAGAGTAGTAATATTTTCTAATTCTGGCTCTAGGATATCAAATATTATCCAATGACAGAAAGTAATGGTTGTTAGGGTAACTGAAATGCAAGAAATTTTGTTGATTTCAACATTCGATTGTTATATGCTATTAGGAACAGTTCAGTAGACAAATTTAAAACATAACGTAAAATAAAAATGAATCAACCTTAATAAATCTAATGTATTAAAGCCAATCCATTAAAACAAAACTGAGTAATAATTACTGAACCAGATTTCAGGAAATATAATTCTACACCTCCCAAAAGTAGCGGAATTAATAAATCCTTCTTCAAACTAATTCCATTAAAGATGATGATGAACCCGATTTACAATTAAACCATGATTCTTCTTGAATGGACAAGAAGTCAAAATTAATGCAAATATAAACCAAACATACACAAGGACCTTTGGTATTGAAGGAATAAACCTCACTTCCAAGAGATTGAAGAAATTGTAATACTACACCAATTCCACTGGGACCGGCAACCACTAGGATCGCGAAGAAGAACGAAGAACAGAAGAATTCCTGTTACACTCCGGGACATCACCTTTCAACCTTTATTGATAATCTGGACACATTTTGTGGTCAAAAGTAGCCTCATCAGTACGTCTTCATGCGGTTGTGAACAGACACGGCTATCTTGAGTATCGCATTGTACGGTAAAACCAGCTTATATTTAATTTTATACATTAAGAATTAATAACAATTTGTAATAACAATTAGTAACCTTAATTTTGCATTACCTGGCCTTACTAATCGTTAAAAGAATCACATGTACCCTGGGATAACAGATAAAACAAAAATTATATTTAAATTGTATTATACAGTACTAGTCCATTAACAAATCGATTCAGCATTGTACGAACGATATTACGATCAGATAAACTGTGAGGACGACTGTTGGAATTTAAAAAATAATATAAATAAAGAATCCTTCTTGTATGTGATGATGTTCTGTGTTATTGTAGAATAGGTATTGTATGTTGATTGGGGAGTAATTTACAGATAAAGAAGGTGATTAAACTGTCAAGTGAAACTAACTAACCTATAAAAACGAGTCAATTACTAATAGCAGTGCTCGTTGCAGACAGCTGGTGGAAACGGGAGAGTGCCGAACTAACGTACTCTCTTCGCCACACTTGAATCAATTTAAATAATACGGACCGAATAGGGTTGGAGAGAATTACCGAATTATTAACTATAATACCCGTAATATAGCGTTATTCTCTGGTAAAACACTTAGTAATTGATTAACACAGGGCTATGTTCAAAATACGAGTTGCAGCAACGATATAATAAATAATTGTTTTTTTTAATCAATATTGAGTTGCAGGAGGTCTCATCTACAACAACATAATAAACATTTTCCTTTTAAACAGATCGAATTGGTTAATTTAAATTTTTTAAATTAACTACAACCTGTAACTGTAATTAAATAAGAAACCCAAAGGAGTTATATTTGTTACAAATTGGCGCATACCAACGTGGAGCTTGATTAAACCCCAGTACACATTTAAACTTTAAATTACAAATTGGCGAACCCAACAGTGGGACATAACAAATTACAAGGGAACGTAATTTATTTGTTACAAATTGGCGCTCAACGAGTGGGCTTTAGTTAAGTAAAAATTAGGCTATTACTTAACTGGAGCAGGCAACTATTAGAGGCACAGGAATGCATACGAGAGGTGTTTCTAAAAGGATGGCGAAGGACCAAGAAACGGAAGAAGATAGACGGGAAGAAGAAGCAGAGGTAGTTACAGACATCGAAATGGAACAACAAAATTGGGAAAAATTAATGGAATTAATGAGTAGTATGAAGGAGGATAATAAGGAATTCATGAGTAGCATGAAGGAAATAAACAAACGAACGTTAGAAAAGCTAGAAAATAAAATAGACGGTATCAAGGAAATAAATAAACGAACTAATGAGAAATTAGACAGTATTTTAGAAAATAACAAACGAATGTCAGAAAAGCTAGAAAATAAAATGGACAGTATAAACGAAAATTCAAAGAAACAAAACGAAGTTTTGAGTGAGAACTTAATAAAACTAAGGAACGAGAAGTTTGACAAGAATAAAGAGGAAACTAATGAGAATAAAAAAGACAAAAGTGTACTGTTATCTGAAAAGAAACCTAACAGAAATAATGAAATGAAAACAAAGAAAATGAGACAAAAACGTCAAAGGAAATTAATGAATACACGGGAAGGATTGGAGATGATCAAAGGGGGATTAGTTAAGCTACATAATATACCAATTACGGAACCAAAAGAAGTAAGGCAATTAAGAAACTCTAAACGAACCACAATTGAATTCCCAGATAGATTAGAAGGACCGAAAAGGCCAAAACTAACCGAGGAGCATGGAGGACTTCTGGAGATTAAGTATGAACCATTCGAAAGATTAAGAAACGGTACAGAAGAATCAGCTCGAAAAACGATGGTAGACTTCAGCATGAATGAAAATTTTATAACAACAAAATGGCGGAACTACATGATAGTGAGATACGTCACAAGGACGGAAATAATTCTATACGCTAGAGAGATCCGAACAACCAGTATAGAGGAAATAATGGACCACGGTTAAACAGATTCCAAACAGAATATAGAGAAAAGGGACGGATTTTATGGATACCGAATCAAGCAAATCAAAGGAAAATAATGAGAAACTAAGTAAATTATTTTAAACCAACTATTAAATGAAATAAACTAATTACGCAATACTTCAGAGAAATTATGTGGAATCAATTTTAAAAACCCCAAAATTCAAAAAATAAGCAAGAACACCTTACTATATAATTCAGAAGAAATTATTTTAAACTAATAAAAATGAAAGAAGAGAAAGAAGGGTTAGAAATGAGTTAAATAAAGGAAGAATATGCCATACAATTTATGATAAGGAGGAGATTCTGTGTTTAATTGCAGAAGTAAATGGGAGTGAATTAAAAATAGTAAAATACGTAGGCTAAAGAATAATTAATTGACAGCACGGAACTAAGAAGAATTTAAAATGAATATTGAACAGCTTTAACTAATATACTGGTGAATAATATGATGAATGGAACTACAGAACAACGAGATAAATAATTTAAGAAAAGTATTAGAATACCTCAAAAATAATAGTAATCATCCCTTGAATATAAGTTTGTAGCGAAGGAGCTACCTTATAGGTAATAATTTTATTATATGTATTGTGTTGTGATAGTGCAACGTTTATTTTTGTTTCTGGACAGAGATGAAGTTCCTCTGATCTCAGAAGATATAGTTAGGAAAACGGCAGAGTAATGGAAGCCAATAGTGCCCCTCTGATTCCGTACCAGCTATGATATTAGGGAAAAATGTTAGGGAAATATAGTATTTCAGGGATTATACACCAAGAGAGGTAATGAAATATAAAAATGATAATAAGTAATGATAGCGTAAAAAGCTAGAAGAAGTTATGAGTTCCAGAGAAAAGGACAGGTCTACAACTGAGGGAGGTACCAGTAGAGAATTAATGACAAGATATACCAGGAGTATCAACACAGTTTTCCGGTGCAATTAAAACTTTGAAGAATAGAAGAAGAAAACCTTATCATAGACGAACTACAAGTTTATTTTAACTAAACTTTATTGAGCCAAAATAAACTTCTTTCGAAGGGGGAGTATTATGTAACGTAACAGAGTTGGGGTTCCCGACATTACATAAAAAACTTTGTAAATATGATTTAAAACAATGCCCAAAGCATGTTATAATTAAATACAAGAGGGCCCATCTCACCTGAAGAATGCATTAAAGGTACCTAGTAAGGTTACTAAGTTATAAAACATCAAAAGTGTACCTATATCTAAAATATGTAATGAGTAGTACGAGATGTAAAACATAAACATTGTATCTAGTGGGATGAGTTTAATGTGTAGGAGTTGAGTATAATATACTGTTCAATTAATATTTAATGTGTTATAAAATGTACTTGGTGTTGTACTGTATCATGATATAGTATTTACAGGATATTTATTTTATGTTTTGTGTATAGTAAGGGTGGAGCTGTTGCTTTAAGGAAGTACTAAGCCATAGGTACTCATTTTATTCATGTTAAAATTGTATTTAAATAATTAAGTATAAGTACATTTATTAGGTATGATATTATGTTAAATGTATTTACCTTAATTGATTAATGAAGATGTTTAAAATAATATTTGTAAACTTGGCCAGGAAGACAATAAGTTGGCAAGTAGTTCTTATAATTATGTAAAAAAAACCAATGAAGGGTTCAATGATGAACTAAATAATATAATGAATTGAAACCAGGAAATTAAAATTGATATAAGTGGCCATAAACCAGTGACTATTTGTACAGTAGGTCAGGTAAAGAAAAATTAAGTTAAAAACAAAACAAAATTATAACAGGTGTAATAAAACCAATAGGCCTAAATTTAATATTTGTAAAAGGAAATTAATACCTTTTTAATAAGTCCAGTCAGATGAAATTGTAGTAAAATGTATATGGTTTAACAAGGCAGATTAAGTGAGAGTTTTATGTAATTTGGTGTAATTCCAAGCATGGAGTATTTTATTAAATAAGAGTAGTAATATTTTCTAATTCTGGCTCTAGGATATCAAATATTATCCAATGACAGAAAGTAATGGTTGTTAGGGTAACTGAAATGCAAGAAATTTTGTTGATTTCAACATTCGATTGTTATATGCTATTAGGAACAGTTCAGTAGACAAATTTAAAACATAACGTAAAATAAAAATGAATCAACCTTAATAAATCTAATGTATTAAAGCCAATCCATTAAAACAAAACTGAGTAATAATTACTGAACCAGATTTCAGGAAATATAATTCTACACCTCCCAAAAGTAGCGGAATTAATAAATCCTTCTTCAAACTAATTCCATTAAAGATGATGATGAACCCGATTTACAATTAAACCATGATTCTTCTTGAATGGACAAGAAGTCAAAATTAATGCAAATATAAACCAAACATACACAAGGACCTTTGGTATTGAAGGAATAAACCTCACTTCCAAGAGATTGAAGAAATTGTAATACTACACCAATTCCACTGGGACCGGCAACCACTAGGATCGCGAAGAAGAACGAAGAACAGAAGAATTCCTGTTACACTCCGGGACATCACCTTTCAACCTTTATTGATAATCTGGACACATTTTGTGGTCAAAAGTAGCCTCATCAGTACGTCTTCATGCGGTTGTGAACAGACACGGCTATCTTGAGTATCGCATTGTACGGTAAAACCAGCTTATATTTAATTTTATACATTAAGAATTAATAACAATTTGTAATAACAATTAGTAACCTTAATTTTGCATTACCTGGCCCTACTAATCGTTAAAAGAATCACATGTACCCTGGGATAACAGATAAAACAAAAATTATATTTAAATTGTATTATACAGTACTAGTCCATTAACAAATCGATTCAGCATTGTACGAACGATATTACGATCAGATAAACTGTGAGGACGACTGTTGGAATTTAAAAAATAATATAAATAAAGAATCCTTCTTGTATGTGATGATGTTCTGTGTTATTGTAGAATAGGTATTGTATGTTGATTGGGGAGTAATTTACAGATAAAGAAGGTGATTAAACTGTCAAGTGAAACTAACTAACCTATAAAAACGAGTCAATTACTAATAGCAGTGCTCGTTGCAGACAGCTGGTGGAAACGGGAGAGTGCCGAACTAACGTATTCTCTTCGCCACACTTGAATCAATTTAAATAATACGGACCGAATAGGGTTGGAGAGAATTACCGAATTATTAACTATAATACCCGTAATATAGCGTTATTCTCTGGTAAAACACTTAGTAATTGATTAACACAGGGCTATGTTCAAAATACGAGTTGCAGCAACGATATAATAAATAATTGTTTTTTTTAATCAATATTGAGTTGCAGGAGGTCTCATCTACAACAACATAATAAACATTTTCCTTTTAAACAGATCGAATTGGTTAATTTAAATTTTTTAAATTAACTACAACCTGTAACTGTAATTAAATAAGAAACCCAAAGGAGTTATATTTGTTACAAATTGGCGCATACCAACGTGGAGCTTGATTAAACCCCAGTACACATTTAAACTTTAAATTACAAATTGGCGAACCCAACAGTGGGACATAACAAATTACAAGGGAACGTAATTTATTTGTTACAAATTGGCGCTCAACGAGTGGGCTTTAGTTAAGTAAAAATTAGGCTATTACTTAACTGGAGCAGGCAACTATTAGAGGCACAGGAATGCATACGAGAGGTGTTTCTAAAAGGATGGCGAAGGACCAAGAAACGGAAGAAGATAGACGGGAAGAAGAAGCAGAGGTAGTTACAGACATCGAAATGGAACAACAAAATTGGGAAAAATTAATTGAATTAATGAGTAGTATGAAGGAGGATAATAAGGAATTCATGAGTAGCATGAAGGAAATAAACAAACGAACGTTAGAAAAGCTAGAAAATAAAATAGACGGTATCAAGGAAATAAATAAACGAACTAATGAGAAATTAGACAGTATTTTAGAAAATAACAAACGAATGTCAGAAAAGCTAGAAAATAAAATGGACAGTATAAACGAAAATTCAAAGAAACAAAACGAAGTTTTGAGTGAGAACTTAATAAAACTAAGGAACGAGAAGTTTGACAAGAATAAAGAGGAAACTAATGAGAATAAAAAAGACAAAAGTGTACTGTTATCTGAAAAGAAACCTAACAGAAATAATGAAATGAAAACAAAGAAAATGAGACAAAAACGTCAAAGGAAATTAATGAATACACGGGAAGGATTGGAGATGATCAAAGGGGGATTAGTTAAGCTACATAATATACCAATTACGGAACCAAAAGAAGTAAGGCAATTAAGAAACTCTAAACGAACCACAATTGAATTCCCAGATAGATTAGAAGGACCGAAAAGGCCAAAACTAACCGAGGAGCATGGAGGACTTCTGGAGATTAAGTATGAACCATTCGAAAGATTAAGAAACGGTACAGAAGAATCAGCTCGAAAAACGATGGTAGACTTCAGCATGAATGAAAATTTTATAACAACAAAATGGCGGAACTACATGATAGTGAGATACGTCACAAGGACGGAAATAATTCTATACGCTAGAGAGATCCGAACAACCAGTATAGAGGAAATAATGGACCACGGTTAAACAGATTCCAAACAGAATATAGAGAAAAGGGACGGATTTTATGGATACCGAATCAAGCAAATCAAAGGAAAATAATGAGAAACTAAGTAAATTATTTTAAACCAACTATTAAATGAAATAAACTAATTACGCAATACTTCAGAGAAATTATGTGGAATCAATTTTAAAAACCCCAAAATTCAAAAAATAAGTAAGAACACCTTACTATATAATTCAGAAGAAATTATTTTAAACTAATAAAAATGAAAGAAGAGAAAGAAGGGTTAGAAATGAGTTAAATAAAGGAAGAATATGCCATACAATTTATGATAAGGAGGAGATTCTGTGTTTAATTGCAGAAGTAAATGGGAGTGAATTAAAAATAGTAAAATACGTAGGCTAAAGAATAATTAATTGACAGCACGGAACTAAGAAGAATTTAAAATGAATATTGAACAGCTTTAACTAATATACTGGTGAATAATATGATGAATGGAACTACAGAACAACGAGATAAATAATTTAAGAAAAGTATTAGAATACCTCAAAAATAATAGTAATCATCCCTTGAATATAAGTTTGTAGCGAAGGAGCTACCTTATAGGTAATAATTTTATTATATGTATTGTGTTGTGATAGTGCAACGTTTATTTATTGTTTCTGGACAGAGATGAAGTTCCTCTGATCTCAGAAGATATAGTTAGGAAAACGGCAGAGTAATGGAAGCCAATAGTGCCCCTCTGATTCCGTACCAGCTATGATATTAGGGAAAAATGTTAGGGAAATATAGTATTTCAGGGATTATACACCAAGAGAGGTAATGAAATATAAAAATGATAATAAGTAATGATAGCGTAAAAAGCTAGAAGAAGTTATGAGTTCCAGAGAAAAGGACAGGTCTACAACTGAGGGAGGTACCAGTAGAGAATTAATGACAAGATATACCAGGAGTATCAACACAGTTTTCCGGTGCAATTCAAACTTTGAAGAATAGAAGAAGAAAACCTTATCATAGACGAACTACAAGTTTATTTTAACTAAACTTTATTGAGCCAAAATAAACTTCTTTCGAAGGGGGAGTATTATGTAACGTAACAGAGTTGGGGTTCCCGACATTACATAAAAAACTTTGTAAATATGATTTAAAACAATGCCCAAAGCATGTTATAATTAAATACAAGAGGGCCCATCTCACCTGAAGAATGCATTAAAGGTACCTAGTAAGGTTACTAAGTTATAAAACATCAAAAGTGTACCTATATCTAAAATATGTAATGAGTAGTATGAGATGTAAAACATAAACATTGTATCTAGTGGGATGAGTTTAATGTGTAGGAGTTGAGTATAATATACTGTTCAATTAATATTTAATGTGTTATAAAATGTACTTGGTGTTGTACTGTATCATGATATAGTATTTACAGGATATTTATTTTATGTTTTGTGTATAGTAAGGGTGGAGCTGTTGCTTTAAGGAAGTACTAAGCCATAGGTACTCATTTTATTCATGTTAAAATTGTATTTAAATAATTAAGTATAAGTACATTTATTAGGTATGATATTATGTTAAATGTATTTACCTTAATTGATTAATGAAGATGTTTAAAATAATATTTGTAAACTTGGCCAGGAAGACAATAAGTTGGCAAGTAGTTCTTATAATTATGTAAAAAAAACCAATGAAGGGTTCAATGATGAACTAAATAATATAATGAATTGAAACCAGGAAATTAAAATTGATATGTGGCCATAAACCAGTGACTATTTGTACAGTAGGTCAGGTAAAGAAAAATTAAGTTAAAAACAAAACAAAATTATAACAGGTGTAATAAAACCAATAGGCCTAAATTTAATATTTGTAAAAGGAAATTAATACCTTTTTAATAAGTCCAGTCAGATGAAATTGTAGTAAAATGTATATGGTTTAACAAGGCAGATTAAGTGAGAGTTTTATGTAATTTGGTGTAATTCCAAGCATGGAGTATTTTATTAAATAAGAGTAGTAATATTTTCTAATTCTGGCTCTAGGATATCAAATATTATCCAATGACAGAAAGTAATGGTTGTTAGGGTAACTGAAATGCAAGAAATTTTGTTGATTTCAACATTCGATTGTTATATGCTATTAGGAACAGTTCAGTAGACAAATTTAAAACATAACGTAAAATAAAAATGAATCAACCTTAATAAATCTAATGTATTAAAGCCAATCCATTAAAACAAAACTGAGTAATAATTACTGAACCAGATTTCAGGAAATATAATTCTACACCTCCCAAAAGTAGCGGAATTAATAAATCCTTCTTCAAACTAATTCCATTAAAGATGATGATGAACCCGATTTACAATTAAACCATGATTCTTCTTGAATGGACAAGAAGTCAAAATTAATGCAAATATAAACCAAACATACACAAGGACCTTTGGTATTGAAGGAATAAACCTCACTTCCAAGAGATTGAAGAAATTGTAATACTACACCAATTCCACTGGGACCGGCAACCACTAGGATCGCGAAGAAGAACGAAGAACAGAAGAATTCCTGTTACACTCCGGGACATCACCTTTCAACCTTTATTGATAATCTGGACACATTTTGTGGTCAAAAGTAGCCTCATCAGTACGTCTTCATGCGGTTGTGAACAGACACGGCTATCTTGAGTATCGCATTGTACGGTAAAACCAGCTTATATTTAATTTTATACATTAAGAATTAATAACAATTTGTAATAACAATTAGTAACCTTAATTTTGCATTACCTGGCCTTACTAATCGTTAAAAGAATCACATGTACCCTGGGATAACAGATAAAACAAAAATTATATTTAAATTGTATTATACAGTACTAGTCCATTAACAAATCGATTCAGCATTGTACGAACGATATTACGATCAGATAAACTGTGAGGACGACTGTTGGAATTTAAAAAATAATATAAATAAAGAATCCTTCTTGTATGTGATGATGTTCTGTGTTATTGTAGAATAGGTATTGTATGTTGATTGGGGAGTAATTTACAGATAAAGAAGGTGATTAAACTGTCAAGTGAAACTAACTAACCTATAAAAACGAGTCAATTACTAATAGCAGTGCTCGTTGCAGACAGCTGGTGGAAACGGGAGAGTGCCGAACTAACGTACTCTCTTCGCCACACTTGAATCAATTTAAATAATACGGACCGAATAGGGTTGGAGAGAATTACCGAATTATTAACTATAATACCCGTAATATAGCGTTATTCTCTGGTAAAACACTTAGTAATTGATTAACACAGGGCTATGTTCAAAATACGAGTTGCAGCAACGATATAATAAATAATTGTTTTTTTTAATCAATATTGAGTTGCAGGAGGTCTCATCTACAACAACATAATAAACATTTTCCTTTTAAACAGATCGAATTGGTTAATTTAAATTTTTTAAATTAACTACAACCTGTAACTGTAATTAAATAAGAAACCCAAAGGAGTTATATTTGTTACAAATTGGCGCATACCAACGTGGAGCTTGATTAAACCCCAGTACACATTTAAACTTTAAATTACAAATTGGCGAACCCAACAGTGGGACATAACAAATTACAAGGGAACGTAATTTATTTGTTACAAATTGGCGCTCAACGAGTGGGCTTTAGTTAAGTAAAAATTAGGCTATTACTTAACTGGAGCAGGCAACTATTAGAGGCACAGGAATGCATACGAGAGGTGTTTCTAAAAGGATGGCGAAGGACCAAGAAACGGAAGAAGATAGACGGGAAGAAGAAGCAGAGGTAGTTACAGACATCGAAATGGAACAACAAAATTGGGAAAAATTAATGGAATTAATGAGTAGTATGAAGGAGGATAATAAGGAATTCATGAGTAGCATGAAGGAAATAAACAAACGAACGTTAGAAAAGCTAGAAAATAAAATAGACGGTATCAAGGAAATAAATAAACGAACTAATGAGAAATTAGACAGTATTTTAGAAAATAACAAACGAATGTCAGAAAAGCTAGAAAATAAAATGGACAGTATAAACGAAAATTCAAAGAAACAAAACGAAGTTTTGAGTGAGAACTTAATAAAACTAAGGAACGAGAAGTTTGACAAGAATAAAGAGGAAACTAATGAGAATAAAAAAGACAAAAGTGTACTGTTATCTGAAAAGAAACCTAACAGAAATAATGAAATGAAAACAAAGAAAATGAGACAAAAACGTCAAAGGAAATTAATGAATACACGGGAAGGATTGGAGATGATCAAAGGGGGATTAGTTAAGCTACATAATATACCAATTACGGAACCAAAAGAAGTAAGGCAATTAAGAAACTCTAAACGAACCACAATTGAATTCCCAGATAGATTAGAAGGACCGAAAAGGCCAAAACTAACCGAGGAGCATGGAGGACTTCTGGAGATTAAGTATGAACCATTCGAAAGATTAAGAAACGGTACAGAAGAATCAGCTCGAAAAACGATGGTAGACTTCAGCATGAATGAAAATTTTATAACAACAAAATGGCGGAACTACATGATAGTGAGATACGTCACAAGGACGGAAATAATTCTATACGCTAGAGAGATCCGAACAACCAGTATAGAGGAAATAATGGACCACGGTTAAACAGATTCCAAACAGAATATAGAGAAAAGGGACGGATTTTATGGATACCGAATCAAGCAAATCAAAGGAAAATAATGAGAAACTAAGTAAATTATTTTAAACCAACTATTAAATGAAATAAACTAATTACGCAATACTTCAGAGAAATTATGTGGAATCAATTTTAAAAACCCCAAAATTCAAAAAATAAGTAAGAACACCTTACTATATAATTCAGAAGAAATTATTTTAAACTAATAAAAATGAAAGAAGAGAAAGAAGGGTTAGAAATGAGTTAAATAAAGGAAGAATATGCCATACAATTTATGATAAGGAGGAGATTCTGTGTTTAATTGCAGAAGTAAATGGGAGTGAATTAAAAATAGTAAAATACGTAGGCTAAAGAATAATTAATTGACAGCACGGAACTAAGAAGAATTTAAAATGAATATTGAACAGCTTTAACTAATATACTGGTGAATAATATGATGAATGGAACTACAGAACAACGAGATAAATAATTTAAGAAAAGTATTAGAATACCTCAAAAATAATAGTAATCATCCCTTGAATATAAGTTTGTAGCGAAGGAGCTACCTTATAGGTAATAATTTTATTATATGTATTGTGTTGTGATAGTGCAACGTTTATTTTTGTTTCTGGACAGAGATGAAGTTCCTCTGATCTCAGAAGATATAGTTAGGAAAACGGCAGAGTAATGGAAGCCAATAGTGCCCCTCTGATTCCGTACCAGCTATGATATTAGGGAAAAATGTTAGGGAAATATAGTATTTCAGGGATTATACACCAAGAGAGGTAATGAAATATAAAAATGATAATAAGTAATGATAGCGTAAAAAGCTAGAAGAAGTTATGAGTTCCAGAGAAAAGGACAGGTCTACAACTGAGGGAGGTACCAGTAGAGAATTAATGACAAGATATACCAGGAGTATCAACACAGTTTTCCGGTGCAATTAAAACTTTGAAGAATAGAAGAAGAAAACCTTATCATAGACGAACTACAAGTTTATTTTAACTAAACTTTATTGAGCCAAAATAAACTTCTTTCGAAGGGGGAGTATTATGTAACGTAACAGAGTTGGGGTTCCCGACATTACATAAAAAACTTTGTAAATATGATTTAAAACAATGCCCAAAGCATGTTATAATTAAATACAAGAGGGCCCATCTCACCTGAAGAATGCATTAAAGGTACCTAGTAAGGTTACTAAGTTATAAAACATCAAAAGTGTACCTATATCTAAAATATGTAATGAGTAGTATGAGATGTAAAACATAAACATTGTATCTAGTGGGATGAGTTTAATGTGTAGGAGTTGAGTATAATATACTGTTCAATTAATATTTAATGTGTTATAAAATGTACTTGGTGTTGTACTGTATCATGATATAGTATTTACAGGATATTTATTTTATGTTTTGTGTATAGTAAGGGTGGAGCTGTTGCTTTAAGGAAGTACTAAGCCATAGGTACTCATTTTATTCATGTTAAAATTGTATTTAAATAATTAAGTATAAGTACATTTATTAGGTATGATATTATGTTAAATGTATTTACCTTAATTGATTAATGAAGATGTTTAAAATAATATTTGTAAACTTGGCCAGGAAGACAATAAGTTGGCAAGTAGTTCTTATAATTATGTAAAAAAAACCAATGAAGGGTTCAATGATGAACTAAATAATATAATGAATTGAAACCAGGAAATTAAAATTGATATAAGTGGCCATAAACCAGTGACTATTTGTACAGTAGGTCAGGTAAAGAAAAATTAAGTTAAAAACAAAACAAAATTATAACAGGTGTAATAAAACCAATAGGCCTAAATTTAATATTTGTAAAAGGAAATTAATACCTTTTTAATAAGTCCAGTCAGATGAAATTGTAGTAAAATGTATATGGTTTAACAAGGCAGATTAAGTGAGAGTTTTATGTAATTTGGTGTAATTCCAAGCATGGAGTATTTTATTAAATAAGAGTAGTAATATTTTCTAATTCTGGCTCTAGGATATCAAATATTATCCAATGACAGAAAGTAATGGTTGTTAGGGTAACTGAAATGCAAGAAATTTTGTTGATTTCAACATTCGATTGTTATATGCTATTAGGAACAGTTCAGTAGACAAATTTAAAACATAACGTAAAATAAAAATGAATCAACCTTAATAAATCTAATGTATTAAAGCCAATCCATTAAAACAAAACTGAGTAATAATTACTGAACCAGATTTCAGGAAATATAATTCTACACCTCCCAAAAGTAGCGGAATTAATAAATCCTTCTTCAAACTAATTCCATTAAAGATGATGATGAACCCGATTTACAATTAAACCATGATTCTTCTTGAATGGACAAGAAGTCAAAATTAATGCAAATATAAACCAAACATACACAAGGACCTTTGGTATTGAAGGAATAAACCTCACTTCCAAGAGATTGAAGAAATTGTAATACTACACCAATTCCACTGGGACCGGCAACCACTAGGATCGCGAAGAAGAACGAAGAACAGAAGAATTCCTGTTACACTCCGGGACATCACCTTTCAACCTTTATTGATAATCTGGACACATTTTGTGGTCAAAAGTAGCCTCATCAGTACGTCTTCATGCGGTTGTGAACAGACACGGCTATCTTGAGTATCGCATTGTACGGTAAAACCAGCTTATATTTAATTTTATACATTAAGAATTAATAACAATTTGTAATAACAATTAGTAACCTTAATTTTGCATTACCTGGCCTTACTAATCGTTAAAAGAATCACATGTACCCTGGGATAACAGATAAAACAAAAATTATATTTAAATTGTATTATACAGTACTAGTCCATTAACAAATCGATTCAGCATTGTACGAACGATATTACGATCAGATAAACTGTGAGGACGACTGTTGGAATTTAAAAAATAATATAAATAAAGAATCCTTCTTGTATGTGATGATGTTCTGTGTTATTGTAGAATAGGTATTGTATGTTGATTGGGGAGTAATTTACAGATAAAGAAGGTGATTAAACTGTCAAGTGAAACTAACTAACCTATAAAAACGAGTCAATTACTAATAGCAGTGCTCGTTGCAGACAGCTGGTGGAAACGGGAGAGTGCCGAACTAACGTACTCTCTTCGCCACACTTGAATCAATTTAAATAATACGGACCGAATAGGGTTGGAGAGAATTACCGAATTATTAACTATAATACCCGTAATATAGCGTTATTCTCTGGTAAAACACTTAGTAATTGATTAACACAGGGCTATGTTCAAAATACGAGTTGCAGCAACGATATAATAAATAATTGTTTTTTTTAATCAATATTGAGTTGCAGGAGGTCTCATCTACAACAACATAATAAACATTTTCCTTTTAAACAGATCGAATTGGTTAATTTAAATTTTTTAAATTAACTACAACCTGTAACTGTAATTAAATAAGAAACCCAAAGGAGTTATATTTGTTACAAATTGGCGCATACAAACGTGGAGCTTGATTAAACCCCAGTACACATTTAAACTTTAAATTACAAATTGGCGAACCCAACAGTGGGACATAACAAATTACAAGGGAACGTAATTTATTTGTTACAAATTGGCGCTCAACGAGTGGGCTTTAGTTAAGTAAAAATTAGGCTATTACTTAACTGGAGCAGGCAACTATTAGAGGCACAGGAATGCATACGAGAGGTGTTTCTAAAAGGATGGCGAAGGACCAAGAAACGGAAGAAGATAGACGGGAAGAAGAAGCAGAGGTAGTTACAGACATCGAAATGGAACAACAAAATTGGGAAAAATTAATGGAATTAATGAGTAGTATGAAGGAGGATAATAAGGAATTCATGAGTAGCATGAAGGAAATAAACAAACGAACGTTAGAAAAGCTAGAAAATAAAATAGACGGTATCAAGGAAATAAATAAACGAACTAATGAGAAATTAGACAGTATTTTAGAAAATAACAAACGAATGTCAGAAAAGCTAGAAAATAAAATGGACAGTATAAACGAAAATTCAAAGAAACAAAACGAAGTTTTGAGTGAGAACTTAATAAAACTAAGGAACGAGAAGTTTGACAAGAATAAAGAGGAAACTAATGAGAATAAAAAAGACAAAAGTGTACTGTTATCTGAAAAGAAACCTAACAGAAATAATGAAATGAAAACAAAGAAAATGAGACAAAAACGTCAAAGGAAATTAATGAATACACGGGAAGGATTGGAGATGATCAAAGGGGGATTAGTTAAGCTACATAATATACCAATTACGGAACCAAAAGAAGTAAGGCAATTAAGAAACTCTAAACGAACCACAATTGAATTCCCAGATAGATTAGAAGGACCGAAAAGGCCAAAACTAACCGAGGAGCATGGAGGACTTCTGGAGATTAAGTATGAACCATTCGAAAGATTAAGAAACGGTACAGAAGAATCAGCTCGAAAAACGATGGTAGACTTCAGCATGAATGAAAATTTTATAACAACAAAATGGCGGAACTACATGATAGTGAGATACGTCACAAGGACGGAAATAATTCTATACGCTAGAGAGATCCAAACAACCAGTATAGAGGAAATAATGGACCACGGTTAAACAGATTCCAAACAGAATATAGAGAAAAGGGACGGATTTTATGGATACCGAATCAAGCAAATCAAAGGAAAATAATGAGAAACTAAGTAAATTATTTTAAACCAACTATTAAATGAAATAAACTAATTACGCAATACTTCAGAGAAATTATGTGGAATCAATTTTAAAAACCCCAAAATTCAAAAAATAAGTAAGAACACCTTACTATATAATTCAGAAGAAATTATTTTAAACTAATAAAAATGAAAGAAGAGAAAGAAGGGTTAGAAATGAGTTAAATAAAGGAAGAATATGCCATACAATTTATGATAAGGAGGAGATTCTGTGTTTAATTGCAGAAGTAAATGGGAGTGAATTAAAAATAGTAAAATACGTAGGCTAAAGAATAATTAATTGACAGCACGGAACTAAGAAGAATTTAAAATGAATATTGAACAGCTTTAACTAATATACTGGTGAATAATATGATGAATGGAACTACAGAACAACGAGATAAATAATTTAAGAAAAGTATTAGAATACCTCAAAAATAATAGTAATCATCCCTTGAATATAAGTTTGTAGCGAAGGAGCTACCTTATAGGTAATAATTTTATTATATGTATTGTGTTGTGATAGTGCAACGTTTATTTTTGTTTCTGGACAGAGATGAAGTTCCTCTGATCTCAGAAGATATAGTTAGGAAAACGGCAGAGTAATGGAAGCCAATAGTGCCCCTCTGATTCCGTACCAGCTATGATATTAGGGAAATATAGTATTTCAGGGATTATACACCAAGAGAGGTAATGAAATATAAAAATGATAATAAGTAATGATAGCGTAAAAAGCTAGAAGAAGTTATGAGTTCCAGAGAAAAGGACAGGTCTACAACTGAGGGAGGTACCAGTAGAGAATTAATGACAAGATATACCAGGAGTATCAACACAGTTTTCCGGTGCAATTAAAACTTTGAAGAATAGAAGAAGAAAACCTTATCATAGACGAACTACAAGTTTATTTTAACTAAACTTTATTGAGCCAAAATAAACTTCTTTCGAAGGGGGAGTATTATGTAACGTAACAGAGTTGGGGTTCCCGACATTACATAAAAAACTTTGTAAATATGATTTAAAACAATGCCCAAAGCATGTTATAATTAAATACAAGAGGGCCCATCTCACCTGAAGAATGCATTAAAGGTACCTAGTAAGGTTACTAAGTTATAAAACATCAAAAGTGTACCTATATCTAAAATATGTAATGAGTAGTATGAGATGTAAAACATAAACATTGTATCTAGTGGGATGAGTTTAATGTGTAGGAGTTGAGTATAATATACTGTTCAATTAATATTTAATGTGTTATAAAATGTACTTGGTGTTGTACTGTATCATGATATAGTATTTACAGGATATTTATTTTATGTTTTGTGTATAGTAAGGGTGGAGGGAGCTGTTGCTTTAAGGAAGTACTAAGCCATAGGTACTCATTTTATTCATGTTAAAATTGTATTTAAATAATTAAGTATAAGTACATTTATTAGGTATGATATTATGTTAAATGTATTTACCTTAATTGATTAATGAAGATGTTTAAAATAATATTTGTAAACTTGGCCAGGAAGACAATAAGTTGGCAAGTAGTTCTTATAATTATGTAAAAAAAACCAATGAAGGGTTCAATGATGAACTAAATAATATAATGAATTGAAACCAGGAAATTAAAATTGATATAAGTGGCCATAAACCAGTGACTATTTGTACAGTAGGTTAGGTAAAGAAAAATTAAGTTAAAAACAAAACAAAATTATAACAGGTGTAATAAAACCAATAGGCCTAAATTTAATATTTGTAAAAGGAAATTAATACCTTTTTAATAAGTCCAGTCAGATGAAATTGTAGTAAAATGTATATGGTTTAACAAGGCAGATTAAGTGAGAGTTTTATGTAATTTGGTGTAATTCCAAGCAT
The DNA here is from genome assembly GCA_034769895.1 of Magicicada septendecula. Classification (NCBI taxonomy): domain Eukaryota; kingdom Metazoa; phylum Arthropoda; class Insecta; order Hemiptera; family Cicadidae; genus Magicicada; species Magicicada septendecula. Next base: position 729,314,572 of record CM068367.1, read on the forward strand.
GGAGTATTTTATTAAATAAGAGTAGTAATATTTTCTAATTCTGGCTCTAGGATATCAAATATTATCCAATGACAGAAAGTAATGGTTGTTAGGGTAACTGAAATGCAAGAAATTTTGTTGATTTCAACATTCGATTGTTATATGCTATTAGGAACAGTTCAGTAGACAAATTTAAAACATAACGTAAAATAAAAATGAATCAACCTTAATAAATCTAATGTATTAAAGCCAATCCATTAAAACAAAACTGAGTAATAATTACTGAACCAGATTTCAGGAAATATAATTCTACACCTCCCAAAAGTAGCGGAATTAATAAATCCTTCTTCAAACTAATTCCATTAAAGATGATGATGAACCCGATTTACAATTAAACCATGATTCTTCTTGAATGGACAAGAAGTCAAAATTAATGCAAATATAAACCAAACATACACAAGGACCTTTGGTATTGAAGGAATAAACCTCACTTCCAAGAGATTGAAGAAATTGTAATACTACACCAATTCCACTGGGACCGGCAACCACTAGGATCGCGAAGAAGAACGAAGAACAGAAGAATTCCTGTTACACTCCGGGACATCACCTTTCAACCTTTATTGATAATCTGGACACATTTTGTGGTCAAAAGTAGCCTCATCAGTACGTCTTCATGCGGTTGTGAACAGACACGGCTATCTTGAGTATCGCATTGTACGGTAAAACCAGCTTATATTTAATTTTATACATTAAGAATTAATAACAATTTGTAATAACAATTAGTAACCTTAATTTTGCATTACCTGGCCCTACTAATCGTTAAAAGAATCACATGTACCCTGGGATAACAGATAAAACAAAAATTATATTTAAATTGTATTATACAGTACTAGTCCATTAACAAATCGATTCAGCATTGTACGAACGATATTACGATCAGATAAACTGTGAGGACGACTGTTGGAATTTAAAAAATAATATAAATAAAGAATCCTTCTTGTATGTGATGATGTTCTGTGTTATTGTAGAATAGGTATTGTATGTTGATTGGGGAGTAATTTACAGATAAAGAAGGTGATTAAACTGTCAAGTGAAACTAACTAACCTATAAAAACGAGTCAATTACTAATAGCAGTGCTCGTTGCAGACAGCTGGTGGAAACGGGAGAGTGCCGAACTAACGTATTCTCTTCGCCACACTTGAATCAATTTAAATAATACGGACCGAATAGGGTTGGAGAGAATTACCGAATTATTAACTATAATACCCGTAATATAGCGTTATTCTCTGGTAAAACACTTAGTAATTGATTAACACAGGGCTATGTTCAAAATACGAGTTGCAGCAACGATATAATAAATAATTGTTTTTTTTAATCAATATTGAGTTGCAGGAGGTCTCATCTACAACAACATAATAAACATTTTCCTTTTAAACAGATCGAATTGGTTAATTTAAATTTTTTAAATTAACTACAACCTGTAACTGTAATTAAATAAGAAACCCAAAGGAGTTATATTTGTTACAAATTGGCGCATACCAACGTGGAGCTTGATTAAACCCCAGTACACATTTAAACTTTAAATTACAAATTGGCGAACCCAACAGTGGGACATAACAAATTACAAGGGAACGTAATTTATTTGTTACAAATTGGCGCTCAACGAGTGGGCTTTAGTTAAGTAAAAATTAGGCTATTACTTAACTGGAGCAGGCAACTATTAGAGGCACAGGAATGCATACGAGAGGTGTTTCTAAAAGGATGGCGAAGGACCAAGAAACGGAAGAAGATAGACGGGAAGAAGAAGCAGAGGTAGTTACAGACATCGAAATGGAACAACAAAATTGGGAAAAATTAATGGAATTAATGAGTAGTATGAAGGAGGATAATAAGGAATTCATGAGTAGCATGAAGGAAATAAACAAACGAACGTTAGAAAAGCTAGAAAATAAAATAGACGGTATCAAGGAAATAAATAAACGAACTAATGAGAAATTAGACAGTATTTTAGAAAATAACAAACGAATGTCAGAAAAGCTAGAAAATAAAATGGACAGTATAAACGAAAATTCAAAGAAACAAAACGAAGTTTTGAGTGAGAACTTAATAAAACTAAGGAACGAGAAGTTTGACAAGAATAAAGAGGAAACTAATGAGAATAAAAAAGACAAAAGTGTACTGTTATCTGAAAAGAAACCTAACAGAAATAATGAAATGAAAACAAAGAAAATGAGACAAAAACGTCAAAGGAAATTAATGAATACACGGGAAGGATTGGAGATGATCAAAGGGGGATTAGTTAAGCTACATAATATACCAATTACGGAACCAAAAGAAGTAAGGCAATTAAGAAACTCTAAACGAACCACAATTGAATTCCCAGATAGATTAGAAGGACCGAAAAGGCCAAAACTAACCGAGGAGCATGGAGGACTTCTGGAGATTAAGTATGAACCATTCGAAAGATTAAGAAACGGTACAGAAGAATCAGCTCGAAAAACGATGGTAGACTTCAGCATGAATGAAAATTTTATAACAACAAAATGGCGGAACTACATGATAGTGAGATACGTCACAAGGACGGAAATAATTCTATACGCTAGAGAGATCCGAACAACCAGTATAGAGGAAATAATGGACCACGGTTAAACAGATTCCAAACAGAATATAGAGAAAAGGGACGGATTTTATGGATACCGAATCAAGCAAATCAAAGGAAAATAATGAGAAACTAAGTAAATTATTTTAAACCAACTATTAAATGAAATAAACTAATTACGCAATACTTCAGAGAAATTATGTGGAATCAATTTTAAAAACCCCAAAATTCAAAAAATAAGTAAGAACACCTTACTATATAATTCAGAAGAAATTATTTTAAACTAATAAAAATGAAAGAAGAGAAAGAAGGGTTAGAAATGAGTTAAATAAAGGAAGAATATGCCATACAATTTATGATAAGGAGGAGATTCTGTGTTTAATTGCAGAAGTAAATGGGAGTGAATTAAAAATAGTAAAATACGTAGGCTAAAGAATAATTAATTGACAGCACGGAACTAAGAAGAATTTAAAATGAATATTGAACAGCTTTAACTAATATACTGGTGAATAATATGATGAATGGAACTACAGAACAACGAGATAAATAATTTAAGAAAAGTATTAGAATACCTCAAAAATAATAGTAATCATCCCTTGAATATAAGTTTGTAGCGAAGGAGCTACCTTATAGGTAATAATTTTATTATATGTATTGTGTTGTGATAGTGCAACGTTTATTTTTGTTTCTGGACAGAGATGAAGTTCCTCTGATCTCAGAAGATATAGTTAGGAAAACGGCAGAGTAATGGAAGCCAATAGTGCCCCTCTGATTCCGTACCAGCTATGATATTAGGGAAAAATGTTAGGGAAATATAGTATTTCAGGGATTATACACCAAGAGAGGTAATGAAATATAAAAATGATAATAAGTAATGATAGCGTAAAAAGCTAGAAGAAGTTATGAGTTCCAGAGAAAAGGACAGGTCTACAACTGAGGGAGGTACCAGTAGAGAATTAATGACAAGATATACCAGGAGTATCAACACAGTTTTCCGGTGCAATTAAAACTTTGAAGAATAGAAGAAGAAAACCTTATCATAGACGAACTACAAGTTTATTTTAACTAAACTTTATTGAGCCAAAATAAACTTCTTTCGAAGGGGGAGTATTATGTAACGTAACAGAGTTGGGGTTCCCGACATTACATAAAAAACTTTGTAAATATGATTTAAAACAATGCCCAAAGCATGTTATAATTAAATACAAGAGGGCCCATCTCACCTGAAGAATGCATTAAAGGTACCTAGTAAGGTTACTAAGTTATAAAACATCAAAAGTGTACCTATATCTAAAATATGTAATGAGTAGTACGAGATGTAAAACATAAACATTGTATCTAGTGGGATGAGTTTAATGTGTAGGAGTTGAGTATAATATACTGTTCAATTAATATTTAATGTGTTATAAAATGTACTTGGTGTTGTACTGTATCATGATATAGTATTTACAGGATATTTATTTTATGTTTTGTGTATAGTAAGGGTGGAGCTGTTGCTTTAAGGAAGTACTAAGCCATAGGTACTCATTTTATTCATGTTAAAATTGTATTTAAATAATTAAGTATAAGTACATTTATTAGGTATGATATTATGTTAAATGTATTTACCTTAATTGATTAATGAAGATGTTTAAAATAATATTTGTAAACTTGGCCAGGAAGACAATAAGTTGGCAAGTAGTTCTTATAATTATGTAAAAAAAACCAATGAAGGGTTCAATGATGAACTAAATAATATAATGAATTGAAACCAGGAAATTAAAATTGATATAAGTGGCCATAAACCAGTGACTATTTGTACAGTAGGTCAGGTAAAGAAAAATTAAGTTAAAAACAAAACAAAATTATAACAGGTGTAATAAAACCAATAGGCCTAAATTTAATATTTGTAAAAGGAAATTAATACCTTTTTAATAAGTCCAGTCAGATGAAATTGTAGTAAAATGTATATGGTTTAACAAGGCAGATTAAGTGAGAGTTTTATGTAATTTGGTGTAATTCCAAGCATGGAGTATTTTATTAAATAAGAGTAGTAATATTTTCTAATTCTGGCTCTAGGATATCAAATATTATCCAATGACAGAAAGTAATGGTTGTTAGGGTAACTGAAATGCAAGAAATTTTGTTGATTTCAACATTCGATTGTTATATGCTATTAGGAACAGTTCAGTAGACAAATTTAAAACATAACGTAAAATAAAAATGAATCAACCTTAATAAATCTAATGTATTAAAGCCAATCCATTAAAACAAAACTGAGTAATAATTACTGAACCAGATTTCAGGAAATATAATTCTACACCTCCCAAAAGTAGCGGAATTAATAAATCCTTCTTCAAACTAATTCCATTAAAGATGATGATGAACCCGATTTACAATTAAACCATGATTCTTCTTGAATGGACAAGAAGTCAAAATTAATGCAAATATAAACCAAACATACACAAGGACCTTTGGTATTGAAGGAATAAACCTCACTTCCAAGAGATTGAAGAAATTGTAATACTACACCAATTCCACTGGGACCGGCAACCACTAGGATCGCGAAGAAGAACGAAGAACAGAAGAATTCCTGTTACACTCCGGGACATCACCTTTCAACCTTTATTGATAATCTGGACACATTTTGTGGTCAAAAGTAGCCTCATCAGTACGTCTTCATGCGGTTGTGAACAGACACGGCTATCTTGAGTATCGCATTGTACGGTAAAACCAGCTTATATTTAATTTTATACATTAAGAATTAATAACAATTTGTAATAACAATTAGTAACCTTAATTTTGCATTACCTGGCCTTACTAATCGTTAAAAGAATCACATGTACCCTGGGATAACAGATAAAACAAAAATTATATTTAAATTGTATTATACAGTACTAGTCCATTAACAAATCGATTCAGCATTGTACGAACGATATTACGATCAGATAAACTGTGAGGACGACTGTTGGAATTTAAAAAATAATATAAATAAAGAATCCTTCTTGTATGTGATGATGTTCTGTGTTATTGTAGAATAGGTATTGTATGTTGATTGGGGAGTAATTTACAGATAAAGAAGGTGATTAAACTGTCAAGTGAAACTAACTAACCTATAAAAACGAGTCAATTACTAATAGCAGTGCTCGTTGCAGACAGCTGGTGGAAACGGGAGAGTGCCGAACTAACGTACTCTCTTCGCCACACTTGAATCAATTTAAATAATACGGACCGAATAGGGTTGGAGAGAATTACCGAATTATTAACTATAATACCCGTAATATAGCGTTATTCTCTGGTAAAACACTTAGTAATTGATTAACACAGGGCTATGTTCAAAATACGAGTTGCAGCAACGATATAATAAATAATTGTTTTTTTTAATCAATATTGAGTTGCAGGAGGTCTCATCTACAACAACATAATAAACATTTTCCTTTTAAACAGATCGAATTGGTTAATTTAAATTTTTTAAATTAACTACAACCTGTAACTGTAATTAAATAAGAAACCCAAAGGAGTTATATTTGTTACAAATTGGCGCATACCAACGTGGAGCTTGATTAAACCCCCGTACACATTTAAACTTTAAATTACAAATTGGCGAACCCAACAGTGGGACATAACAAATTACAAGGGAACGTAATTTATTTGTTACAAATTGGCGCTCAACGAGTGGGCTTTAGTTAAGTAAAAATTAGGCTATTACTTAACTGGAGCAGGCAACTATTAGAGGCACAGGAATGCATACGAGAGGTGTTTCTAAAAGGATAGCGAAGGACCAAGAAACGGAAGAAGATAGACGGGAAGAAGAAGCAGAGGTAGTTACAGACATCGAAATGGAACAACAAAATTGGGAAAAATTAATGGAATTAATGAGTAGTATGAAGGAGGATAATAAGGAATTCATGAGTAGCATGAAGGAAATAAACAAACGAACGTTAGAAAAGCTAGAAAATAAAATAGACGGTATCAAGGAAATAAATAAACGAACTAATGAGAAATTAGACAGTATTTTAGAAAATAACAAATGAATGTCAGAAAAGCTAGAAAATAAAATGGACAGTATAAACGAAAATTCAAAGAAACAAAACGAAGTTTTGAGTGAGAACTTAATAAAACTAAGGCACGAGAAGTTTGACAAGAATAAAGAGGAAACTAATGAGAATAAAAAAGACAAAAGTGTACTGTTATCTGAAAAGAAACCTAACAGAAATAATGAAATGAAAACAAAGAAAATGAGACAAAAACGTCAAAGGAATTTAATGAATACACGGGAAGGATTGGAGATGATCAAAGGGGGATTAGTTAAGCTACATAATATACCAATTACGGAACCAAAAGAAGTAAGGCAATTAAGAAACTCTAAACGAACCACAATTGAATTCCCAGATAGATTAGAAGGACCGAAAAGGCCAAAACTAACCAAGGAGCATGGAGGACTTCTGGAGATTAAGTATGAACCATTCGAAAGATTAAGAAACGGTACGGAAGAATCAGCTCGAAAAACGATGGTAGACTTCAGCATGAATGAAAATTTTATAACAACAAAATGGCGGATCTACATGATAGTGAGATACGTCACAAGGACGGAAATAATTCTATACGCTAGAGAGATCCGAACAACCAGTATAGAGGAAATAATGGACCACGGTTAAACAGATTCCAAACAGAATATAGAGAAAAGGGACGGATTTTATGGATACCGAATCAAGCAAATCACAGGAAAATAATGAGAAACTAAGTAAATTATTTTAAACCAACTATTAAATGAAATAAACTAATTACGCAATACTTCAGAGAAATTATGTGGAATCAATTTTAAAAACCCCAAAATTCAAAAAATAAGTAAGAACACCTTACTATATAATTCAGAAGAAATTATTTTAAACTAATAAAAATGAAAGAAGAGAAAGAAGGGTTAGAAATTAGTTAAATAAAGGAAGAATATGCCATACAATTTATGATAAGGAGGAGATTCAGTGTTTAATTGCAGAAGTAAATGGGAGTGAATTAAAAATAGTAAAATACGTAGGCTAAAGAATTGACAGCACGGAACTAAGAAGAATTTAAAATGAATATTGAACAGCTTTAACTAATATACTGGTGAATAATATGATGAATGGAACTACAGAACAACGAGATAAATAATTTAAGAAAAGTATTAGAATACCTCAGAAATAATAGTAATCATCCCTTGAATATAAGTTTGTAGCGAAGGAGCTACCTTATAGGTAATAATTTTATTATATGTATTGTGTTGTGATAGTGCAACGTTTATTTTTGTTTCTGGACAGAGATGAAGTTCCTCTGATCTCAGAAGATATAGTTAGGAAAACGGCAGAGTAATGGAAGCCAATAGTGCCCCTCTGATTCCGTACCAGCTATGATATTAGGGAAAAATGTTAGGGAAATATAGTATTTCAGGGATTATACACCAAGAGAGGTAATGAAATATAAAAATGATAATAAGTAATGATAGCGTAAAAAGCTAGAAGAAGTTATGAGTTCCAGAGAAAAGGACAGGTCTACAACTGAGGGAGGTACCAGTAGAGAATTAATGACAAGATATACCAGGAGTATCAACACAGTTTTCCGGTGCAATTAAAACTTTGAAGAATAGAAGAAAACCTTATCATAGACGAACTACAAGTTTATTTTAACTAAACTTTATTGAGCCAAAATAAACTTCTTTCGAAGGGGGAGTATTATGTAACGTAACAGAGTTGGGGTTCCCGACATTACATAAAAAACTTTGTAAATATGATTTAAAACAACGCCCAAAGCATGTTATAATTAAATACAAGAGGGCCCATCTCACCTGAAGAATGCATTAAAAGTACCTAGTAAGGTTACTAAGTTATAAAACATCAAAAGTGTACCTATATCTAAAATATGTAATGAGTAGTATGAGATGTAAAACATAAACATTGTATCTAGTGGGATGAGTTTAATGTGTAGGAGTTGAGTATAATATACTGTTCAATTAATATTTAATGTGTTATAAAATGTACTTGGTGTTGTACTGTATCATGATATAGTATTTACAGGATATTTATTTTATGTTTTGTGTATAGTAAGGGTGGAGCTGTTGCTTTAAGGAAGTACTAAGCCATAGGTACTCATTTTATTCATGTTAAAATTGTATTTAAATAATTAAGTATAAGTACGTTTATTAGGTATGATATTATGTTAAATGTATTTACCTTAATTGAGTCATTTATTTTCAAAACGAGCCACATCACTTTTTTTCATTTTTCAGATTTTCGTGTTTTTGATAAGTTCAGATATATTTTTATAACTGTGCAAAGCGGTTAGGTTCAAAACAGATCACATCATCACTTTATGAATGGTTAAACATCGACTTTATTTTCAAAACAAGCCACATAACTAGACCTGCGCAGTGGACCATTACGCACTCCAGAACAGCTGAGCCTGCTGAGCACGCTGCTGTTGCCTCTGTTGTGGTTTGTTTGTATTACAAATTTAAATTGTTTCCTTTGTTAGTGGTGGTGATTTTTCGTTTTTATAATGGAATGTTATCCTCAAGAATGTTCGCCTACGAAGGCAAGAAGGAGACCAAGAAATGAAGACTGTTGGGAAAAAAATAAAGCAAGAAAGCAAAGGTAATACATTTAGGGTTATGTTCTAAGTTTGGCTTTATACACATTGTAGGTGTGAAGATATTTTTTTTTTTTGAACTTTAGAAAGATGTGGGAATGAAATGGATCTTTTAGGAATTTGTTTTTATTGAACTCAATTTCGTCTGGTTTCATAATTTATTATTTACTAGGTAGTCCTTCCCGTACACGACTTTTGTTTGGGGAAACTTCTATAAGCGTATTGACAGATTTTGTTCATTCTGTCAATTGATTTTCCTTAGGCCTACTTTTTATTTTTCCTTCCTGATCTAAGTTTTTGTTATCCGGTTAACATGACCAACATCTGCCGAACGCTTATTCAAGCTCACCCATTTTATAAAAGTATTGTTTCGGAAAATTACACGATTTTCTTTTTCTTTTCAGAAATGCATCCCTGGGTCCAGCAAAAAAGCTTACATGTAATCATAAAAAAATAGGAGCCTACAGATGTAAAGAAATAACCCCTCAAGACCAAAAAATCTTTCACTCAAAATTCTATAACAATGCTGAAAAACTTTCTCATTTAAAACTAAAGCAAGATTCGTTTATTCTAAAGTATACAGATGCTTTAACTCCTAAGAAAATTAGACTTAAAGACAACTCAAGAGGTGAAAAGGGAATGACAGTAAAGTATTACATTTACAAACATTCCACTAAAGAACGTGTAACAGTTTGTAGTCAAGCTTTCACTGATTCTCTTAGAATATCACGAACCAGGGTGAAGGGTGTGGTTTCCCGTCATTTCAAAAGTGGGGAAATGCCAAAAGAAAACAGAGGAGGGGACCGTAAGCTTACTTTATTTGAAGAGAAGAAAGAACGGTTTTTGGTTTTATCAAATCCTTTAAAGCTATTGAAAGTCATTATTGTCGTAGCAAGTCTAGCTGTAGGGTATACCTAAGTTCAGATTTAAATATCAGTAAGATGTGGAGAATGTATGACAGTAAAATTACAGATGAGAGATATAAAGTCAAGCTTTCATACTTCCGTCACATCTTAAGAACCAATTTTAATATTGGGTTTGGGAGTCCTCGCACCGATGAGTGCTCAACTTGCATCTCATTAGTCGAAAAAATAAAATATTGTTCAGATCCCACAGAAAAACAAACTTTGATGGCTGAAAAAAGGGTGCACTCATTAAAAGCTAAAGCTTTTTTATGCTTTGCTTCAGGAAAAGCGAGATGATTTGCTAACTATTAGCTTTGATTGTCAGAAAAATCAAGTTTTACCTAAGGTTCCCGATCAAAGCGCATATTATTCCCGTCAATTATACAAGTACAACTTAACAATTGTTATTGGAGATTCAAAGGCCAAGCAAACGGTTGACAATGTGTTCATTTATCATTGGGAGGAAAACCAGTTTGGGAAAAGTGCCAATGAGATTTGTTCTGCTTTATATGATTGTCTTACTAAAGTTGATATACCGGAAAATGTAAAAGTCCTTCGTTTGGCTTCTGATGGTTGCGGAGGTCAAAACAAAAATTATTTCATGATGTCCATGCTTGGGAAATGGCTTCACGAAAAGGCTCCTGACTCAGTAAAACTTGATGAGTATCTCTTCCCAATAATAGGCCATTCTTTTCTCCCTTCTGATAGAGTTTTCGGCCGGATCGAGAAGGAAATAAAGAAAAAATGTGTAATTATAACACCTGAGGAGTACACCGACATATTTTCCCAGTTCGGTACAGTTGTGTCCCTATTATAAAGAAACTTTGATTGGAAGTCAGAAGTGCAAAAAGTAGTTCGCCCACCCGCGCAGTGGCACTTCCAGTTCAACCCCTCCAAAAGATTTTATTTGAAAAGAGGTTTTAAAGGACATGACATAAGAATTAAAGGTGAAGTAAATTACAGATCAGATTTTGGAATGTTCAAGAGATTTTGCAAGAAAGGTCTCAAGTTCAGAAACTTAAATATGCCACAGCTTTTGGCTCCTGGAGTAGGAATATCTGCACTGAAGTTAAGAGTCGTTGATAACTTACTAACAAAACATTTTGGAGGTCAATGGAAATCATTGGATGTGTTGAAGTTTTACAAAAATATTGTTGATGAAGTAAATGATGATAAACAAGAAGAAATTGATAATCCAAGTGAACATGCATTGTGTGACCAAGTAGCTGAAGAGAACAGTTTAATGGTATCAGTTGATGCAGGACTAAAAAGAATTTTTTAACAAATGACTGAAACTGTATTTCAACACCAAACTTATGTACTAATAAACTAGTCTTTTATAATTGAGAACTGAATAATATTATTACCTATTTTTGTTTACTCGGGGTGGTTTTAGAACCGGCCTTAATAAGGTTTGTTCAAATATTAAATCCTAAACTTGCAATAGTTGCAAATATAGGCTTACTTAAATAATTTTGAACTAATTATATGTCGAAACGAGAGCTCACTATTGTGGAATACCATTTTTTTTTAAATACACTATTTTTGAAACCATCCATCAAAAACTGGTAACTGTTATTAGGCTTTAAAGTGCTGTTGAATGATAATAATAAAATAATTAAATGTCAAAGAAAATAAATTTCATAATATTTTTTCTAGTTTCAAAAAAGGCTAGATCATTATTGTCTTATCAAAACAAGCTACATCACTCATAGTAATATCAAAAAAGGCTACATCACTCTTTATAGTTTCAAAACAGGCTACATCAACAATGTTAGAATCAAAACGGTCTATATCCAAATTAAAAAATGCCAGAATTCCAAGATAAATCAGTGCACAATCTTCAAAACTTGTACACAAATGTATATACCCTTTCAAAATTTATTAAAAAAATTTCATTCCTTTCATTGCAACATTTTTGGATTTTTTATGTTTTTTGTGTTTCCTGAAAAATTTAGTAAAAGTGATGTGGCTCGTTTTGAAAATAAATGACTCAATTGATTAATGAACATGTTTAAAATAATATTTGTAAACTTGGCCAGGAAGACAATAAGTTGGCAAGTAGTTCTTATAATTATGTAAAAAAAACCAATGAAGGGTTCAATGATGAACTAAATAATATAATGAATTGAAACCAGGAAATTAAAATTGATATAAGTGGCCATAAACCAGTGACTATTTGTACAGTAGGTCAGGTAAAGAAAAATTAAGTTAAAAACAAAACAAAATTATAACAGGTGTAATAAAACCAATAGGCCTAAATTTAATATTTGTAAAAGGAAATTAATACCTTTTTAATAAGTCCAGTCAGATGAAATTGTAGTAAAATGTATATGGTTTAATAAGGCAGATTAAGTGAGAGTTTTATGTAATTTGCTGTAATTCCAAGCATGGAGTATTTTATTAAATAAGAGTAGTAATATTTTCTAATTCTGGCTCTAGGATATCAAATATTATCCAATGACAGAAAGTAATGGTTGTTAGGGTAACTGAAATGCAAGAAATTTTGTTGATTTCAACATTCGATTGTTATATGCTATTAGGAACAGTTCAGTAGACAAATTTAAAACATAACGTAAAATAAAAATGAATCAACCTTAATAAATCTAATGTATTAAAGCCAATCCATTAAAACAAAACTGAGTAATAATTACTGAACTAGATTTCAGGAAATATAATTCTACACCTCCCAAAAGTAGCGGAATTAATAAATCCTTCTTCAAACTAATTCCATTAAAGATGATGATGAACCCGATTTACAATTAAACCATGATTCTTCTTGAATGGACAAGAAGTCAAAATTAATGCAAATATAAACCAAACATACACAAGGACCTTTGGTATTGAAGGAATAAACCTCACTTCCAAGAGATTGAAGAAATTGTAATACTACACCAATTCCACTGGGACCGGCAACCACTAGGATCGCGAAGAAGAACAGAAGAATTCCTGTTACACTCCGGGACATCACCTTTCAACCTTTATTGATAATCTGGACACATTTTGTGGTCAAAAGTAACCTCATCAGTACGTCTTCATGCGGTTGTGAACAAACACGGCTATCTTGAGTATCGCATTGTACGGTAAAACCAGCTTATATTTAATTTTATACATTAAGAATTAATAACAATTTGTAATAACAATTAGTAACCTTAATTTTGCATTACCTGGCCTTACTAATCGTTAAAAGAATCACATGTACCCTGGGATAACAGATAAAACAAAAATTATATTTAAATTGTATTAAATAATTAATGCTTGATGCCTTTACTTGGTGAAAATCCATTGTAAATTATAGTATACAGTACTCGTCCATTAACAAATCGATTCAGCATTGTACGAACGATATTACGATCAGATAAACTGTGAGGACGACTGTTGGAATTTAAAAAATAATATAAATAAAGAATCCTTCTTGTATGTGATGATGTTCTGTGTTATTGTAGAATAGGTATTGTATTTTGATTGGGGAGTAATTTACAGATAAAGAAGGTGATTAAACTGTCAAGTGAAACTAACTAACCTATAAAAACGAGTCAATTACTAATAGCAGCGCTCGTTGCTGACAGCTGGTGGAAACGGGAGAGTGCCGAACTAACGTATTCTCTTCGCCACACTTGAATCAATTTAAATAATACGGACCGAATAGGGTTGGAGAGAATTACCAAATTATTAACTATAATACCCGTAATATAGCGTTATTCTCTGGTAAAACACTTAGTAATTGATTAACACAGGGCTATGTTCAAAATACGAGTTGCAGCAACGATATAATAGATAATTGTTTTTTTTAATCAATATTGAGTTGCAGGAGGTCTCATCTACAACAACATAATAAACATTTTCCTTTTAAACAGATCGAATTGGTTAATTTAAATTTTTTAAATTAACTACAACCTGTAACTGTAATTAAATAAGAAACCCAAAGGAGTTATATTTCTTACAAATTGGCGCATACCAACGTGGAGCTTGATTAAACCCCCGTACACATTTAAACTTTAAATTACAAATTGGCGAACCCAACAGTGGGACATAACAAATTACAAGGGAACGTAATTTATTTGTTACAAATTGGCGCTCAATGAGTGGGCTTTAGTTAAGTAAAAATTAGGCTATTACTTAACTGGAGCAGGCAACTATTAGAGGCATACGAATGCATACGAGAGGTGTTTCTAAAAGGATGGCGAAGGACCAAGAAACGGAAGAAGATAGACGGGAAGAAGAAGCAGAGGTAGTTACAGACATCGAAATGGAACAACAAAATTGGGAAAAATTAATGGAATTAATGAGTAGTATGAAGGAGGATAATAAGGAATTCATGAGTAGCATGAAGGAAATAAACAAACGAACGTTAGAAAAGCTAGAAAATAAAATAGACGGTATCAAGGAAATAAATAAACGAACTAATGAGAAATTAGACAGTATTTTAGAAAATAACAAACGAATGTCAGAAAAGCTAGAAAATAAAATGGACAGTAAAAACGAAAATTCAAAGAAACAAAACGAAGTTTTGAGTGAGAACTTAATAAAACTAAGGAACGAGAAGTTTGACAAGAATAAAGAGGAAACTAATGAGAATAAAAAAGACAAAAGTGTACTGTTATCTGAAAAGAAACCTAACAGAAATAATGAAATGAAAACAAAGAAAATGAGACAAAAACGTCAAAGGAAATTAATGAATACACGGGAAGGATTGGAGATGATCAAAGGGGGATTAGTTAAGCTACATAATATACCAATTAAGGAACCAAAAGAAGTAAGGCAATTAAGAAACTCTAAACGAACCACAATTGAATTCCCAGATAGATTAGAAGGACCGAAAAGGCCAAAACTAACCAAGGAGCATGGAGGACTTCTGGAGATTAAGTATGAACCATTCGAAAGATTAAGAAACGGTACGGAAGAATCAGCTCGAAAAACGATGGTAGACTTCAGCATGAATGAAAATTTTATAACAACAAAATGGCGGAACTACATGATAGCGAGATACGTCACAAGGACGGAAATAATTCTATACGCTAGAGAGATCCGAACAACCAGTATAGAGGAAATAATGGACTACGGTTAAACAGATTCCAAACAGAATATAGAGAAAAGGGACGGATTTTATGGATACCGAATCAAGCAAATCAAAGGAAAATAATGAGAAACTAAGTAAATTATTTTAAAACCCAACTATTAAATGAAATAAACTAATTACGCAATACTTCAGAGAAACTATGTGGAATCAATTTTTAAAACCCCAAAATTCAAAAAATAAGTAAGAACACTTTACTATATAATTCAGAAGAAATTATTTTAAACTAATAAAAATGAAAAAAGAGAAAGAAGGGTTAGAAATGAGTTAAATAAAGGAAGAATATGCCATACAATTTATGATAAGTAGGAGATTCAGTGTTTAATTGCAGAAGTAAATGGGAGTGAATTAAAAATAGTAAAATACGTAGGCTAAAGAATAATTAATTGACAGCACGGAACTAAGAAGAATTTAAAATGAATATTGAACAGCTTTAACTAATATACTGGTGAATAATATGATGAATGGAACTACAGAACAACGAGATAAATAATTTAAGAAAAGTATTAGAATACCTCAGAAATAATAGTAATCACCCCTTGAATATAAGTTTGTAGCGAAGGAGCTACCTTATAGGTAATAATTTCATTATATGTATTGTGTTGTGATAGTGCAACGTTTATTTTTGTTTCTGGACAGAGATGAAGTTCCTCTGATCTCAGAAGATATAGTTAGGAAAACGGCAGAGTAATGGAAGCCAACAGTGCCCCTCTGATTCCGTACCAGCTATGATATTAGGGAAAAATGTTAGGGAAATATAGTATTTCAGGGATTATACACCAAGAGAGGTAATGAAATATAAAAATGATAATAAGTAATGATAGCGTAAAAAGCTAGAAGAAGTTATGAGTTCCAGAGAAAAGGACAGGTCTACAACTGAGGGAGGTACCAGTAGAGAATTAATGACAAGATATACCAGGAGTATCAACACAGTTTTCCGGTGCAATTAAAACTTTGAAGAATAGAAGAAAACCTTATCATAGACGAACTACAAGTTTATTTTAACTAAACTTTATTGAGCCAAAATAAACTTCTTTCGAAGGGGGAGTATTATGTAACGTAACAGAGTTGGGGTTCCCGACATTACATAAAAAACTTTGTAAATATGATTTAAAACAACGCCCAAAGCATGTTATAATTAAATACAAGAGGGCCCATCTCACCTGAAGAATGCATTAAAAGTACCTAGTAAGGTTACTAAGTTATAAAACATCAAAAGTGTACCTATATCTAAAATATGTAATGAGTAGTATGAGATGTAAAACATAAACATTGTATCCAGTGGGATGAGTTTAATGTGTAGGAGTTGAGTATAATATACTGTTCAATTAATATTCAATGTGTTATAAAATGTACTTGGTGTTGTACTGTATCATGATATAGTATTTACAGGATATTTATTTTATGTTTTGTGTATAGTAAGGGTGGAGCTGTTGCTTTAAGGAAGTACTAAGCCATAGGTACTCATTTTATTCATGTTAAAATTGTATTTAAATAATTAAGTATAAGTACATTTATTAGGTATGATATTATGTTAAATGTATTTACCTTAATTGATTAATGAAGATGTTTAAAATAATATTTGTAAACTTGGCCAGGAAGACAATAAGTTGGCAAGTAGTTCTTATAATTATGTAAAAAAAACCAATGAAGGGTTCAATGATGAACTAAATAATATAATGAATTGAAACCAGGAAATTAAAATTGATATAAGTGGCCATAAACCAGTGACTATTTGTACAGTAGGTCAGGTAAAGAAAAATTAAGTTAAAAACAAAACAAAATTATAACAGGTGTAATAAAACCAATAGGCCTAAATTTAATATTTGTAAAAGGAAATTAATACCTTTTTAATAAGTCCAGTCAGATGAAATTGTAGTAAAATGTATATGGTTTAATAAGGCAGATTAAGTGAGAGTTTTATGTAATTTGCTGTAATTCCAAGCATGGAGTATTTTATTAAATAAGAGTAGTAATATTTTCTAATTCTGGCTCTAGGATATCAAATATTATCCAATGACAGAAAGTAATGGTTGTTAGGGTAACTGAAATGCAAGAAATTTTGTTGATTTCAACATTCGATTGTTATATGCTATTAGGAACAGTTCAGTAGACAAATTTAAAACATAACGTAAAATAAAAATGAATCAACCTTAATAAATCTAATGTATTAAAGCCAATCCATTAAAACAAAACTGAGTAATAATTACTGAACTAGATTTCAGGAAATATAATTCTACACCTCCCAAAAGTAGCGGAATTAATAAATCCTTCTTCAAACTAATTCCATTAAAGATGATGATGAACCCGATTTACAATTAAACCATGATTCTTCTTGAATGGACAAGAAGTCAAAATTAATGCAAATATAAACCAAACATACACAAGGACCTTTGGTATTGAAGGAATAAACCTCACTTCCAAGAGATTGAAGAAATTGTAATACTACACCAATTCCACTGGGACCGGCAACCACTAGGATCGCGAAGAAGAACGAAGAACAGAAGAATTCCTGTTACACTCCGGGACATCACCTTTCAACCTTTATTGATAATCTGGACACATTTTGTGGTCAAAAGTAACCTCATCAGTACGTCTTCATGTGGTTGTGAACAGACACGGCTATCTTGAGTATCGCATTGTACGGTAAAACCAGCTTATATTTAATTTTATACATTAAGAATTAATAACAATTTGTAATAACAATTAGTAACCTTAATTTTGCATTACCTGGCCTTACTAATCGTTAAAAGAATCACATGTACCCTGGGATAACAGATAAAACAAAAATTATATTTAAATTGTATTAAATAATTAATGCTTGATGCCTTTACTTGGTGAAAATCCATTGTAAATTATAGTATAAAATAAAACCATAAAATAGTTTTAGTGATTTCCACTCGTCACTTGACGAGTGGAAATCACTAAAGCTATTTTATGGTTTTATTTTTTACTATAATTTAAATTGTATTATACAGTACTCGTCCATTAACAAATCGATTCAGCATTGTACGAACGATATTACGATCAGATAAACTGTGAGGACGACTGTTGGAATTTAAAAAATAATATAAATAAAGAATCCTTCTTGTATGTGATGATGTTCTGTGTTATTGTAGAATAGGTATTGTATTTTAATTGGGGAGTAATTTACAGATAAAGAAGGTGATTAAACTGTCAAGTGAAACTAACTAACCTATAAAAACGAGTCGATTACTAATAGCAGCGCTCGTTGCAGACAGCTGGTGGAAACGGGAGAGTGCCGAACTAACGTATTCTCTTCGCCACACTTGAATCAATTTAAATAATACGGACCGAATAGGGTTGGAGAGAATTACCGAATTATTAACTATAATACCCGTAATATAGCGTTATTCTCTGGTAAAACACTTAGTAATTGATTAACACAGGGCTATGTTCAACATACGAGTTGCAGCAACGATATAATAAATAATTGTTTTTTTTTAATTAATATTGAGTTGCAGGAGGTCTCATCTACAACAACATAATAAACATTTTCCTTTTAAACAGATCGAATTGGTTAATTTAAATTTTTTAAATTAACTACAACCTGTAACTGTAATTAAATAAGAAACCCAAAGGAGTTATATTTGTTACAAATTGGCGCATACCAACGTGGAGCTTGATTAAACCCCAGTACACATTTAAACTTTAGATTACAAATTGGCGAACCCAACAGTGGGACATAACAAATTACAAGGGAACATAATTTATTTGTTACAATATTTATATATATATATATACATATATTCAATCACTTTCTGCTACAGTCCGTTTCTTGATATATATATAATACATTTAATATTTATAACTAAATTTACCTCAAGATGTTATTTTTACCTCAAGGAAAAATAACATCTTGAGGTAAATTTAGTTATAAATATTAAATGTAATAAATATATATATAGAAACAGTGTACACAGGATCTACGTCATATAAGTGGAATACTAAGGCTATAACAAATTTTCTGACGGCCATAGACATGTTTTAAATTGATTTTGTTCTTTCTTTGTAAAGTAGTCATGGGTTTTGAACCAAGCTATGTTTTAAAAAGTATGTTATGTCAAAATGTTCACAATTTTATTCTCTTTTCTGTCATGTGAAATATCTGTGTGTAAGTGCACGGGTGCAAGTATGATTTACTTTTATTTAATAACTTCGTTGAAAATTAACATTTCGTTGTGAAACTTGGACAGGGTATTCTCATGGTTATAAGCTACATTTTCCATATGCTCAATTCTCCACAACTATAATTTTTATGTTTTTTTTTAATGAAATCAGTCTTCTGTTATTCTCGTTATCTCCTAGAAAGTAATAAAATTTGTAGATTAAATCTGGACATGCCTTTGCAGAATCGGACAGAGTTTAAGCCTGATTTTAGTCTGTGTTCTCATATGTGACTTTGCTAGATTTCCAACCAATCAGAAGGTCTAAAAATTATTTCAGTTGGATGCTTACAGCGTACAGATGGCCCAGTTTCTTCCGAGGACTTGCTACAGAAACACATACTTGCTGTTACGAGTTTTTCATGACAAGACAGGTCGTTTTCCTTAAGACTTAGAAGTTGGTTCACGGTTCGAGTTCTTCGTAACCATTGCGACTTATAGAACTCAGATATTTTTAAATAGATCATTCTAGTGCTTTCCCGCATACAGTGGAAGATTTTCCGGTAGGGGCAAAATATCTTCCGTGATATTTTGAGTTAATGCGAGAACTCTTCAAGAAGCCGGATTTGTGTAAGCTCAATACACGATCTATTTTACCCAGTTTTAAATCCCTGAGATTAAGTTTATTCCCATTATAAACAATAACAGTATCATATCGCAGTGCGCGTGTGTGCAAAGACGTGAATTGTCAACGTAAATATTTCAGCGTTAGTGATCTTCGGTCGGTCAACGTGCAGAGTCGGACCGGTGCAGGCGAGCAGCGTGTGGAGCGCATGGTGTCTACGCAAACAGTGGAATTCAACTTACAAGTAACATATTTGTAAAACAAATCAATAGACTCATTTATTGAAAGACAATTTACTAATAAACAATTTTACATTATAAAGTAATAAGACAATAGTAAATTTTAATGTTTTAATTTAATAAAATTTTCCTACCTCCAGATATAGACTTTGTTGTAATTTCAATGTAACCTGTCTATGCAGTTTTAATTTGTATCGTTGCAATATATATTACAACACAACGTTATTAAATGTAAGCGTGTTGTGCCACACGTTGACGGGCGACAAAATTTATAACAATACAAATACTGTATTTACTGTATTTTTACTTGGTGCTGTGTTTATACTCATAAAATTTATATATAACGTTACTAACAACGTGTATGTGTAATTGGGGTTCAGGTGTAATTATAATAAAAGTAGTCCTTTTAGGAATCGTAATATGTTTTCATTTATTAATTCAAATAAACATATTAAAAATAATAATATAAAAATAATGATTAATTCGCCATACGATACTCATTATCTATGGTTTCAAAGTTTCTTTGCTTGCCGTATTCTCATCACAAACATAGATTTTATATAATAGATATAATATTCAATTTTAATTAAAACATTTCTTCATTATACTATAAATTTCTTGACTACTCAGACTGAATGTGTACTTTTTACTTCCATATTCCTTAAGGAATGGAAGTATGGTGATGGCAAAAAAAATCGTGATCGAGATTATTGCAGATTCTGATTCTACTACACTCAAAACATGTAAAAAAGTCGTTTTCCGAAAAGTGTCTGTGTGTCTGTCTGTGTGTCTGTCTGTCTGTCTGTCTGTCTGTCTGTGTGTCTGTCTGTCTGTCTGTCTGTAGATTTTTTTTCTATGGCAAACGATAACTGCCGCAAATTCAAACAGAATCAAATAATTTTTTGCATGCAGCCCTGATTTGCAGAGTACTCGCGACCTATTGTTTTTGGTGAAGATCGGTTGAGGGAAAGGGGTAGTTTACCTGCAACGGTTTTTTTTTAGCAAGGGTAATTTTGTTTGTTTGGCAAACGATAACAGCCGCAAATTCAAACAGAATCAAATAATGGTTCGCATACAGCCCTGAATTGTAGAGTTCTCAAGATCTGTTGATTTTGGTGAAGATCGGTTAAGGGAAAGGGGTAGTTTACCTGTAACGTTTTATGTTTTAACAAGGGTATTTCCTATGGCAAACGATAACAGCCGCAAATTCAAACAGAATCAAAAGATTATTTGTATACAGCCCTAAATTGTAGAGTTCTCAAGACCTATTGTTTTTGGTGAAGTTCGGTTAAGGGAAAGGGGTAGTTTACCTGTAACGTTTTATGTTTTAACAAGGGTATTTCCTATGGCAAACGATAAAAGCCGCAAATTCAAACAGAATCAAAAGATTATTTGCATACAGCCCTAAATCGTAGAGTTCTCAAGACCTATTGTTTTTGGTGAAGATCGGTTGAGGGAAAGGGGTAGTTTACCTGCAACGTTTTTTTAACAAGGGTATTTTCTATGGCAAACGATAACAGCCGCAAATTCAAACAGAATCCAATAATGTTTTGCATACAGCCCTGATTTGTAGAGTACTCAAGATCTATTGTTTTTGGTGAAGATCGGTTAAGGGGAAGGGGTAGTTTACCTGCAACTTTTTTTTTCAAGCGTATTTTCTATGGCAAACGATAACAGCCACAAATTCAAACACAATCAAATAATGTTTCGTATACAGCCCTGAATTGTAGAGTTCTCAAGTCCTGTTGTTTTTGGTGAAGATCGGTTAAGGGAAAGGGGTAGTTTACCGGTAACGTTTTATGTTTTAACAAGGGTATTTCCTATGGCAAACGATAACAGCCGCAAATTCAAACAGAATCAAAAGATTATTTGCATACAGCCCTAAATTGTGGAGTTCTCAAGACCTATTGTTTTTGGTGAAGATCGGTTAAGGGAAAGGGGTAGATTACCTGCAATGTTTTTTTAACAAGGGTATTTTATATGGCAAACGATAACAGCCGCAAATTCAAACAGAATCCAATAATGTTTTGCATACAGCCCTGATTTGGAGAGTACTCAAGATCTATTGTTTTTGGTGAAGATCGGTTAAGGGGAAGGGGTAGTTTACCTGCAACGTTTTTTTTTCAAGACCTATTGTTTTTGGTGAAGTTCGGTTAAGGGAAAGGGGTAGTTTACCTGTAACGTTTTATGTTTTAACAAGGGTATTTCCTATGGCAAACGATAAAAGCCGCAAATTCAAACAGAATCAAAAGATTATTTGCATACAGCCCTAAATCGTAGAGTTCTCAAGACCTATTGTTTTTGGTGAAGATCGGTTGAGGGAAAGGGGTAGTTTACCTGCAACGTTTTTTTAACAAGGGTATTTTCTATGGCAAACGATAACAGCCGCAAATTCAAACAGAATCCAATAATGTTTTGCATACAGCCCTGATTTGTAGAGTACTCAAGATCTATTGTTTTTGGTGAAGATCGGTTAAGGGGAAGGGGTAGTTTACCTGCAACATTTTTTTTCAAGCGTATTTTCTATGGCAAACGATAACAGCCACAAATTCAAACACAATCAAATAATGTTTCGTATACAGCCCTGAATTGTAGAGTTCTCAAGTCCTGTTGTTTTTGGTGAAGATCGGTTAAGGGAAAGGGGTAGTTTACCGGTAACGTTTTATGTTTTAACAAGGGTATTTCCTATGGCAAACGATAACAGCCGCAAATTCAAACAGAATCAAAAGATTATTTGCATACAGCCCTAAATTGTGGAGTTCTCAAGACTTATTGTTTTTGGTGAAGATCGGTTAATGGAAAGGGGTAGATTACCTGCAACGTTTTTTTAACAAGGGTATTTTATATGGCAAACGATAACAGCCGCAAATTCAAACAGAATCCAATAATGTTTTGCATACAGCCCTGATTTGTAGAGTACTCAAGATCTATTGTTTTTGGTGAAGATCGGTTAAGGGGAAGGGGTAGTTTACCTGCAACTTTTTTTTTCAAGCGTATTTTCTATGGCAAACGATAACAGCCACAAATTCAAACAGAATCAAATAATGTTTCGTATACAGCCCTGAATTCTAGAGTTCTCAAGACCTGTTGTTTTTGGTGAAGATCGGTTAAGGGAAAGGGGTAGTTTACCTGTAACGTTTTATGTTTTAACAAGGGTATTTCTTATGGCAAACGATAACAGCCGCAAATTCAAACAGAATCAAAAGATTATTTGCATACAGCCCTAAATTGTGGAGTTCTCAAGACCTATTGTTTTTGGTGAAGATCGGTTAAGGGAAAGGGGTAGTTTACCTGCAACGTTTTTTTAACAAGGGTATTTTATATGGCAAACGATAACAGCCGCAAATTCAAACAGAATCAAATAATGTTTTGCATACAGTCCTGATTTGTAGAGTACTCAAGACCTTTTGTTTTTGGTGAAGATCGGTTAAGGGAAAGGGGTTGTTTACCTGCAACCTTTTACGTTTTAACAAGAGTAAAGTACTTGAAATTTATTTAAACTTTTTCAAACAATGGTAATTGTTAAAAATAAAATAATTTTGTTGCCAGGCAATAAAATTAAAATTTTTTCATTTTAATGTAAATCTTGTATAAGAGAAAATATATCGCGCTTGGCAGGCGATATTAAGATTTAAATATAAATCTTAGAATATGGAAGTCATGTATGGTTCTCCATACCGATATTTTTACTTCCATGTTCCTTAAGGAAATGTTCCTTAAGGAAATGGAAGTATGGTGATGGCAAAAAAAAATCGTGTTCGAGATTATTGCAGATTCTGATTGTACTACACTCAAAACATGAAAAAAGGTCATTTTTTGAAAAGTGTCTGTGTGTGTGTCTGTGTGTGTCTGTCTGTGTGTGTCTGTCTGTCTTCTGTGTCTGTAGATTTTTTTCTATGGCAAACGATAACAGTCGCAAATTCAAACAGAATCAAATAATTTTTTGCATGCAGCCCTGATTTGTAGAGTACTCAAGACCTATTGTTTTTGGTGAAGATCGGTTAAGGGAAAGGGGTAGTTTACCTGAATGGTTTTTTTTAATCAACGGTAATTTTTGTCTATCCCAAACGATAACAGCCGCAAATTCAAACAGAATCAAATAATTTTTTGCATACAGCCCTCAATAGTAGAGTTCTCAAAGTCTATTGTTTTTGGTGAAGATCGGTTAAGGGAAAGGGGTAGTTTACCTGCAACATTTTTTTTTATCAAGGGTAATTTTTTTTTCTATGGAAAACGCTAACAGCCGCAAATTCAAATAGAATCATATAATGTTTTGCATACAGCACTGAATTGTAGAGTTCTCAAGACCTGTTGGTGTTGGTGAAGATTGGTTAAGGGAAAGGGGTAGTTTACCTGCAACATTTTATGTTTTAACAAGGGTAATTTTTTCTATGACGAACGATAACTGCCGTAAATTCAAAGAGAATCAAATACTTTTTTGCATGCGTTCCTGAATTGTAAAGAAATGAAGGCCTGTTGATTTTGGTGAAGATCGGTTAAGGGAAAGGGTAGTTTACCTGAAACATTTTTTGTTGTAACAAGAGTAAAGTACTTAATTTTGATAAATAAAGTATTCTGATAAGAAGATGTTAATAATGCATTGTAGAAACGTATATGAAATATCTATAAATGAAGAGGCTAGTTGATCGGGATGGGAGTAATTTTCTATAAATGAAAATTATAGTTGAAGGGGGAGGGGATAATTTTTTATATATGTACTACATTATCGGCAACAGAGAAGTAGTTTGTTTTTAAAATTCCTTCCCGTCCTGTTTGGCCGTAGACCAAAGTTTTCTGCAAAACCAGACGTTTCGGCAGTGCCATCGACTTCCATCATCAGTGAAAATCGAGTGCGATAACGTGAGGTGGTATACGTTAGTGACCAGGGGCGGCCCTACCGTACGTGCAAGTGGTGCACGGCACCAGGGCGCCGGGCCCAGGGTGGCGCCGAAGCCTTAAGTAGGAAATATACTCTAATTAATTTAGGTTAATTTTTGTTTAGTATGACTTAGATACGTATAACACATCAGGCATGATAATTATTCAGATTTCAACTTAAATTCAATTTTTATTCAATTAAATTTTGATAAGTGAAAATCGGTGCATATTTGCTAAAGTTAATTATCGAAGAGTTTCCCGACACCCACTGTTACGGGTGTAAAATCATAAAATTTATTGTGGGAAACTACACGGAATGTGATTTGTTCACTCAGAGCGACCACTGTGGAGATCTAGTGCCAACTATGCAAAGTCGTTCAAAACACCAGAGCTGTTATTTTCGTAGCGCCAAAACGGTGTTGTTTACATTCCACACTCAAAGCACTACGAATGAACTACTGTGCCGGTCGTTTTACAAGCCGGCGAGTTAAATATGCAAATAAGTCTAATACAGTATATTTTTTCCTATTATAGAAATTATAATAAATAACGCCAATTAGTTTAGGGGATACTGTGTTTAACGTTTAGCGAAACGACAAAATACAGTTCGCCGAGGGCATGCCAGCGCATTCTGGTGATCGCCGTGTACTGGGTTGTCGTACTGCGTTGTAACTAAATTCGGCTTTTGTCTCGTCCCACCATCCACTGAGTTAACATCTAGTAACCACTTCGACAGAGCGAAGTCTTTTGTGTTTGAAATGCTATCTTCTACTATGAGTAGATAAACACTCACAAAACTGCGGTAAGTTACATTAATATATATATTATGAGTTTCGTAAATAAAAAATTAATACAGCAAGTGTGAAAGATAGTAAATAATTTTGCAACCTCGTGGCGAGGATTTCAAAAGCAGTCCGTGTCCTATATATGTAGTTAAAGTATTCAAATAACCAAGGTAAGCAATTAAGAGACAATAATTGTCGTTATCAATATAATGGTGTAGAATTCTGCTATTTTGGCGGATGTGATAGTTTTTTTTTAATGTAATTACACGTGCTAAGTGCAGACATAGACAGGTTAAAGTGTGTCAAACTTTGCCCACATGAGCATAATCATGCTTAAGAATATTATGTTGGTTTTGGAGGTGTCAAGTAAAAGGGTTACGAGTTGGCCAGTTTAAATTGTGATATACGATTATACCCAATGTACGTGACGCCTTATAGAGGGAGAAAAAGTGTTGGGACCTGTCCTAATTATTTGTGTATGCACAGGGCCCCTGGTCTAAGACGTGGACGGTGCCTCAGGATGACCATCTCCACCTGAACGTATAATAAAGGGCTTTCGACTTCGCCTGTCGTAGAGGACAACAGCATGACCTAACCAACACTCACCCTGGACTTGGTAACCTCAACTTCACCAGGTGACCTCAAACCATTATTATAATTAATTAAATCTACATAGACACCCGGATCTGTGCTGTTATCAACTTATAGCTTTTGTGGAGCATGAGTGAATAATTGTCAAATTTGATCATCTTCAAAACGTTTTAATCAGGCCTCACTTTAACTAGACAGAATTGTGCGCGGATTTCTTTGATAATGTAATAACTTGGTATTCGGTGTAAGCCCGGGGGCTGGCAGGTATCCAAGGCCTGTCACATTAATTCAATCAGTAGTTTCTTTCTAGTTTCCAGTAAAAGGGGGTTGATATTCGCAGACCGTCCCCGTTGTTTTACGGATCTGTACCGGTTGTGTGTGGGTTCTAATACTGTCCAGGCGGGGGACGAGTCCCGGGGAAGAGCTGCTACGGATGTCCAATACTCCAGTGGTCTGTTAGGAAGAGCTAAAAAGGACAAACATGGCGGTTGGAGAAGAACACAAAAGACTGTCAGAAAAACTGAATATTCCGGAAGTAATGGAGGCTACAAGGGGGTGGCAAGTGAGAAGACGGTGGCAACGGTTACAGCAGAGAAAAGAAATAAGTATGAAATTAACAGGGGAAGAAGAAGTAATATTAGAGAACAAACATCAGCAAGTAGGGATCCTGTAGCAAGTCTTTATTCCTATTTGGAGAGAAAGGAAACTTTAAAGCTTCCAGAGGAATTACCAGTGCCTAAGAGAGTGGTGGATGAGGAAGGTGAAGCGGAAGAAGAAGAGCGGAATAACTTCTGTGGATCAATACAAGACGACAAGAACACGTCTGTTGATACTGAATTACAGGACTCAGAGAGGACGTCATGGTTGAATCCAGATGCTGCAGAATTTGTTCCGGTATCTCCATCTCAGTTCATGACGGATCCAGATCCGGTAACATCATCATCGCCTACGCCGGGAGATGAGACGTCACTTGATGGTGGAGTCTTACCATCACCAGTAGAAATTAATTTAGTCATTGCACATGAACCTGGACAGCTGGATTCCAGGGTGGGAAATGTTGAGGACGTTGTAGTTGCTGAAAATGGTGAAGAAGAGGAATCGAAGGAAGAGGCAGAAGAGTGGTCTGCACATGCTGCGCAGGGGAGTATAAGTGTAAGTGTTAGGGAGACTGAAGAGTCTGAGTTTGCGGGTGGACACGGGGATGTCCAGGCTGCAAGTGTGGTAGAAGTAGATGAGGTAGAAGTTGAGGAGAAATTGGGTGGCAGTGTTGTGGAGTGTGTGAGTGAGAATGATGTAGTGTGTGAAGATGTGCAGACGCTTTCTGTAAGTAGTGTTGAGGATTCCGAGGAATGGAAAGAAGTTTCATGCGGACCAGGTGAGCAACTAGAGGATGAAGATGTGCAGTGTCGTGATGGTGATTTGGATTATGTAGAGGAGGAAAAGGAAGAGGTGGAAGAAAGAGAACCAGGGGAGGTAGAAGCAGAGGAGTTAGAGGTTGAGGATAATCCAAATCGGGGTAAAAGTAGTCAGGTAAGTTGCCTTGATTCTAATTCAGAAGAAACAAATCAGTACAGCTCAACACGAGATAGTTTCTCAGAGAGTGGTGTCCAAAAGGAACGAGTACCTAAAGTTCGTCATAAAAAGGTGAGAAGAAGCGGTTAACGGGTAGCGGGTAGATGTTCCCCACAGTCCCAGTGGTGTTCGTCTACTTCAGGGTTGCGCCCCTGCCTCCGCGAGCCTTGGTTTTCTCCACCCATCCTTATTTTCGGAGGGAACCATGTCCTTACCCTTAGTCCTAGCTATTGACCTTTCAATGATCCTTGCCCTTTTCATCTTCCCAATTTTCCTACCCCTCCCCTTAGAAAAACAAAATAAAATAAAAAACAAAACAAAAAATTAGAAAAGGAAAAAGAAAAAAAATTAGGAAAAGGAAAAAAAAGAAAAATATCAGAAAGGAATTAGAAAAGAAGTTAGTTGGAAGAGTTGTGACTAGGTTGGTGTAATGATGTTAGTGTTAGATTGTTGTTTGTCGTTTTATGGGGAGTCTAGATATTGACATAGTAACTTGTAACCTGCTGTATCGTTGTAAAATATGTTATCTGGGCGAGTCGGACTATGAGCCGTTGATAGCCGGCTGCAGGGTGGAATGTAGTTGTTGTCGTTTTCGTAATCTGATAAACCCGTCCTTGTTTATGTAAATGTAACTGTTCTATGTTTGATATGTCAATTTCACGGTCGACCTGATTTGTTCATCAGCTGAACTAGTATTGAGATTGAACTTTGTTATTAAATGGCCATGCCGCATTCCCCCGGTGGATTTCCCTGGTGTTTTTTGTTGAGAGAGAGTTGCTTAGACGGAGCGGTGGAGAGTTACCCCCCCCCTGCTAGTTAAGGTCTTTTAAAGAGTAAATGAAGGGATGATGTTCGCGTGCCCTCTATGCGGTCTTCTCTGTCCGGCTAAGCGGGGCCGTCAGCCCTAGTGTAGGGATGTGGGCCAGCCATATGGCAAGGATGGAGATGCCTTGTTGGTGCATGTGGCTGGTCGGTCCGAGAGGTGGACGAGAGGAGTAGTACGGTCACTCACATACCAAGGTGGGTGATACCTTGTTTGGTCTTCGGACGGGTATGTGAGTGGGACCGGTAGAAGTAGGTGGTGGTCACCAGAGAGGGTGACGTGTTGGGGCGGTCCCGTGGGGTTGGCATGGCGGAGAGGGTCGCATGGGGATGGTAGCAGTTGAGAGGAGTTTTTGTTCTGAGCCTCTGTACTTCTGAGAGCGAAGACTACGGTGAATGCTGATGGATACCCGTGTTGTAGAAGACAATATTGGGGTACACTGCAGGGTACCCCTTTGTCTAAGTGTGGGCAACTATGTTGCCCTTTTGGGCTGGGGGTGTGCCGGTCGTTTTACGAGCAGGCGAGTTAAATACACAAATATGCCTAATACCGTATATTTTTTTTTAATTATAGACATTATAATTCATACGCACACTACCGTGGGCGAAATTCGTTCATAGCGCTTCGAGTGTGGAATGTAAACAACATATACTTTCTTCTAGATCTCCACAGACATCGCTCTGAGCTCTGAGCGAAGAAGTCGGTTATCGCCATTATTCAACCGGATCGATTATTATTTATTTGAAACCTGCTGAAAAGTAAGTAAATTTTATCGATTCTACTTATTTTATCAATCTTATTTATATAGTTGAAGTTAACCTGAACTAAAAATATATGGCAGTGGAAACACAGGCTAGCGGCGAGAAATACAGATTATTTGCATTAACTTTAATGTTTACAGATGCCTGATGTGGATGTGAAAAAAAAACTTTCCGGTGCACAGAACGAAAAAGAAAAGTTGAAAAAGAAGTAAATGCGAAGAAATTTATAGTTTCCATCCAAAAATTTCTTCAATCCAGTAAGTTGCTGTAATTGTTCTAATTTATTAACCCTGTAAGGAGCAGTGGGAGGTAAACGTTCCACCTTTATGTTTTTAGTTTTTAAAGAATTATTTAACTATTTCACTAATAAATTAACGCTTTTTTAAGAAAATGCACTTTGTCCCCTCTTGCCCCATATGAAGGGCAAGACGGGACGACCTATTCGTAATATCAGTTTTAAGGGATATTATTAATTGTTTGTTACATTCTTTCCCAAAATATACACACGTGATGACGTGAATGTCTACCTCATCACTATCACACAGATTTTTCTTTATTGTTGACTAGCAATGAAAAAAGATTAATCGAAATATTTTGATACCCTGATCTGGCTCATTGCCCTCACTGGAATAAAATTCTTTTAAAATAATTTTCTTCTTTTTTTAAAAATTAAAGAGTCTAATATATAATTTATTTTTTAATAATATTTAGAACTGTATTCATTATAATATATAGAATAAATGGAATAAATGTAGTAATAACAATAATGTTTTTGTTAACAAACAATATATTCTATAAAAAATCATATTTTTGAAATAAAATGTACACTTCTTAGGGTTAATTTATCTACTTTTTGTTACCTTTTCTTTAACAGGCCCATCTTCAGCTTTCGAAAATCTAGTTACAGAAGAAAATCAAGAAGATATCGAAGATTCTAGTCCTATTTTTGCAGTTCCGTCTGCAGAGTCTTCCCCTCTACCAGTTATTGAATGTAACCCAGTAGAATGCGCCAATTCCTCTTCAGAAATGGAAACAGGATTAATTCCTAAAGATGCAATGAATGATCTTGCCTTATGGCCAGAAGTAATATCAGATAACCTAAGGATATGTTTAGTAAATCACAGACCAGTACAGTTAAACAATTTTATTTTTCCGAAGGATAATAAAAACAG
Source organism: Magicicada septendecula (assembly GCA_034769895.1). NCBI lineage: Eukaryota > Metazoa > Arthropoda > Insecta > Hemiptera > Cicadidae > Magicicada > Magicicada septendecula. The sequence continues at coordinate 729,345,306 of CM068367.1, forward strand.
GTCATTTTCAAATGTATATTTTATAAAGAAGTTACAAAATAATGAAACTGTTGAAAGAGACTGGCTCGTCTACTAAAAATCAAATGATTCTGTTTATTGTTTTTACTGTAAAATTTTTAATGTTAATGCCACTACTTTTAATGATAAAATGGGATATAAAGATTGGCAACATTTGTCTAGAAGTATAGAACTACATGAAAAAAGTTATAACCATTTAATGAGTGTTAAAAAGTGTCTTGATTTAAAAAGTTGTATTTTAAAAGGAAACACTGTAGACTCCATAAACCTAGCTGAGATTGAGCGCGAAAAAAAAAGGTGGATAGCTGTAATAGAAAGAATAATTTATCTCGTCCAATTTTTAGCGAAGCAATGTTTAGCATTAAGAGGAAAGACTGAAACTATATTTAAATCCGATAATGAAATTTTTTGAAATTGGTTGAATGTATTTCTAATTTTGATAATGTATTAGAGGAACACATTGCTCGCATCCAAAAAACTCAACATCGTATGCCTCATTATCTTGGTCGTAAAATTCAGAATGAAATAATCTATATAATGGGCAAAAAAATTAAAACAACTATTGTTAATGACCTAAAACTTTCAAAATACTATTCAGTTATTTTAGATTGCACTCCTGATATCTCACATGAGGAGCAAATTTCAGTCGTTGTTAGATTTGTATTTTTAAACCCATCTACAAAATATGCTGAAGTGAAGGAACATTTTTTGGGTTTTTCCCCTATCACTGATACTACTGGCCAAGGGCTGTCGACATTTCTTTTAGAATTTTTGACATCCTTGAATATTGACTTAAAGGATATGCGCAGTCAAGGGTATGATAATGGCGCAAATATGAAAGGCAAAAATATCGGCCTTCAGAAAAAAATTCTAGAATTAAACCCACGAGCTTTTTATGTTCCTTGTGCGGGACACAGTCTTAATTTAGTCGTTAATGATGCAGCTAAGTGTTCACTAGAAATAACAAATTTCTTTTCTATTGTTCAAGAAATTTATATATTTTTTTCAGCATCAACTTCGCGTTGGCAGACACTTATGAGCATGGTTCCTTCTTTAACTTTAAAACCATTATCTACTACTAGATGGGAGAGCAGAGTCGAAGCATTAAAGACACTTCGTTTTAATCTAGGAAAAATTTATGATCCTTTATATTCAATTTATTCTGATGACAAAAGAGATACTGACTCAAAAAACTTTGCTAGTTCGTTAATATCAAAACTAAAGTCGTTTAAATTAATTTGCTCTCTTGTTATTTGGTACGATATATTGTCAAAAATTAATATTATTAGTAAAGCTTTGCAAAAATCTGACGTTGCTCTTTCAGAGGCAGTCAAAATGATATCTCAAATAAAAGATGATTTAGTCAAAACTCGTACCGAGTCGGCATTCAAGGAAATGATAAGTAACGCAAAAACTTTTGCCGAAGAAGTTGATGCAGAAATTGAATTTCCCTTAGCTACCCGTCCCCGTCCCAGAAAAAGATTTTTTAATTACGAAGTTGTGGATGAACCCATCTCTGATCCAGAAAGCAATTTCAAAATAAATTTCTACTATTATTTGCTGGATACCGCGATATCAAAATTAGATGAACGATTTGAACTTTTAAATGAAAACAACATGTCTTTTTCCTTTTTACAAAATATTAACAATTGGAAAAATTTAAATTCTGAGAAAAAAAGAATGCTGTGTTTAAATTTACAGCAGAAATTGAGCAATGGTTCAGAATCGGACATTGATGGAGAGGACTTATTCAATGAACTCGAAATTTTACCAACGTTCGTTGACGATTACACAACCCCATTAAATATTTTGAATTACTTGCTTTCAAACAGTTTAGTTTCAGCATTTCCGAATTTGTCAACCACACTACGAATTTATTTGACATTACCAGTCACAGTGGGCCACAGTGAAAGATCTTTTTCAAAATTAAAATTAGTTAAAAATTATCTTAGGTCAGCAATATCTCAAACTAGATTACCTAATTTATCAATAATTAGTATCGAACATGAAACTCGTATAGAAGTAAGTGACATTGTTAGGGATTTTGCTAATGCAAAGGCTCGAAAAGTAAATTTTTTTTAACTTTATAAGTTATATTAGTTGTTTATAGTAAATAAACTTACTAATTCAATTTTTAATTTTGTTTCATTATACTTTGTGTAAATGGCGCAATAAACTATTTAACATAAATAAAACAAAAGTTGGTTTCTATAAGACCCCAGATATCCTCAATAACGGCTTACTCCTATTTTCCCATCCAATTTTGTAAGTAATTTGTGTGATGTGGGATGGTGTTTGTAGTAACCTGATAGGTTTCAAATGTAACGACTGGATAAAGGTTGGGGGGGGGTGCCACGATAGTTCTCGCACCAGGGCGCCGGATAGGCTAGGGCCGCCACTGTTAGTGACCACAGTACTGTGCTTAAGGCTGAAGCAGTAAGTAGAAAGAAGTAGTTTCTATGAACTATTTCATTTCAAAAATGATTTAAAATATAAATCTTAGAACATGGAAGTCATGTATGGTTCTCCATACCGATATTTTAAATTTGTTAATACATCCTTATTCTATATTTTTTTTATACCTTTTACGACTTTATAATCATTTGTACACACCTAATTGATTATTTCCAATTACATTACTTTATGTGCTCTTAATAAAAAAATATTTAAATAAATTAATTATTTGTTCATTCTCCAAGCAAGGATTTAACTTGACTGTTCATTCATTAAAGAAAAATAATTAAAGAATATTCTGATTACACATAAATTGCATTCTCTTATCTTTATCTACATAGTTATTATTTAATCTAACAAAAAATGTTTTTGTTTTTCTTTTTATGAAAGTCTTTCAATGTCTTTACTCTTTGATAATTATATATTGGTTTTTCGTCACCTTAAATTCTGCAGATTTGTCCCATGTCCTCCAGCGATCCCGTCAGTCCGCTCCGCCTGGATGTCCTCTTGTCCTCACTGCTCGTTCTCCCGTCTCTCGTCCTTCAGGTACATCGGCTGCTGTAGATTATAATGACGTTTTGCTCTGGATCTGTAGCTGTTATGATAGAACCATCTCTATTGCTCTGGGTCTCGTTCCTCTGCTAGAAGTTCTCTCGCCATCTGTCTAGAGTTGACGTTCTTAGTTGTCGACTGCTCATAGACGTCTGACGATTTTATTGTTACAGTACTTTTTAATTATTGTTTTTCATTACTACTTGAAATCAAAACATTTGCCGTAATACTTTATAAGTTACGATTAAAAAGTCTTCCTGATTGTTAGACATAGCGTCTAACTCTGTCCAAAGTAAATTAAAAATTCGCATCTCAGACGGACATAGTGTACCGCCGCGACTGAAGACTGTTAGAAGAGAGTTCGGCTCTCCTGGGCTCATATTTATATCCACCAAGAAAACCACACCTGTCGGCTCAGGAACAAGCCTGTCGAAAACTGAACCATGGCGTGAGTGACCCCACTCTCGTCTCATTTCACATATTTGCACTTTTTCGCCAAACACTGTTTAATGCGGATTTCAAGGTGATATAATATTGTCTTATTTAATTATACATACGATATTTAATTATCATAATGATCGCACCATTAGTGTAATTATAATGCTTTAATTAATTAATTCGCACTGATTGTCTGAATTACGTAGAATTCGCACTGCACATGTGTCTGATTTTTACGCATTTTTAGAAGTTTTTACATTCTTTCTAACATTTATGGTTTGCTTAAAATTAAATATACTCTTAATTTAGCATTTACTTGGGGTGATGTTGCAAACTTTCAGGCTCAAACAGGCTTCACGCACACACTCTATTTACTTGTGTACATGCTTACAGTGGTAATCGTGTGATATTTCTTGTTGATTCCTGTTTGAAAGCCAGCTTCCAATTTCACACCTGCTCGTCTATTACATATTATTAAATTAAATATTTATTTTATTTCATATATGCTATAACCAAACTCGTGTCTCGTGTTCTTCTTCGTTCGTATACCTCTGTAAAATATAACAGTGTGTCTGAGTGTAAAAATGTGTCTGTGTTTCTTACCACTGCGTCCTCGCACGGCGATGTAATTCACGATGTTTGGGCCCGTAGCGAACGTACTGGGACCAGGTATCGTGGTTCCCGATCTGAGGTTCAAACGTAGTGGATAATCTCCGGGTGGTGCCAAATTGTTTATATAAAACAATTAAAATTGTTTCCTTATCAATTTTCTATTTGAACGAGGAGACGAATTCAATCCGTCCCGCCTTTTCTCAATTTTTTTCAATCGAGTTAGCAGTTACAGTCTTCGCTACTTGCGCGCTAGACGTCGCATCAGAAACCTTCGCTATACATTATATTTTTAAACATACACTTTTCTAATGAAAATAAAACACAATTTAACACACACAGTATAGATTTATTATTAATTTGAAGTTAATATTTTATAGACACAAGTTGTAATTAATTTTTCATATACAATTCTGCACCGGATAATTCTTTATGAGACTCTTTCCAGGGTTAAACAATCGACTTTTGAATACAAATAAACACAGTATGGCGTTTTATTATGCCAATCAACAAATATTTCGATCGATGGTTGTGGGCTCTTTGGATCACGTTAAAAGGTTCAGATGCAGTTACAATATTAAAAATACACAACCTTACAATGTTTTTTCCTTAAGTAGGATAATGTGTAGTGGTAATTGTTTTGTTTGAGTGTCATACAAGAGGTTTAAAAGTCGTACATAAATATGAGGTTAGCTCTATAGTTAACAAATTTTTAGTGATTTAATATTACGATTAAATCCTTGCAAGAGAATAAAAATGATTCAGTGGTATTCAACATACATTGAGAAATATTCAAAGTGCGTTTATTTTTGGAAGTTGAAATAATTTAACTGATACTTAACAGCGTTGTAGTACGGTATTACTCTGGATGTCGAGAAGGAAGGATTGTGGCATCAATATAATTCATTTGTTCTTTATCCAAGCTTCGGCATCTTTTTCAAAGTTGTTTGGACTTATTTAGATATTTCGTCTTCAATTAAACGTCTTCTCCCTCTGGTCATGGTATTCCGCATACATCAGACTTCTTTACGATCGATTTCTATACTTTGTTTTACTTTTAAGATGTTTTAATTATGAAAATGTGTTATACAGAAATTTCGCATCTGGCTTGCGATAGCGTCACTTTTCAAGTAATTGTATTCAACGGTAATTACCTTGTTAAACGGTCGTTTCCATGGTTACATCATTAATTTCATTGGGCGAGCTGAACATGAATACATTGTTATCAATTTTTGAATTCCTTTCATATCTTCGGACTTTCTTCCTCCTCTTATCTTCCTTCTTAGTTATTATCTATTTGCACTGTCATTTATATTTTCTCACAAAGATTATTTTGGTACCCCACAATATTGGGTTTTATCAAGTTTTCTAATTTTACAATTAATTTCCTACTTACTAATTACATTTCTCTGTTTATATAATTCCTTAATTTAATATTTGGTTTTTAATAATAATTACCATTCATACTTGGTGAATTAGTCACCTTGGATTTGTCCATTACATGGTGATTTTTATACAATCAGTAAGTAATTGCTTATGTTTGACCGTTAGGCCTGTTTCACATTTAAGTAGCCATTACTGGATTTTTATGGCTTCATACATAATATATTTCATTTAGTCCTAAATGGTTATTTTGCATTTATAATTAGGTTTAATGTCTCTGGATGTGTTTGAATTTAGTCTTTTTGTGATCTTGGTTAGTAACAACTGTGTTACTCTATATTACTGGCTAATTATTTGCTATTCATTTCCAATATAACATCTAGGTCTATGGTCTGTATGACTCTTACAGCCATATCCAATTCATAAACAACAGTTTCTACAATTCATTATTTCTTATTTGTTGTTCTGGTGCTAAACAATCTCACCTCTATTGAACTTTTTTCATTAAACTCCCCTTATAACATGGGTATTTACTTAATGTTAATACAGACTTATTTTCTAATGCTTTTTGCTCTCCCTTCCATGTTAACACCATCTTATTACTTTTCCTTGTGAATCACAGCTTTAAACTTTTTACAATACCTTCTTAAGTTATAACAATACTATTCCCTAGTCATCACAGTGAATACCACTACTTAGTGTTCATTATTTACTGAATCAATGTTCTATTCTAAATATTATTCATTGTAACTTTGTTAAATGTTATTGTTCACTCTTAAAACTAAAACAGGTTATTTTACTAAGTCTTTATCTTAGCCTACTCTCCTCTTACTATTTTTATGATAGACAATATTTGTATTTATTTCTCACTTGCACTTTCTTAAATTATTTAGTGTTCATTATAATTTACTTAGTGTTTCTTTAGTATTATATCACTCTAGGATAAATCACTTTCACCAGTTCAACTTCCATTTATTTCTCATCATTTTATTCTCTTTCTCTACACACTATCTATATAAAATTATTAATATTGTGTCTTTCTTTGTTAACAAATTACATATACCCCTAACTCTTTGGTTAGTGTACTTTTATTTATTGTTTCATACTACTGACTGTTTATAATTGTCATTCAATCAATACTAACATTCATTAATAGTTTTGGTTCTTAACCGGTTTCATTTTCTTTATTATTTTGGATTACATTATTTCTCCCTTCTCTATTTTTTATTCCTTGTTTGGTTTTCTTGACGTGTTTCATTTTGTTTTCTTCCTCGTGGGTTTGTTCTCTCTTGGTTTTCATTCTTCTTCTCCTTCATTCGTCTTGTTTTCTTTATTTTGGTTTCTCAACTGGCCAATCTCTGGGGTTGGGTCAATGTCGTTTGTCTGTCAGTCTATTATTTGAGTTTCTTTATTAATCACTTTCGGTTTATTACTCCTTCTCCTTCCATGTTAATTACCTTTTATGTATTTTTTACTCTCCACATAATTTATTTATTCAAATATAATATTATTTAGCATTTTTTATACATACTTATTGTTATCAAAATTTATCTGAATTTGGTGATGTTATAATGCGCATTACAGCCTATGCTTGTATTGTCGCAATATATATATATATATATATACACACACACATACACACACACGTGCGCGCACGCATGCATACTTGCACAGGTAGTTTTTGAAAGACATGAATGATACATTTGTTATTTAAAACATAATAAACAATGAGATTAAATGCAAATGATATACGAGTGCCATATAAAATTTTACTTATAAGACATTAGTAGTTCCCTCTAAAGTGTGAAGATCTAAGAAAATAAAATATAATATTTAACTGCAAACAATATACATAAACAAATAAATATCAGCAGTAAACTTTTCTGTTCACATTTATGAAATTGATAAATATAATTAAAACAGTACATGCATCCAGATTTGCTGCTTCTGAATGTTTTATAAACACATCTCAGTTTTTTTTTGTTCCTTTCCACTGCCTAGCAATGGAACGTCACAACTACTGCCTTCATACTATCAGGTGTCATGACAAAGGTGAGCGTCATTAATTCGTCACCAGTAGGACTAAAGAGGTAATTAGTGAAACAGACAAATTAGAGAGGGAGTAGGTAAAAACACCATTAAGCACTATGCTAGAACATACGTATTGCTGAAAATTTTCAAACTCAAACAAGTAACTTGCAAATAACATTTTTTTAATAAGTAATTGCAAAAAAAAATTTGTTAATGACTGTAAAAAAAAAGGCTGTAATTTTCCTTTGTTTTTTCTGTCGACTGAGTTTCAAAGACCAAGTTATATACCATGCATAAGAAAATTATTTAGGCAGTTCTGCTTCATCTCAGCACTTATACCACTTGACTGTTTAGTCAGTGATTGACTGGCCTCCTTCTGAGAGACTGCAGGATTAATTGAATGACCATCTTTTTCCATTACTTTCTGTAGGCTCTGTAGATATGAATGATACTACAATTCACCATCATTAAACATTTCACAGCATACATCAAGTAAGTAATTTTTACATCAATTTTTATGTTGTCTTCAATCAAATTGTTAAATGCTGGCGGGGACGTTAGGTACCTCACAGTTCCAATGTGGAGTCAAGACTTTCTGGTTCCGTAGCCAAGATTTAGAATGTTTTCCATAATACAGTGGAACTTGGTTATTACGGCCTCGGCTGTTACGTCAACTTGGGTGTAGCGTTATTTTGTCATAAGTCCGGTCAAACTGATATCTTTAACATTATAAAAATTCCCGGTTTTAACGTGACTAAATATTGTACTACTCTGTTATAGCATCAAAAATTTCTCAGATATTTTACTCTACATTTCCTACAAACAAATATATGTGCGCGCGCTACGCCCATGGCTACAGACATACATTGTACGCAAGCGATAAGCACTGTAACAGGGCCGCCGGCGCCAGCGCCAGATGGAGAAAAAATTTTAAAAATTAGGAAATGCGAACATGGTGATGTGGATGCAGCATTATTGAAATGGTTCAAACAGTGTCGATGTTCAGATATTCCTGTGAGTGGACCAATTCTGAAAGAGAAAGCTACAGAATTCGGAATTTGTGGTGAGGCAAAATGCGTAGATCTGAACGTTACAGGCGATTGGGTGCGTAACACTTGGCCACAAATTAGACGATCATATAAAGATGAAGACATCTTTAATGGAGATGAAGCCGGAATTTTTTATAAATTAACTCCAGATAAGATTTCAAATTTAAAAATGAAAAGTGCGTTGGTGGGAAGCTCTCTAAACAAAGAGTTACAATTTTTGTTTGCGCGAACATGACGGGAACCGAAAAAAGGAAACTTTTAGTTATCGGGAAAAGTTTGCATCCTAGATGTTTTAAAAACATCAAAAAACTTCCTGTAAGTTACACTGCCAACAAAAAAGTGTGGATGACTTCTAGTATTTTTGAAGATGAACTAAGAAAGTGGGATAAAGAACTGTCATCGAAAAACAGAAAAATTCTACTTCTAGTTGACAACTGTGCAGCCCATCCAAAGTTAAATTTGACAAACATTAATCTGGTCTTCTTATCGGCCAACTGTACGAGTGTCCTGCAACCTATGGACCAAGGCGTCATTAGAAGCCTAAAGTGTCACTACCGCAAGCAACTTTAAACAAAAATTATTTTCTGTATGGACACGGCGCAACCTGCCATAATTTCACTCTTAGATGCAATACAATTCCTAGATGACTCTTGGAAGAGTGTAACACAGAAGACGATAGCAAAATGCTTTAGTAAAGCACAACTCGTACATGATTTACCCGATGATGACGACTTGCCGCTCTCGGAGTGGATTAAGAAATTTGACGTAAATGAATTTGGAAATGAACTTGATTCCTATTGTAACTAAACTAAATCCGTTGTGTTTACAATGTGTTATAAATTGTTTAATATTAGGCTTTAAAATTTAAAAGTGTGTTTACAATCGAAAATCAAAGTTACAAGTTATGGTGAATCGAAATAATTATAATTGTCTTAAAAGAACTCCTTTAGATGAAAATAAAATAATTGCAGTAATATTGTTTGAACAATAACGTTGCTTAACTCAATAAATAAAGCGTACTAGCTGGTTACTTGATGAAGGTAGCCGTCGTGTTGATTCTGGCAGCGAAACTCCTCCTCCAGGTTGACAGTTGTCTAAGTACGTAAAGTCTAGTCACGTCTGGACAATACAATTAATAAAATACACTCCCACGTACCTGGTCGTGATTCTGGAAGTTCAGAAGTTCACTTTTTCAAGAAATTAATAAGCTGCCAAGACGGTTTACAAAACCAGCTTACTTTATTTACAAGGTTAGGTTACCTTGTTTAATATTGGGCGCCACACAGGTTTATTTCGGGAAAATCCCGTGTAAAACCCATTAATAGAATCCAATAATAATTTTAAAAAACTGAAATTGTGTTTATTGCCCTTATGGCAATTCAATTCAACAATATATGATTGCAACGAAAAGTTATTTTGATTATTCTGAATGAATTATTTATTTAATTTTGAGAAATAAATTACGTCAAGTTATGCTGCTAATAACGGGGTTTTATTTGTACCCTTGATAATGAATTCAAACAAACATAATTAAGAAAATACATCGATATACAATTGAAAATATTTCGTTCACATACCCTATTCTACTAGCTCAGAGCATGAATAACAGTTCTGGTTATGTCCAGATAAACTTTACTTTGAATATTAATATTATTTATATCTCGGGCATAAATTCTTTGAAACACAAGAAAGAATGCTCATGCCTACACAATAGTTAATTATTTCATAATACAATATCGACTAGTAATGCCTTGTTGTTTATTAATAAAAATCAAACCTATTTTATAGGTTAGGCGTTCGTCACGCTTGCTTAATTATTCACAAAGTTATATAGCGAGACCACTTAAGACTAACATCATTCTTAAACAGGATTGACAAATCCACTAAATAAATTCAGACATTGTGTAATACAGAAAATGTTTTGGTGTTATGCGTCAGTACAAATTTTGTTTACAAAATATATAGGTTAGTGCACTCAGTGTAATGGAATAAATTGTCACGCTGTTACCTCTTTATTTTAATCTTTTTCGATTAAAATTTAATTAAACACTCCAATGGTCGGATTGTAATGACCATCGTTATTCACTACATACGCACTTGAACAGAGAATACTGGTCCGCTTCTGACTAAAAAGAACCTTATATGATACTATTTAATTATTTTCTCCTGTTCGGTATATCCCGCACTGAATAAAATAAATACTTCACATCGATGCACTGATTCTATGTAGACTGTATAGTAGTTACTTTGTTGTTGCCGAAATAATTCAATGGACGCACTATTATATGAAGCTATCAGTTAATAAAAATTTTGATGAGACGAGCGGCACCTTCCGCTCTTGATGATTGTCAAAAAGTGTCTAACGGTAATTATCCGCATTCCCTTATATACCCTCTGTTTTGATAGGGCTTAGGCAATTGTTTTATTTAGTAAGCTATTTTCTGATTGGCTTAGCCAGGCGTTACGAAAGTGACGCATTGTTTTTCCAATGGTCATTAACCGACTTTTCGCCAGAATGATTGACAGCCGTCGTTGTTGTTAGTTTTAATAAACAGATTTTTTACTTTCTATTTACAAATGATGCTAACGCATGTCACGCACTTATTATAGTTGCGATCGGGGTTGTATCGCTATCAAATTAAAGGATATTTTTTACTCTTCAATTTGATATAGTTTGACACTGGTTTATTTACACTTTCACTGACATTTTTTAATAAACAATGTTCAGGTACATGGCTTCGCGCTATAACCTCTTCTTTAGAGTTATAACGGAGGGAACCCAAAATAATTGGTTCTGCCAATTATTTCAGGCTGCCTTATTCGAGACGAGCTGAAATTTAAATCAGAACAACACACAGTAAGACATACAAGGAATCAGGGAAGGTGAAACTGTTGATTTATATACTCAGTATATGTGTGTAACAAGAAGACTTGCTTTATTAAACATTTGAAATATAACATTTACTCCAAAGAACAGATCCCATTACATTATTAATTAAATTATTAAAATTAAGTTAAATGCTTTATTTAAAATATGGGATCACAACAAATTCATCTAGCTATACCCCCGGATCCGGGTAACCATTGGTATTTAGTCTCTAATCTTTTAATTATATTTAATTCAAAATTTTATCTTGCAAGACTTTTACCTTTTTGCTTTATATATATTCCATTAGAAGAATGGTATTAATAACACTACGTTACGTTAATATCTAAACTGTTACAATTGAATGATATTGAATAGTTACAATTAAATTCTCAAATTTAAGTTTTTATATTCTTATAAAATCAATCGTCTCTGAAAGTCTCTTAAATAGAGTATTGTGTTACAAAAATATTATCATTATTCCTCGATAGACGTGCTATCGAGTCACCTCTATTTTTGGATGTAGTAATCGCCTCCATGTGGTTCCGTCTTGGGAGTCCTAAAACGTCGTCCTCGTCTTGGTCTGGTCTCTGTTGTTCATGGCTTAATACGTCTGCAGGATAGGTAGAGTCTTCTACGCCGATACTCGTCGATTCTCAGATGTCTCGAACTGCATCATCGGTACGGTATACTGGAGTTCTCATTTAGATGGTCCATGACCACAGGTCAGATGTTGAAAAGATTCGTCCGTCGGTGAAGATTGCAGTCATCGTTTTTTCTTTATTAACACTCGTCGTTTGTAGTTACATCTTTCTTCTTGTTACAAAGTTTTTGGAATTTTCTTTTTGTTAACGCTACATGTTACACTTTTTGTAACAGTTAGTAAAATACAAAATAATAATTAATTAATCCACACTAACAACAAATTGTATAACTTTTGAACAGAGCATTTTGCTCGTGCGTCTGCACAGCTGGGCGTCGTCATCGCAAGAGAGCGATTTTTCGTCCGCTACCCTTGCACATGACAAGAGAGAGTGGGGTGTTTATTCCGCGAGCATATATAGTTCCTGTTTCTTTTTAAATAAACTTTTTTATTTATACTGACTATCGCTAGATGAAAATACATCATTTAAATTAATTGTTTTAGTTACTATCTGTGTCTACAGATACGTTAATTATTAACATTAGTTTACTCTATTATTTTTAATTACAGTAGACTCGGAAAACATGTAGAGTCCGGTATCAACAGGTAGGCGCTTGATAGCAAGCAAAGGGTTAAATACGAACATAATAATTATTTACAATATGCCTTTTCTTTATGGATACTTTGCCCTTATTAATTACTTCTTCCATTCACACTTAGTACCTACATGTTTTTATTATTATTATTGTGAGATTTAAATGGTTAATTGTATGCAACCTTAATTAATTAAATTTTTTTTTTATTCTGTAAATGTCACAATTTAAATCGTCACATACTCTGCCTCCTTACCAACACAGACTCCTAAAAATTTGGTCAGCTATGTACCGAGAGTATGCTTGGGGAGTTCCGTGTGAAATTTCTTATTATTATTATTGTTAATTATTATTCTCTTTTATTATTATTATTGCACGGTTTATTTGTTTTCAATTCTCTTTAAATGATCTTATTCATTTAAATGTTCTCCTCCGTGAAATTCCCTTTTTCTCACTAAATACAGTACTTACTCTTAATACTAATTTCCCTGATTTCAGCAACTCACAATATCGTGGCCCGACTGACATCAGCTTACTCTAACTCTACACGTTAGCTTTCAGCATTCAAAAATGATCTCTTGGCTCTCTTGGCTCATCATTATCCTTTTCAGTCGGCGCCGTTGTGACTCGTTACTTAACATGTATAATCACTTCTGGATTATATATCATAAACTTATTTCTAATGTAATCTAAAGAGGATCCCATACTCCACTTTAGATCACTGTTTTGAGAGAAGCGGAATTTCACGAAGATACTTTTCATTTAACTCTTTAACAATTACTAGACAACTTTGCGGAAGGGGAGACACTTTACACAATGCATTGTAATCCACTCGCGGTGGCATTCATTGTTTAGGGAGAGCAACCTTTAATACAATTGAGACGGTGGCTGCTTAATACAATACTGAACACGCTTCCTTTTCTCTACCTTGCCACAACTGGGGTGTTTACACTACGCAACGTAACCTTTATTATTATTATTCACTTTTCTCTTATTTACTGCGATACGATTTACTACTACTTATTTACACGTTACACAAATTTGTTTAACTTAAGATTTATTTAGCAATTATGACTATTTCAGCAATTATTAATCACTTATTATTACTTTAGGGTTTTAAAAACACTTACCTCGAATTATTTCCTATACACTTTAATACATTGTAAACATTTATTAACAGAGATTCTTATTAAACCTTTGGCATTAAATTCTATTTAAACGATCAGCTCTTGGTACTCATTTTCTTTTCTTCTGTGACCTTCCCTTTATCTTGTTTCTTAAAATCTATCTTAATTTTATTTCTACTACTAATTTACGTAACCTCACAACATCATGGCCCGACTGATTACATCTTGTATACTCTAACTCTAGTAGTTAGTTTTCTGCTACTTTCTTTAACTCTTGTAAAGAATTTTTCAGTGCGGCGCCATTGTGACTGTGTTACGTTCCTTATATCTATTTCGCTTATTTATACTTAAGATAACCTAAAGTTGATCCCATACTCAACCTTAGATTATTTCTAATTCTAGTTGCTTACTTTACTGAGATAAGCGGAATGTCACGAATGGGAATCTTTATTCACTACTAAACAATCAATTGTCACACACTAAACAAGAGGGGACAAACACTTTACTTTCAACGATCAGCTGTTACGCTGGAATGTGGGTCAAACTAGTTTTAAACAATGGCCTCGTTTATGAGGCAGAAGTCAACTCGAGGGTGGATATTTCTCTATTGTTCCATTTAACAATAGCTGGCGGCTAGGGACTTATTTTCAAGCAGGACACAACTTATTTATTATTATTCACACATATTATTCATTTCTTTTTACTTATTTCACTAATACACTTTTATAATTATAATTCTACTAACGTGTTATAATAATTTACGATATTATTAAACTTTTTATTTTAAATGACTTACTATTTATTATTATTTTGGTCTGATTTAAGAAACGGTTTCTTTTTTGTTTCGAACTCGTTTATTTACTTAGGGAAGCATCATTCCATAAAATTAATTAGTACGCTTGTTTTATTTAATTCGATTTAATTTTCAACAAAGGGGAGATACATGTTTACTAGGCACAAGACGACACACAGGAAAGGACACGCTTCTTATAACAATAGAGCTATCAAAGAGGGTGAAGAAATTGTTTCATTCCGCGATGGGGGAGGCTCACAATGACAAAATACACACTAACAGGAACACACAAGAATTCAACCGGTCTGGTATTGTTTACAAACAGACGTGTTGTTGAATGAACTTTTGACAAGCTCCTACATGTTTTGTTTACCTTGGATTATATGTTACTCTTACTTTACACATATCATATTTACTAATAAAATTATCTATACTATACTACTATAATATTAATTATTATTTTATCTTATTTAAATTTCTGACACATATCAAAATACACGAGTAAATAAATCAACAGCTTATGAATAGGGACACAATTACTGTTTAACAACACAAGTCACAAATTTTTTTTTTATTATTAGTAGCAAAATTTAAACAAATTAGCAGAGTGGCGCATCTTATAACCTCTTCTTTAGAGTTATAACGGAGGGAACCCAAAATAATTGGTTCTGCCAATTATTTCAGGCTGCCTTATTCGAGACGAGCTGAAATTTAAATCAGAACAACACACAGTAAGACATACAAGGAATCAGGGAAGGTGAAACTGTTGATTTATATACTCAGTATATGTGTGTGTAACAAGAAGACTTGCTTTATTAAACATTTGAAATATAACATTTACTCCAAAGAACAGATCCCATTACATTATTAATTAAATTATTAAAATTAAGTTAAATGCTTTATTTAAAATATGGGATCACAACAAATTCATCTAGCTATTATTCGAGTAACCATTGGTATTTAGTCTCTAATCTTTTAATTATATTTAATTCAAAATTTTATCTTGCAAGACTTTTACCTTTTTGCTTTATATATATTCCATTAGAAGAATGGTATTAATAACACTACGTTACGTTAATATCTAAACTGTTACAATTGAATGATATTGAATAGTTACAATTAAATTCTCAAATTTAAGTTTTTATATTCTTATAAAATCAATCGTCTCTGAAAGTCTCTTAAATAGAGTATTGTGTTACAAAAATATTATCATTATTCCTCGATAGACGTGCTATCGAGTCACCTCTATTTTTGGATGTAGTAATCGCCTCCATGTGGTTCCGTCTTGGGAGTCCTAAAACGTCGTCCTCGTCTTGGTCTGGTCTCTGTTGTTCATGGCTTAATACGTCTGCAGGATAGGTAGAGTCTTCTACGCCGATACTCGTCGATTCTCAGATGTCTCGAACTGCATCATCGGTACGGTATACTGGAGTTCTCATTTAGATGGTCCATGACCACAGGTCAGATGTTGAAAAGATTCGTCCGTCGGTGAAGATTGCAGTCATCGTTTTTTCTTTATTAACACTCGTCGTTTGTAGTTACATCTTTCTTCTTGTTACAAAGTTTTTGGAATTTTCTTTTTGTTAACGCTACATGTTACACTTTTTGTAACAGTTAGTAAAATACAAAATAATAATTAATTAATCCACACTAACAACAAATTGTATAACTTTTGAACAGAGCATTTTGCTCGTGCGTCTGCACAGCTGGGCGTCGTCATCGCAAGAGAGCGATTTTTCGTCCGCTACCCTTGTACATGACAAGAGAGAGTGGGGTGTTTATTCCGCGAGCATATATAGTTCCTGTTTCTTTTTAAATAAACTTTTTTATTTATACTGACTATCGCTAGATGAAAATACATCATTTAAATTAATTGTTTTAGTTACTATCTGTGTCTACAGATACTTTAATTATTAACATTAGTTTACTCTATTATTTTTAATTACAGTAGACTCGGAAAACATGTAGAGTCCGGTATCAACAGGTAGAAAAATAGGCGCTTGATAGCAAGCAAAGGGTTAAATACGAACATAATAATTATTTACAATATGCCTTTTCTTTATGGATACTTTGCCCTTATTAATTACTTCTTCCATTCACACTTAGTACCTACATGTTTTTATTATTATTATTGTGAGATTTAAATGGTTAATTGTACGCAACCTTAATTAATTAAATTTTTTTTTTATTCTGTAAATGTCACAATTTAAATCGTCACAGCGCTGTCGTCTGCTAAAGAAGTCGATTATGATCCTCTCTTATCCATACATTATTTGTGTTCCACATCGCATTTTCACTTAAACGTCTGTGTTGGAATACGAGTATAACCGTCTTTGTACTTATTTAACGAATATAATGATTAAATCTTAACTTATTGATGTACTACATAGCTATGAACTATTCTTACTTCCTAATGACATTTTGGTTTACACTATTTTGCTCTATGCTATTCATTAATAATTGAGTTATTACTTGTATAATATATTAACAATGCTTATTGCTACCTTTGGTATAAATATTGTTCAGTGTATGTGATTTACACTCGTAGTACTTTCTACTTATCACCTTACTGACAATTGTTCATTTTAGGCGTTGCCTAGGCATACCGTTTGCATCGGATTTATGTCTTAATAATGTTTATTATTTTAAATTTCGGTACCTTGGTGAGGTAGCTTACTTATATAAGGTTCCCTCTTACCATTATTTTTACTTATTATGATTACATTTGAGACTGTAATACAGCTTCAATCTTATATTGTGGCCATAGCTAATCTTAGTCCTAGGCATTAATAGTTACTAGTCATAGTTGATTTATTCTCAGCCAAATACTGTTGCTGATATCATATTATTCGGGTCGTTACTTAATTATTTTTATCAACATGTCAAATTACATTCAAGTTATTCACTGACTCGCTTGACAGCTTAAAGTGAATTTAATTTGTCCAGTAGTTTGTGTCAGTTACAGTATTGGTTGTAGTGTCAAGCAGCGTCTTGTTTACTGCTTCTTGTGGCACTTCTTCTTCTTTCTTCTCCATTGGTCCCTCTCTTCTTCGCTACTTTTATCATTATATTATTTATTTACATTACCTTCATGTATTTATTCATTCTATGGGCATATGTCTAGGTTATGTAACACCTGGTCATGTTACATATACTCCCCTCTCAAAATTGATAATTTGAGAGAAAATTTTATTTTAGATAAAATTATCATTTCAATTTAAGTTTAGTACATTATTACTGCTTTTTGGTCTTGTACTCGTTGCATTGACCTTTAACATACTATTAGTGTGTTACCCTAGTTTGAGTTCTTGGCTAGTGATATGATTCTTAGCTTACTAGTATTTTTTCAAGTTTCTCATATTTTAAGTTACTCAATTACAATAGGTTTCACTTCTTAAATTAACAATTTCCTGTCTTACAACAATACATTTTTCTTTCTCATTACATATCTTTATTTTCGTGATAAATTCTATGGTTCTTTCATTTTTTACCTCACAGTTTTTTTATTAATAGTCCTTGATATATTACTATATAATTCCCTAACATTTGTAGTGGGTTCGGAGTCAGAGGGGCTCTTATTTGGCATCCATTCTCCGCCGTTCCTCAGCTACACGTCCTCAGAATCAGAGGCATCCTCATCTCTGTCTGAGACAAAATAAAAATTGCACGTAGCAACAGTTGCACTATCACAACACATAAAATATAACATATCGTTCATTTTGAATAATATAATATATTCAATATAACATTCAAGGTATTAGAGGTTCCATTTGTATCACATTTCATTCCTTTATACTTTCTAATATACTTCTTTCACAGGTAATCATTCCTTTTCAGACTTGACATATTGGCCATGTTCTTTATTAGCCTTGTTGTTACCTTTCTATACTAGTTGACAATTTGTTTTGGTTCATCTGAGTATTCTTAAAATTACACACTTATGTTGATCATCATACAATTATGCAGTTGTTTCTTACATATAGAGTTTACAACATTTCACTTTTGCAACAGTTTACAAGTTTTTACTCTCATCAATAGTTTACACTTATCCTGAATTATTAGGGTTTACAGTATTCATATACTAAATGTTTTTGTTAGATATTCTCTGACATATCTTGTTACATACAATATTTGGTAATTCAATAACATTTTTCTTTCTCTTCATTCCATAATAATAATAGCCATCTTCATAATTAACTCTCTTTGGTATCCTGCCTCTCTACTCCTTCAAAGGTCAGTTGTTTAAACCTTTATTCTGGACGGTTTTTTATAACATATTTCTTTGGTTTGTTTAATTTAACATAGGAGTATTAGAGTAATTTTATGTCACTATCTTAGGTACATTTTTGTTATATGCTACTTTTTTGTTCTATATGATATAATAGATATCTTTCTTCTCATTAAATTATTTGGTTTACCATACACATTTCTTCTATTACTTAATATGATAAATCTGGTTCTTATTTAATATGTAACAAATAGTTTTGGCATATACACTAATACTACACACTTTTTATAACACAATATGGTAAATCGGCTTGCTATAGGCAATTTGACACCTTCAATACCTTGGGTATAATACATGATCCTCCTGATCACTAATTGAATCCTTTTATGGTAGATACTTTTAATATTTCTTATACACTAAACACTCTTGTGGTAATCGTCGTACACCACTATAATTAGTCCTTTTATCATAATGATTACATTTATGGTTTATATATTTGGGGTTTATATTGGGCTTTTTCATTCTATTGGGTCCATTGGTTGGGACAATTACGTTTCACAGGTACCCTTTTTCATAGCTGTCTCTAGTACAACATGTTTGTGGTATTTGGCACCCTATAATAACATCTCATAACAAATTTCCTTATATATAGTATTTCTTCACCGATGTTTGGTTGTAGGTACCTTTGACCTTTTTATTTATTAAATCGGTAAGTTCATATGTATTATTTTTATGGTCCTTTGTTATGGTATAAGGGCCTATGTATAGTACTAGTAGTTTTTTGGTGATGCCCTCCATTGTACTGGGCAACTCCCTATTCTTCAGTAGCACCTGATCTCCTACGTTATATTTTATTACTCGGGTTGGCACTTGTTGTTTATATTTTCTTTTGCGTTGTTCCAATTTCTCCATGATCTTGTCATGGTATTGGATCTTGTTAAATTGATACTTTGGACTCTGGGGAAACTGAATTATGTCACTTATCTCTCTAGGTGGAGGCTTCTCGAACATTGCATTATAAGGTGTTGTTTCAATTGACTGGTGGTGTGCTAAATTAATAAAATCTTCCGTAGCTGGGATGTATTCACTCCATTTTCTTTGTTGACTGGAACAATAGGTTCTGAGAATCCGTCCAACTTCCCTTAACACTCTTTCTGATGGATTGCTGCTGGGATGGTACACTGAGGTTTTATATGTTTTTACTCCATGTTCCAGCAGTGTGTCTCTCCATCCCCGTCCTTTGAACTGGGTACCATGGTCCGTTATTATGGTCTTCGGATAGCCCACTTAAGGTATGTAATTCAGCGTTATGATGTTGAGTATCTTGTTGGTGGTTGCGCGATTAATTGGATACAGCTTTACAAACTTAGTATAATGGTCGAACATGATTAACAAATATTTGTACTGTCGTCGACCTCCACTTCTGGGAAATGGACCACAGATGTCCACAAAAACTTTCTCTAATTTGGCTAATGAGGTTATGGGAATCATCTGCCCCTCCTTCCTTTCGTTGGTGCACTTCACCATCTGGCATATCTGACAGGTTTTAATATACCTTCTCACCCTTCTGTTTATGTCCTCGATGTACATGTGCTCCTCCAGTGCTTTTATCACTTTAACTGCACCCATGTGCCCATAACGAATATGGTAGTCCGTTATGATGTCCTTCTCTAGTGTTTTAGGTATTACTAATTTCCAGATATTATAGTGACATTTCGTTTTTACAAATAATACATTATTAAATACACAGTAATAAGGGGTTATTCTCTCATCTAGATCATTCAACCTTTGGAAAATTTGTACTAATTTACTGTCTTGTTTTTGGTGTAGTTCTACCTCCTTGACTACATCTTCCAACTCCGTAGGGCTCTTCAAGATGTTGTAAACCTTTGCTATTGTTTCTTTCTCTCCTTCATAAGTTTGGTTGGTAATATTCACCCGTGACAGTATATCAGCTGCTATGTTCTTTTTTCCTGGGACATACTCCCAACTGATGTTGTATTCCTGTAAGACTAAGGTCCATCTGGCTAAACGACCATGACTCAGCTTGCAGTTCTTTAAGAAGGATATGGACTTGTGATCCGTCCGAACAGTAATGGAATATCCTAGTATATAGGTTCGGAATTTTCCGCATGCAAATACTACGTTTAAAAGCTCCTTCTCCGTTACATTGTAATTCCTTTCGCATTTATTCAGGGTTCGGCTAGCGAAACTTACTACAAGATGGTTTCCATCTTCGTCTTCTTGGTATAGAGTAGAACCTAGACTGATGTCACTTGCGTCACAGTTGAGATAGAAAGGTTTGTTGAAGTCTGGGTGATGTAGTATCACTGTCTCTAAAAATTTTGTTTTGATTTGTTGAAATACAACTTCTTGAGTTGGTCCCCATGTCCATTTGTCTTTTGAGGACAACTGTGGAGACAATTTGGTTGTTAATTCCGAATAATTGTTCTGAAATTTACGATAATAATTGCATAACCCTAAAAATGATTGTAGTTGTTTTTTATTTCTGGGTGTGGGAAACTTTTGTATGGCTTCAATCTTTTCTGTGGATGGTGTTATTCCCAATTCTGTCAGTTGGAATCCTAGAAATTGCACCTCTTTAGCAATGAGTTGGGACTTTTCTAGTTTTAAGGTGATATGGTTTTCGGACAGTTTGTTCAGTACATGGTCTACCCTCTGACAATGCTCCTCCCAGTTTGTAGATGTAATTAACAGGTCGTCCACGTAGACAGTAGTGAACTTAAGTGCTTCCTGACCCAATACTTGGTCCATACATTGTATAAATATCGCCACAGAATTTATTAACCAGAAGGGCAACCGTTTGAAGTGATAGTTGCGTCCCTCGAATATAAATGCGACGTATTTCCGGCTGTTGGGGTGCAGCTCCACTTGCCAGTAGCCGCAGACCGTATCCCATGAACTGATGAACTGTACTCCATGAAACTTTTTCAAAATCTCCTCGATTTCACCCGGAGATGTCCGGTTATTAATTAAATGTTTATTTATTTCTCTCGCATCTAAACAGTCTCACCTTCCCATTCTTCTTTTTAATTGCAACAATGGGGCTGGTATAAGGTGATTGGCTGTACTCTATAATATCGTCCTTCAACAACTGGTTGATTTCAGTGCGAACTGCTTCTTTAAGAGAGTATGCAATTGGGTAAGACTTGCGGTTGAAGTTGACAGGTTCCTTAAAATTTAATACACATTGGTAGTTCTTTACCTTTCCAGGAAGATCTGAAAAGACATGTCTATACTGGTAATATATATTTATTAACATTTCAAGTTGGTCTGGACTTGGTGAGTGGGTTCGGTTGGTTGACTGGAATTGTCTTATCTCCCTGATCTTCTCCTCCCACAAGCTGTCGTTGATGGTCGGGTATTCAAGTTCATGCCTGGACATTTGATATCTTGGGTTGGTCATTCTTTGGATGTGGTAAACAGTTCGTTCTGGAGGAAATTCCATGTTTCCAACAATATCTGCCGTCCACTCTGTACCTGACATATTCAAAGTTAACTTGTCCATACTTAGATCAATTATAGCTGAGTATCTTCGTAAAATGTCGCAGCCGATTAAACTGCGAAATGGCAATCCTGTTGCTATTAAGAATATCATTGGTATCTTAACTCCTCGACTGGTTACTTCTAGACTAACCTGTTTCTTCACCGATTTATTTTGGCGTCCAGTAGCTCCCATCAGGATAATGTTGATAACAGGCAAAGTTGGTATGACAGCTCTGCTTTCCTCCTGAATGCGGTTGAGCTCGGTGCTGTCCATTAAGGAAACGTTAGCTCCCGTGTCGATCATTAAGGTTGCGGTTACTTCATTAATTTGTGCCGTCACGTACGCGATATCGTGGGTGCACTGACGGTGATTAGTTCCTTCCTCTTCTAATAATTCTTGTCTTATATTTTTAAGGTAGTGGTTGTATAATATTGTAATTTTATTTGGATTTGTGACATAATCGTACCCAATAGAATGGATCAGCGAGGGGTCTATGTCGTTATAGTTTCTCACTGCCGCGAGGCGTTTAAAGAGATGGTGTTCTCTTCATGGCGCCTGTCCTGAGTATCTACCTGATTTCTATCATCAGTTTCCGGCCGTCCTCCATGATGGTTTGGTTCATGGTCAGGAACGAAGTGCACTTGCGGCCGATAGTCATTGTTGTGGCTATCGCTCTCAATACTGTTACTCCTCCACCGTCCTCCTCTTACGTTTCTTCTATCCCCACTGAAACTATCTCGTCGCTGGTAGTACCGCCTTCTACCGGGGTCGTAGTTAGCCTGCACATAATTAGCTCTACGATATTGTTGCGGTGGATTATTCCCGCCTTGGTTTTGTGGTCGGTTTGGATTATTATTGTAATTTTGTCGCCTATTATTATTATTATTATTGTAGTTACCATTATTATTATTATTATTATTATGGTTATTACCTTGGTTATTAGGCCTACTGTTATTGTCATTATTATTGTTATTATTGTAATTTTGATTTGAGTTGTTATTATTATTATTAAAATTACTTCTGTAATTTCTGAAATTCGGATTATTATTATTTAGGTTACCGCCCCTGTCCTGGAAATTGTCATTCCTCCGGCGACTTCTTCTGTAATACCCTTCGTGCTCTTGATCTTCGAGTAAGGCTGACATGGCTTGTATTGTCTTAATCTGTCCCCACTGGCGTGCTTTGGCGACTCCCTCCTCGAAGTGGTACGAAAGCTTGGTAACGAGGCACTCCTCTGGTATTTTTGGTTCTAAGTTGCGTGCTAAACACACCTTACCTAAGAAATAGGATGTCATTGTAGTTCCTCTGCCTGCATCATATTTACCATGGCATATGTTATCGCGCACTATATTTTGTGTGGCCTCCGACCAATACTTCGCGCGGAATTGCGTTTTGAATTCGTCATAATTGTTGACTTCATGGCGTGTGGCAGTTCACCAATTGTCATAAATCTCCTTGAAATATTCATCAATTAGGCTTCTTATTACATTCCACCTGGTTTCTCGTATCCTCGCCAAGTTCTCATCGATGCGTACTAAAAATTCAATCGGGTTCTTCCGGTAGTTTTTGAAATTGATGACGTCACGGTTGTCAGTCGGTTGTATATACTGACCTTGTATAGGACGGTTGCGAATGACTTCAATTTCCTCCCGCATTTGTACGATTTCTCGTTGTCTTAATTCTTCTATTTTCTCCCGATTAGCGACAGTTAAAGTTCTTACCGTGTCCACCGATGCGCTTATCTCCTCACATCGCTCGCCTACGTCGGTTCTCACCCGCTTGATTTCATCTTGGCTCATTCTCTTCAATGACTCGATCCGGGCTTCGGTTAATTCCTCTATGTTGTCGATCCTCCCGTCGACCTCTTCTCTCGTTCGTTTTAAATCCTGGTCATGCTGTTCACATCTTTTGTTCACTTCTGTAATTTCTTCCCTCACGACCGCTATCTCCACGTCTACTCTGGTATTAATTTTTTCGTTACCTTCCTCCATCCTCCGGCTAATTTCATTTAATGTGTTATTCAACTCTTCCTTCAACGCTCTGTTGTTGTCGTCGATTTTATTGTTCAACGCGTCCATGGATCTATTGGTATCGTCTAATTTTTTATGGAGATCTTCTCTTAGTGATTCGATATTTTTCTGGCCGTCATCCATTTTCCTGTTGATCGATTCCATATTTTTATTTAATAGCTCGACATTCTTCTGATTCTCCGACCGGGATTTCTTACCATCTTCTTTCAGTAATTCGAAGTTTTTATTATTTTCTATGATCGCCCTCATTATGTCTTGTAGGCTTATGTCCCCTGGCGGTGCGGGTCTCTCAGGTTGCTTGGGTTGGTTGTCGATCCTCACTTCCACTTCCGGTTCTACATGGGGTGTTTCTTCGGGTCGAGTTTCTATGTTATTAATTGTAATGACTTCCATTTCTGGCGTTGGTTGTGCCTCATATGTCTCTGTATTTGGTTGTACCTCTCCTACTCGGCTGTCCTTGTATCTTGTGTCGTACTGATGTGTGTGTGACATGTTTGTTCTTTTGTGTCTGCCGGGCTGATTATCAATATAAAAAATATTTTTATCTAATATTTTTTTCAGCCTCACGTTGCTGGTCGCCAATTTGTTATGTACTAATGTTACTCTCCTTAAGCCCCACTGTTGGGCTAGCCAATTTGTAACTAAACTAAATCCGTTGAGTTTACAATGTGTTATAAATTGTTTAATATTAGGCTTTAAAATTTAAAAGTGTGTTTACAATCGAAAATCAAAGTTACAAGTTATGGTGAATCGAAATAATTATAATTGTCTTAAAAGAACTCCTTTAGATGAAAATAAAATAATTGCAGTAATATTGTTTGAACAATAACGTTGCTTAACTCAATAAATAAAGCGTACTAGCTGGTTACTTGATGAAGGTAGCCGTCGTGTTGATTCTGGCAGCGAAACTCCTCCTCCAGGTTGACAGTTGTCTAAGTACGTAAAGTCTAGTCACGTCTGGACAATACAATTAATAAAATACACTCCCACGTACCTGGTCGTGATTCTGGAAGTTCAGAAGTTCACTTTTTCAAGAAATTAATAAGCTGCCAAGACGGTTTACAAAACCAGCTTACTTTATTTACAAGGTTAGGTTACCTTGTTTAATATTGGGCGCCACACAGGTTTATTTCGGGAAAATCCCGTGTAAAACCCATTAATAGAATCCAATAATAATTTTAAAAAACTGAAATTGTGTTTATTGCCCTTATGGCAATTCAATTCAACAATATATGATTGCAACGAAAAGTTATTTTGATTATTCTGAATGAATTATTTATTTAATTTTGAGAAATAAATTACGTCAAGTTATGCTGCTAATAACGGGGTTTTATTTGTACCCTTGATAATGAATTCAAACAAACATAATTAAGAAAATACATTGATATACAATTGAAAATATTTCGTTCACATACCCTATTCTACTAGCTCAGAGCATGAATAACAGTTCTGGTTATGTCCAGATAAACTTTACTTTGAATATTAATATTATTTATATCTCGGGCGTAAATTCTTTGAAACACAAGAAAGAATGCTCATGCCTACACAATAGTTAATTATTTCATAATACAATATCGACTAGTAATGTCTTGTTGTTTATTAATAAAAATCAAACCTATTTTATAAGTTAGGCGTTCGTCACGCTTGCTTAATTATTCACAAAGTTATATAGTGAGACCACTTAAGACTAACATCATTCTTTAACAGGATTGACAAATCCACTAAATAAATTCAGACATTGTGTAATACAGAAAATGTTTTGGTGTTATGCGTCAGTACAAATTTTGTTTACAAAATATATAGGTTAGTGCACTCAGTGTAATGGAATAAATTGTCACGCTGCTACCTCTTTATTTTAATCTTTTTCGATTAAAATTTAATTAAACACTCCAATGGTCGGATTGTAATGACCATCGTTATTCACTACACACGCACTTGAACAGAGAATATTGGTCCGCTTCTGACTAAAAAGGACCTTATATGATACTATTTAATTATTTTCTCCTGTTCGGTATATCCCGCACTGAATAAAATAAATACTTCACATCGATGCACTGATTCTATGTAGACTGTATAGTAATTACTTTGTTGTTGCCGAAATAATTCAATGGACGCACTATTATATGACGCTATCAGTTAATAAAAATTTTGATGAGACGAGCGGCACCTTCCGCTCTTGATGATTGTCAAAAAGTGTCTAACGGTAATTATCCGCATTCCCTTATATACCCTGTTTTGATAGGGCTTAGGCAATTGTTTTATTTAGTAAGCTATTTTCTGATTGGCTTAGCCAGGCGTTACGAAAGTGACGCATTGTTTTTCCAACGGTCATTAACCGACTTTTCGCCAGAATGATTGACAGCCGTCGTTGTTGTTAGTTTTAATAAACAGATTTTTTACTTTCTATTTACAAATGATGCTAACGCATGTCACGCACTTATTATAGTTGCGATCGGGGTTGTATCGCTCTCAAATTAAAGGATGTTTTTTACTCTTCAATTTTATATAGTTTGACACTGGTTTATTTACACTTTCACTGACATTTTTTAATAAACAATGTTCAGGTACATGGCTTCGCGCTGTCGTCTGCTAAAGAAGCCGATTATGATCCTCTCTTATCCATACATTATTTGTGTTCCACATCGCATTTTCACTTAAACGTCTGTGTTGGAATACGAATATAACCGTCTTTGTACTTATTTAACGAATATAATGATTAAATCTTAACTTATTGATGTACTACATAGCTATGAACTATTCTTACTTCCTAATGACATTTTGGTTTACACTATTTTGCTCTATGCTATTCATTAATAATTGAGTTATTACTTGTATAATATATTAACAATGCTTATTGCTACCTTTGGTATAAATATTGTTCAGTGTATGTGATTTACACTCGTAGTACTTTCTACTTATCACCTTACTGACAATTGTTCATTTTAGGCGTTGCCTAGGCATACCGTTTGCATCGGATTTATGCCTTAATAATGTTTATTATTTTACATTTCGGTACCTTGGTGAGGTAGCTTACTTATATAAGGTTCCCTCTTACCATTATTTTTACTTATTATGATTACATTTGAGACTGTAATACAGCTTCAATCTTATATTGTGGCCATAGCTAATCTTAGTCCTAGGCATTAATAGTTACTAGTCATAGTTGATTTATTCTCAGCCAAATACTGTTGCTGATATCATATTATTCGGGTCGTTACTTAATTATTTTTATCAACATGTCAAATTACATTCAAGTTATTCACTGACTCGCTTGACAGCTTAAAGTGAATTCAATTTGTCCAGTAGTTTGTGTCAGTTATAGTATTGGTTGTAGTGTCAAGCAGCGTCTTGTTTACTGCTTCTTGTGGCACTTCTTCTTTCTTCTCCATTGGTCCCTCTCTTCTTCGCTACTTTTATCATTATATTATTTATTTACATTACCTTCATGTATTTATTCATTCTATGGGCATATGTCTAGGTTATGTAACACCTGGTCATGTTACACTATGCATCAGTGGATGACCAAGTAGAAACATTCCAAGTGTTGAGTGACGCAGAAATTATCGCGGAAATAAAAACATAGAAGCAGAAGATAGTGTTGAAGAAGATGCTGAGCAAGAGGAGGATGCCGACATCATTTGTCCGACAGTACAGGAAGCAATGAGAGCCGCCGAAACTCTTTCACGATTTTACTGCTTTAGAGAGACGTCTGACGACACATTTAATGCAGCGCAGCATCTCCACAGCACAACAGAAAGAATTTATTTTTCATAAAGGAGCGTTCAAAAGAAAATTATGGATTACTTGAAACTATTTAATTTATATGCAAATAATAAAATACTCGAGTCCCTGTTCTCGGGTGTCACTGAAACTATTTAATTTACTTCAATTAGTAATATCTTACCTTAGGATTCTTCTCCAGGATCTTACAGACGAAAACAGCTGCAGAAAGGATTATTTGGGATGAGCGGTACAAATATAAATACACAGTTTATGTTAAAACAAATTGCTTCTGGTTTATTATATAAGGTAATTACTCCGTTTCACTTTGGTATATTATGTTGTATTAGTAATGCATTGAATTAGTAACAAATAACATAAAATCAAACAAATTAACAAATGAAATCTTTCTTACTTAACTAACCTATGACAAATTATTTATTTTTAAATGAACCAGTACGTAATTTATATCTTTTCCCCTTGCTATTTTCTTTTATAAAAGCCCCTTTCCCTTAGAGATCTCGATTGTTTAGGTTTACATGTAAACTTTGTCTTTTAAAATAAACTATCAACATTCATTTTAAACTGATTTTAATATGCATATTCAGGGTTGTTAGTTACCCGTCCGCCGTGTGTGTCCATGTGGTTTGTTGCACTGTCTCGTGTTGACCGCTTTCTTGGTTCGAGCGCACTCACGCAACTGTTTATACTAAGTTTACTGTGTTTTTAATTAAATTTTCACTGCTTTGAAAGAATATTTCTATATATGGTAATGCATAGTTGGCCGACGTTAACTTGCTCGAGCACTTAGATGGTTAATTGGCTGGCCGCTACATTGTTTATGCACTTTTATAGTTATACTGGATAGGCCGATTATATTATTTTCGGCCTATATTGCACACCCGAGGCCACCGTTTTTAGTTAATGAACTAGCAGACTACCATCTGCTGCAACTGTCTGATGCAAACACTAAGGTGACAATCTGCTGGCAAGCTGTTGCGTAATATGTCTGGGCTGGGCAGTCTAGACATCAACAGTTTATGATAACATTGTATGTTGCTGGTTACAATGGGGCACCTCACAGGTGAATACTAACTGCTTTCAAATTAAAACTGAATTGAATCTTTACTGTCTCTGACACACAATTCTTTACCGTTACATACTTTCGACAGTAAACCTAAATGTAAGTTACATGTACTTTCTTTTTGATCTTTTAAAATATTCTTCATGCTGTTTGTATAAATGAAATGCAGTTTGTAAACTTTAGAATAAATATCACGAATAATGTTAATAATGCAAAGATCTTTTTTTTTATTTCTCCTTCCTTACTAGTGATTAAAAAGGGTCTTTTATAATGACTCTTTTATAACGTCATTATTTTTTTGGTCCCTTCAATGACGTTATAACCAAGTTCCACTGTATTTTGTTAGACACTGGCTGCACTTATTGAATCCATTTTAGTGTAAGCTTTCCAAAACTGTTCAATGTTATAATTATTTTTAAAAAGGGCTGAAACTCGATGCCTTCCTTAGTTGCTTGCTGAAAACCAGGTTACTGTTGCAGTTGGTTGTAGTATTACCAGGAAGAAACATACTTTGAATGCTGTCTGACTCAGATGAACATTCTTCCAAATAATGAGCAGAACCATTATTCAAGTCTAATAAAGCCTTTCCTGGCAGATTTTGTTTTCATAAGACAGTGCCCGAGAATGAAATTCCTCTTTCAGCCATAAACAGAAAATTCTATTGTTTCTCCATGCGTTATTTTTGACACAATATTTTATGAGCAGTAAACGACTACTGATTTTTTTAAATACCATGGTTTTTTCACCTTGCTGATGATAGCTAATGGTATCTTATGGATTCCACTAGGATTGGAATAAACAAGACTTGTCATGCATTCTTTTCTCCCTTATATCCAGGAGCAGGTTTTCTGGGCGAGCTTTCTAGTAAAAATCCCACCTTGTCACAATTGTACAAACCAAGCTTATTAATTTGAGAACTTAGTTTTTAAAGATGTCGCAACTCTATTTCACTGTTTTTACTGGGCTTGTCCCTTTCGATTTGTAGTTCTTTAATACAGTTGCTCCTCGAACCTATGGAGCCTACCTTGATTCGCTTTAAAATGTAGGTCATCTTCAAGTTTTGTTTGATTTGAACAGCTTTCTCAGTGTGTTTGGCCCATTCAATGGAATTCCTTGAGAGCACTGCTGAGTTAATCATATGAACCATTTTTCTGTAGCAGCTGTTGTTAATCTTTTTCTTTTCACCACACTCCCTTCTGCAGCTTTGGTTTTGCACAAAAGCTCTGCAATTTGATCCCCATTCTTTTTTATATTTACTGTGTATGTAGAACACCATACATTTCCAACAGTTTAGTCATGAATATTAATTGCTACACTTTCACATGTGAAACTTACTTTGTTTATTTTCCTCATACGACATTTCAGCGTGATGTTCGCCTTCCTCAGCAAGGTATGATATAGAATGTCCGGAACTTGTAACGGTTTTTTTTCCTAGTTGGTAGGTTGTGTGGGGGGGTGTGGAGGTGGAAGGGAGTTGGCGCGGGATTCCGAATTATTGTATGTTTTGTAACAGTACAATTCTGGCCCTACTGTGTTTTGGGGAATAATCAATTTAAATTGTATTTTTATTCAAAGTCATATATAAGACACTAGTAGTTTTATGAAGGTTTGCAACTACACAATATCGAGTGGACAGAAATTGCGTCAAGGTCGGGAATATACGCGCAGAAACAACATCATTTTGCCATACTAATGTGTCAACAAGCTGCACCCATGTATACGTCATCTAAGAGTATGCAACACGTAATAAATGCGCTTGTAAACAACTAAGGTGTGGGAGTCGACACAAAGAAACTGGTGATGTAGTTACTCCCCACCTCGGAATTGAAGTATTGTATTTCGTTCTCAGTCACGAAACATCAGTTAAGCCGGCCGGCTGCCTATCTAAATTTTATAAAACTAAGTCTCGGACGTTCGCCTGTACAATGTAAAAGTGAAGTATTTTATATAAAATGAAGTAACAGTTCAACGTTATTAACACGTAAAACGGAAACACAAAGTTTGGTGAAGTTTTAACATCCATAGTACGAGTTCAGCGATGGGACGTCTGCAGGACTGATTTCAGCTAAGTGACAAAATGGGGGGTACACAAAATGTTAAATAAGGGTCAATACAAAATTTTCAATTACTAAATAACTTTAGTTAAAATGAGCTCAATTTGGGGAAAATTAACAAAAATTGTACCATAAGAATGAGAGTGTGAGTGAATGCGAGAATATCTAATTACATTTAATTAGAAGTGCTGGGTTGTAAGGTTATTTTAATAATGATATCATAAAATATAATTGAATATGTTATTTTGGAGGGCTTGTGAAATGTTTAAGGGGAATTTTAACTTGAATAGTGGAACTGCGTCTCATGGCATATAGTAGCGTGCTTGTTTCGCACGGTAGAGTCACATTCATTTGTACGTAATACAACAATAAAAGGTAATGTCATTGGTAAACATTTCAAGCAAGAGTAAATTATTTCAGATAACACATTCCGCTACTTCTAGTTCGCTTAAACGAACTCTGCCCATAAAGGTAAGCAAATCTAATGTTCTTGTATTATAACAAGATGGCGCCTGAACAAAATGTTGGTGAAAATTATTAATATTACATATAATAAAAATGCATTAAATAATAAATATAACAGTTTTGTGTATAATTGTGTCAAAGAGTGCGTGTGATTTAAAGTGTAATTGGTCGTTAAGTATGTTGTTGGGTTGTATTGTGTAGTGTTTGTATATTTCGTATTGTTCTGCTGTCTTAAGTTTTCAACTTTTAGGTAAGTAGTGTAGGATTCAAGATTATTTTTTATGTTGGTGTAGCTGTGGTTTTTGTCTGTATGTGTGTGGCAAACGCGGAGTGTATGTTGTTGCTGGATAAAGCTTTTAGGTGTTCAGAAAATATTGAAGAAAAAGATCTTCCCATCTGGCCTATATAGAAACTATTACAATTGTTGCAGTTTAATTTGTATACCCCTGTTTTGTTGTATATGTCTATGTCCGGTTTGTATCATTGATGTGTCTTTTATGGTATTGTTGGTTCTGTAGGCTATTTTGTAATTGTGTTTCCTGAATGTGTTGACGATTTTGTGTGTGTTGGAGTTGTAGTATGTGAGTGTGATGTATTTATTTGGTTGTGTGTTGTTGGTATTTTTTGTTTTGTTGTTTTTGTTTAGGATGTGTCTGTGTAGTTTGTTTATTAAATTAGGGTTATAACCGTTTTTTATTGCTATATATTTGATTGTGTTGAGTTCTTCTTTATAATCTTGTTTACTTAGTGGTATTTTTGTTAGTCTATGGAGCATATGGTTGAATGCAGCATGTTTGTGTTGCGTTGGATGGTTTGATGTGTTGTGTATGACCATGTCAGTTGTGGTTGGTTTCCTGTATATTTTATATGTGTGTGTATTGTTTGTTTTGTTAATTGTTAGGCCAAGAAATTTTATAGTATTTTTTTGTTCTATTTCAAGTGTAAATTTTAGTTTGTGGTGTATTGTGTTTATATATTTGTGGAAATTTTCGACCTTTCTTGTATTGCCATTATATAAAAGTAATATATCATCTAAGTATCTGTGCCAATAAATGGTACAGTTGGTAAGTTTAGTCATGCTTTCACCTTCTCCAAGATGGTGGAGAATTTTTTGGGTAAAACATGATTTTAATAATGAGTATATTTAGTAAATATGACATGACACTGAGCTTCAGCAACTTTATGAAAACTGATCAGAAATATAGACAATAAAAAATATTGTTAGATATCAGCTCAAGGCTTCATTGAAAATAAATATTTGAAAACTCATTATGCTCTGTACACAAATGGAAAATACCCATCTTGGAATCAATTGTATATTTTTAAAACTCCAGCCACAATTACAGAATATGACATTACTGTATCCTGGGTCCGGGCCTGGCAGGATGGTGCACATCGGCAGCAGGGTGTCCATCTAGTGTGGAGGGAGAGGATCCTATAGTAGGCCAATGGCTGCATGTATGTGCTGAGTTAGTTAGCCTACTGCGACCGGGCAGAAAGAGCTCACCAGCTGAGGTGAAAGCAACTCTCTTGGGCAAGAGCACCCCGAAATCTAAGTTTCTGGTCCTCCAGGTTGCGGGTTGGGCAAAAGGTTAACAACCTTTCCTTGGAAAAAGTATTTGTTATGGAAGTTCAAGGACTAAGCAAGACAGATCTATGGAGACTGACTCAGCAGCTGAAAAGGAAAAGAAAAAATGATTTGATGTTTGCTATATGGAATGTGAGAAGCTTGTATAGACTCGGACCTATACAAGAGTTAATGACAGAACTAGTAAAATACAGATGGAAGGGGAAAGAGGTGATGGACCTGAACAGTGGTTTACTCTATTTAATAGTGGTAACAGAAATAATACACTGGGCACGGGTTTCTTGGTCAGTAAAAAAGTGAAACCCATAGTAATGGATTTCAGAGCAATGAATGAGAGAATATGCTCACTAAGACTAAGAGGCAGGTTCTTTAACATAACATTCATAAACTGTCATGCACCAACGGAAGAGGAGGTAATAGTTAAATATGACTTTTATGGAAACTTGGAAAGAATATATTGTTACGACATCACAGAACAATCTACGTGTTTATCGAACGCTCCAGAGGGATCCAGAATGTAATGCGGTGGTGTACGTGACTCTCGGCGCGTTCGCGAGACCTCTCTGGAAGCCGCCAGCCGCGCGGACTGTGTCACGGCCGCAATTAATTACATCGTACACACTGGCGCTAACACGCATTTTGGAATATCTGGTCTGTGAGTCTTGTATAAATACCAGTACTCAACGACGTTCAGTTTCAGTTACAGTCGCGATATATTACAGTGCGGTTCAAGTTATTATCGGGCGATATTACTGTGTGCATTCAAGTGGTTATTAGTCTTGTGTTTTATAATCAGGCATTATATTGTAATACAACTGTGTTTTAATATTAGCTGACATTTTATTGCGTGTGTAACAAACAATTTTTATTTGATTTGTTGTAAGAGTCTGTGTTGTTAATTACGAACTATTTAACTGTGCAAATTAAAGCTGGTGATTAGTGACTACATTGGTGTCTTGTATTTTGTTTTCCACTGTACCTACGACGATCAAGTAGACCGTTGTAACAATATGAAACAGCACGTAGGCATGACATGACGTTAATGTAATTTTGGGAGAATTCAACACAAGGATTGGAAAAGAAACAGGATACAGAGCAACAATTGCTAGAAATAGTAAGCATGAAATTAAGCAGTGAAAATGGAAGAAGACTAATAGACTTTGCGATGGGAAAAAATATGATTGTTGCTAGTACATGTTTCCTCACAAAGATATACATAAGGTAACTTGGATAACCCCAGACAGGAATACTTTTAACCAGATTGACCATATTCTTATCAATAAGAGACACGCATCAAGCATTATTGATGTGAGGAGTTACCCTGGAGCAAATTTCATGATCAAAGGATAATTACGGCAAAGAATAGAGAGAACAGGAAGAAACAAAGGTAAGGAAAAAAGAAGGCTCTACGATAATGAAAAGCTGAAAAGGAAAGATGTCAAAAACAATTATAAACAGAGATTAACGATTGTAAAAGAAAAACTCAGTATAATGGATGCACAAGAGAAATGGGAAAATATGCTGACGTGTACACATGCGGCAGCAAAAATAGGTGAGAAGGAAGTACTAGCAAAGCATACTAATTGGTATGATGAAGAATGCAGAAAAACACATGAGGAAAGAAATGAAGCGAGAAAGAAGATGCTGCAGAGAAGAACGAGGGCAACAGTAGAAGAATACCAAAATAAGAGAAGATACGCGCAAAACATGTAGAAGAAAGAAAAGATTATTTGAAAATGAGAAGATAAGGGAAATAGAGAAGGAATATAGTAAACAGCATGTAAGCACCTTCTTTAGGAAAGTAAAGGAATAGAGAGAAAGATTTAAAGCCAGAACAAATATGAATAAGAAGCCAGAAACCAGAATAAGAAAGGTGAATTAGTAATGGATGAGAAAGGAAAAGCAGATAGATGGAGAGATTATTTTGAAGATTTACTAAAGGGGGTGTTGGGGAAGAAGAGGATGGACAGGTTGAAAAACCCAGTCTTATGGTCCACATTTGGACATACCACCACACTCAAGAGAAGAGGTTGAAGAAACTGAAGAATACAAAATCACCAGGAGAAGATGAAGTAACAGCAGAACTAGTCAAAAGCGGATGAGAAGAGTTGATGAACAAGATACATGAGCTATTTAAAGATATATGGATGCAAGAAAAAATGCCAACCAAATGGATGCATGCAGTAATACGTTCCACATACAAGAAAAAGGAAGATAAGCTAAACTGTAACAACTATAGAGGAATGTCATTGCTAGGCATAGTTTATAAAATTTTGACCGCAATTATAGCAGAGAGAATTAAGCCATATGCAGAGGAGGTTTTAGGAGAGTACCAATCAGGCTTTAGAAGTGGAAGATCCACTATAGATCATATATTCACTATATAAATGAGTTTGGAAAAATGCTACGAATCCAATGTTGACGTGCACCAACTCTATGTAGATTATAAACAAGCATATGATAGTTTAAAAAGGAAATATTTACTAGACAATGGAGGACTTTGGAATACCCAAAAAGTTTATTAATCTCACAAAAATGACAATATCGCAAACAGTAAATAGGGTGAGGAAACAGGAAGTTCTATCAAAACATTTAAAAGTGGAAAGGGGGTTAAGGCAGGGTGATCCGCTTTCCCAGTGCTATGTGCTATTCAATCTAGTACTGGAGAGATGTATAAGAAAGATAGAAGTAAACCCTGGAGGAAATATATATACTGCAACAGTACACAGGATATGAAGTTCATTTAAGTAGAATACTAATGCTATATAACATTTTCTGATGGCCATAGACATGTTTTAAATTGATTTTGTTCTTTCTTTGTAAAGTAGTCATAAGTTTTGAACCAAGCTATGTTTAAAAAAGTATGTTATGTCAAAATGTTCACAACTTTATTCTCTTTTATGTAATGTGAAATATTTGTGTGTAAGTGGGCAGGTGCGCGTGTGATTTACATTTTATTTAATAACTTCGAGGAAAATTAACATTTCGTTCTGAAGCTTGTACAGAGTATTCTCATGGTTATAAGCTACATTTTCCATATAATCAATTCTCCACAACTATAATTTTTATATGGTTTTTTTTAATGAATTCAATCTTTTACTCTCATTATCTCCTAGAAAGTAATAAAATTTGTAGATTAAATCTAGACAGGCCTTTGCAGAATCGGACAGAGTTTAAACCTGATTTCAGTCTATCTGTGTTCTCATCTGTGACCTTGCTAAAGTTTCAACCAATCAGAAGGTCTAAAAATTATTTGAGATGGTCCTTTGTCGAGAGCACTTCGCTCAGTTTCTTCTTAGGACTTGCCATACAAACACGTACTCGCTGTCATGAGTTTTTCGGGACAAGACAGGTCGTTTTCCTTTAAACTTAGAAGTTGGTTCACGGTTCGAGGTCTTCGTAACCATTACCACTTACAGAACTCAAATAAAAATAGATCATTCTAGTGCTTTCCCGCGTACAGTAGATTTCCACTAGGGGCAAAATATCTGCCAAGATATTTTGATAGTTACGCGAGAACACTTCAAGAAGCCGGAATTTTGTGTAAGCTCAATACACGATTTATTTTACCCAGTTTAATCCCTGAGATTAAGTGAATTTAAATTATAAATAATAACAGTTCTTATCGCAGTGTGCGTGTGTGCAAAGACATGAATTGTCAGCGTATTAGTCATCGGTCGACGTGCAGAGTTGCAGCAGTCCAGTCAAACAGCGTGCAGAGCGTCGAGAGGCTATGTAAACAGTGGAATTCAATGCAACAATGCAAATAGACTCCATTACTGAAAGACAAATTTTTAATAAACAATTTTATATTATAAAGTAATAAGACAATAGTAAATTTTAATGTTTTAACTTCATAAATTTTCCTACCTTCAGATATACACTCTGTTGTAATAATTTCAATATTACCTATCTATGCAGTTTTAATTTGTATTGTTGCAATATATATATAAAAAACAGATCCTGCCAATACCTAGAATATGTAGACGACGTGGTAATTATGGCAAGAACAAGACAAGTGCTAGTCGCAGCTTATCAGGAATTGGAAAGAGAGGGGCAAAAGGCTGGATTAAAAATAAAAGAGGAGAAAACAAAGTAAATTTTGATGACAGGTAATAAGAAAAGAGAGAAATAATAAGAATAGGCAACCATAGTTTTGAGGAGGTCCAAGAATTCAAATATCTTGGAAGTACAATTACAGAGAATAATAAAACAAGCGAAGAAATCAAAGCATGAATAGCAGCAGGAAACAGAAGCTACTACAC
Source organism: Magicicada septendecula (assembly GCA_034769895.1). NCBI lineage: Eukaryota > Metazoa > Arthropoda > Insecta > Hemiptera > Cicadidae > Magicicada > Magicicada septendecula. The sequence goes on from CM068367.1 coordinate 729,382,804, forward strand.
ATTCTAAAATATTTTCCAATCCAGAAATGTATCAAATAATGTCAAAAAGAAAATATACACCACAGACCTATAGTAACATATTGAAGAGAGATATGGGTACTGCAGTTAGAAGATATGAAAAACCTTGGTGTTTTTTAAGAGGAAAATTCTGAGAAGAATTTATGGACCAGTGTAGGACAGAGAGATGTGGAGAATACGAAAGAACCATGAGCTAAGAGACCTGTATGGAGAAGCAGACATAGTTGCGGCAGTGAAGGCGCAAATGTTGAGATGGTTGGGGCACGTGGTGAGAATGAGAAGTGACCAAGAGCTCTGGACAGAGACGAATGGAGAATTGTTGAGCAGGCCAGGGTTCTACAGGGACGTAGTGGCAGAAGATGTCATTACTGTGGTCAAAACATTATTTTCTGACAGACCTTGCAGTAATAATGAGCCCTCACAGGTCCAAAACTGCATCAATTAAAAGATTTAAATCCACGAAAAAAGTGATTCGTGCCCAATGACTAACAACCGTGCCCAAGCTGTATTTAGCTATGCTCAACAAAAAGGCAGTTTAAAAAAATTAAAACTGAGGAATGAAAGGTAACTTTAGAGTCATTAAAAGTTATTATTAGTACTCTTAAACGTCTCATAACTTGTTCTATTACCTAAAGAACAATAATTGTTCGAGCCCATAAGTTTTCAATCGGATTGAGGTCCGGTGAATTTCCTGGCCAGTCTAAAAGTTTAACATTATGTTCTTGAAAACATTGTGTGACTTTTCGTGACTTATTGCAGGGAGCATGATCTTGTTGAAAAATGCTGTTTCCCTCTGGCTACTTGTCACTAAGAGTACGGATCACTTCTAACAACCTCAATGTACTTGTCGGAATTCATCATTCCATCAACTGGAACAAGTGGCCCTGGCCCATGAATAGAAAAACAACCCCAAAACATTTTCTTAGTCGAGTATTTTATACTTTGATCAATGTGGTTAGGAGAAGGTTTCTCACTGTGTGATTTCATAACATAGTATGACCGTTGACCCTGTACAATAAAGTGGGTTTCATCTGAGAACAGGACATTTTCCCAATCTTTTTCATTCAATTTCTTATATTTTTTGGCCCAAAATATTTTTTTTCATCATTGGGATGGTTAAAATCTGTTTCTTCTGAGGACGAACAGCCTTACACCCAGCATCCAGTAGCCTACGCCGAACAGTAATATAAACACATGACTGTGCTAAGTCTTTTTGTAGATCAAAACTTGTCAGCCTAGGGGTTTCCTTTGATTTTCTTAGCAAAATTGAGTCATCCCTGTCAGTTGTTTTGCGTTTTCTTCCATATTTTCCTTTTTGCAGAGGTGACACACTGCCAGTCTCTTTAAACTGTTTAATAATTTTGTTTACAGCTCCCAAACTAACCTCACATATTCTAGCAATGTCCCTTTGTGTCATATTAGTATGTTCATTCAATGTGACAATCTTACTTATTTTCTTTGGAGTGAGATCCATAGTTTACATTTAATAAAACAAGATTTAACACGGTTCACAGGATTAAAGTTTCACATAAACAAGCGACAACACATTATTAACCACAAACAACAAAGTAAATGAGGTTAATAAACAGCTGAGAACAAATGAAGGTAAATATTAGCTTTAAATCAGGGCCAAACTCTGAAAGTCAAATTATGTGAAAATTCCCTCATGTTCACATTACTTTGCACACTACTGTATATATATTAAAATTATAACAAATGTCAAATAAAAGAAGACTGTATAGAAAATTTCTATAGATTTTTACTTTTGTTCACTTTGATAAATTCAGGAAGGTATTTTATTTTGTTTTTATATAGTATCCAAGTCACTTTTTCACAATAATTTAATTACCTTATATCCGTCAGTGACTTCGTTTTAGCGTTTTTTATGTAGACGCGTTTCGTGACATGTATCACATCATCAGTAACCCTCGTCAAATGTTAAAATTCACATAAAACACATAAAAACACATTTGCACATATTTACTAAATCACAATAACGACACACACATAACACGATGTAACATCGGCTCTGTTGGACCGGTCCAACCGCGCGTGTAGTTGCCGAGCCACTAATTAAACTAAGTCAATCCTTATGACTGGTTATGACTGGTGATAAGGAGTGACTTAGTTTAATTAGTGGCTCGGCAACTACACGCGCGGTCAGACCGGTCCAACGGAGCCGATGTTACATCGTGTTATGTGTGTGTCGTTATTGTGATTTAGTAAATATGTGCAAATGTGTTTTTATGTGTTTTATGTGAATTTTAACATTTGACTAGGGTTACTGATGATGTGACACATGTCACGAAACGCGTCTACATAAAAAACGCTAAAACGAAGTCACTGACGGATATAAGGTAATTAAATTATCAGGAAGGTACTTTAAAACTCAATTTTACTTCCATGTTCCTTAAGGAAATGGAAGTATGGTCATGGCGAAAAAAATCGTGTTCGAGGTAATGGCAGATTCTGATTGTACTACCATCAAAACATTAAAAAAAGTTATTTTTCGAAAAGTGACTGTGTGTAGAATTTTTCTATGTCAAACGATAACTGCCGCAAATTCAACCAGAATCAATTAATTTTTTGCATACAGTTCTGAATTGTAGATGACTGGAGGCCTATTGATTTTGGTGAAGATCGGTTAAGGGGAAGGGGTAGTTTACCTGCAACATTTTATGTTTTAACAAGAGTAAAGTGCTTAATTTTGATAAATAAAGTATCCTTAAAAGAAGGTCATAATAATCCACTGTAGGAAGGTAGATGAAATATGTATAAATTAAAAGGATATTTGAAGGGGAAGGGGGTAATTTTCTATAAATTAAAATGGTAGTTGATGATGGAGAAAGAAAAATTTTATAAGTTTTATTTGTGTAATACGTTATTGACAACAAAGTAGTTTCTATGGAAACATTTCATTTACCTTTAACAAAATTTTATATTTTTTCATTTTAATTTAAATCATGTATGAGAGAAAATATATCGTTCGTGGCAGGCAAGCATATCTCAATTATCTAATGTTTACGTTTCCATTTTATTATTATGATTACCACAATAAAAAGGCAGGCAACACACTCACACACACACACACACAATTCACGTTATTTCTGGCCTCACTCATGTTTATTTTCTTACATTTGCATGCTTTTGTTATCGATTTGTTTCCTGTGGTGGGCAGTGAAACTGCACGTGTTTAGAGGAACGGTTCATAGACAGACTTTTCGTCTTTAGGGAATGAACCCTCTGCAAGATGCTCAGTGTCCATGAGTGACTTCGGAGCGCTTCGGAGGAGGGATGATTATATGCGTAGTTCGGTTTCTTTATAAGAATAAAGTAAGCCCACCTAATTTTTATGGATAAAGTGACTGAAAATAACATTATATTAAACGACTACCCCATAATTACAAAAATATCTATAAATAATGAAATTTAGTTTGAGGGTGGACGATATTTTTTTAGAAATTACCAAACCGAATTCAAGTAAATTATTTTAAACATAAATCTTAAAACATGGAAGTCATGTATTGTTCTCCATACCGATTTTTTTAATTTTTCACTAAGCCTAAATCTAACCTCTAAGCTTTCATCTCAGTTTAGATGCAATTATTAGAACATGTTTCTATTGACAATATCCATACCATGAATTTGTTTCTATGTGGTAACCATATAAAGAAGCAGTTTGCAAATACCTAAATAAACTACTTTCTAAAAAAAAAAAAAAAAAAAAAAGTCGTAATACTGGTGGGAAAGTATATGACCTATGGATGATTTATGTTGGAAACAAACAAAAAAATACCATAATTGCCGCGTAGACAACTTAATTATGCGTGGATTCCATGTAGACAAGAAAAAACCGCGATTTAACATTATTTGGTTCACACAGTCGAGTTTTGCAAATTTTTCACATCCACACGTGATTTTGGTATGTACCTGGTAGAACGATGTTTACGATCGCAACACACTTACTGTACACCTATGTTATATGTATAAATACAAAATGACAGATTGCCGTAAGATTTTCTGAAAAAAAAATTGTAATGCAAATTTTTGCAAACAAAGAAAGTCTACCGTATTTGCCGCGTGCGGAGCTAAATATAATGCAGGTTTCATGTGAAATACGAAATAATGCAATTTTATTTTATTTAGGCCCCAAAATAAGTTTTTGCGAATTTTTTGCAAAAAATTATTTTTGCGGATTATTCGCTTCTGCACCTAATTTTGGCCTGTAGTTTACGTAAAACCTGCAAAAACACCAGTTTTTGCAGGTTTTGTGGCTTTTCCAGACAAGGATGTCTATCGGAACTATTACCCCTATAAAACTTAAAATAAATTATTTAGTCACATGCTTTTGTTAATAATCACGAACTCATTTAAAATAAACAACGGTGTTTGCATTGAACGACTGATTATGCACAAGCGTCTACGCAAAGACATGACTCGTGGGCAGCCGCAAATCTGGCATGGTGGGGTGGAGAGCGCGAGAGAATGCGAATGTGTTTCATTGCACGAGATAACCTCAGTAACTGCTGATCTGATTTTTAAAATTCTTTCACCACCGCGTTCCTTGACGTTTGAGGATGGTTTTAGGCATAAATTTCAACCGATAGTTTTAACAATTTTCAAAAACAGAGTCTTCATACGGTTCCACGTCATGAAGTTTCTTTTTTAATTTGCATGTAGTGAAATTTTCGGCATGCGACAAACTTTCGTTTTATGAGAGATAGCTATATCATGTCCGCAAGTGAAATTTAGAGAAAGTTCTAAATTTTATTTTGGTTTTTGTTTCAATAAAATCCACTTTTTCATTTTCGAGATATTGTCAGTTTTGTATGAAATTTAGTTGGTTGGCACGTGCAGCCAAGCGCACGAGTGTTGCTACTATAGGATAAACTATTTCTTGTAAAGATTTTTCTTAATAATAAATATTATCTTAACGTAATCATACTTTAATATTTATTGTATTATTATATTTAATAATAAAAATTCAATTTTCATGTAGTACCTTAATGTAATTTTAATTCCTGGATTTTGTTGTCCATTATTATAAATATGCTTTTGTTTGTTTTATTTTTATATTACATTTAATGTTTAATTCACTAATTTTTACTATACTGCTAAGCCACTAAATTAAATTTATTATAGTGCGCGCGCATATGCAAGAGTGTGCGTGTGCACGCACCCGTGTGAGAGAGAGGGGGAGAGGCGAGCGCACGTTTGCTACACATTTGTACATATGCTAAAAACAAAACTATAATATCAACACATCAAATAAATATCCTCAAAACAATTATTTCTACACGAATTTCAAAATCGATTTTTGGGATGATCACAATAATGTTTTTATAAACACTGTTTGTAATAAACAAATCTCAGTAGGCATTTCTAATATATATTTTATTGTGCATATTTTTGTAAGGATCGCTTCGCCTGATATTAAAGAGGTAAAAATACGGAATTGTATTGGCTGCCGTAAAACACTCAAGATCCGTTTTTTACCTACAGAAATGTAGAAAGTCTACCTACGTTTGAATATCACTTATGTTGTGCTAATAAAATAAAACAATTCTTTCCTTTAAGCGCCTACAGTGCTTTCGCTCAGTACTCAGTACTTTAGGCTATAATAAGTGCGGTAAAATGTTCGGACGTCGTTAGAATTCGTACCATAATCAGCTAAGCTCCTCACCATGCCACATTTGCGGTTGCCGACGCGCTATGTCTTTGCGTAGACGCTAATCTGACTACGCAAGTTAGATACCAGTACCATAGTTTTACGTGAGAAAAACACCGCTCCGTTCACTGACTCTGTTAGAGTAGGGATTGGCTACAATATTTTGTACGATAATTTTGTGCCGTAAAGACGTTTACTGGATCCATGATTCGGATAGCTCTATGTTGCTGTCGGCGCCGCTCGATATTAATAATGTCGTACTTTTAACTTTATTTCTTTTTTTTTAATTCCAGGATTCCCTGAAAATTCATGCATAATTCCCGGTTTTCCCGGTCGGTGGCCACCCTGGTGGGATCTTGACAATTGGTCAATTGTTGTTGATAGTTTAATAATAAACAAAAAAGAAGGTACACCACTAACATTAGAATGAGAATGCGATAGACGGAACTGGGGCACTCTAAAAACTGTTCTTATTTATATCTAAAATACCAAAATTTATCACTTATTAATTCTATTCTAAATTGTGGTCACATGTTACAGTTAACATTAATTGATTAAAAATTTGCAATGTTAAACTGATTAAAGATATGAAAACTTTTATTTATTATAACTAGATTAGCATAATTACAACTAAAATACTAGTTTAAGTATTTTTGCTTCTTAGGTTAAGTTCGTGTTAATTAAGTACAAAGTGTACATGTGTCTGTGTCCTCTTTCTTTATATCAGCACCCCTGTAAACACAAGTACATACATGTTAACTCAATGAAAGCCTCATTCACACAATTCAGTGAACCTCACCAGACTCTATTTCATTATTCTTCAGAATTCCCAATGAAGACGTTGTACTCAATCTTTTCATACGTTCAAATTCTGCTTGAAGCATTTGTTGTAAATCACCAATTTTAGATGCAGCATCTTCCATAATGCGGTCATTTTTTACACTTTTTGGCACTTCACAACTGGCTAAATCTACCGAATACCTAAAAAAAATATGCAATTTACAATAAAATCTGTGACATAATATACCATCAAGCAAGTTATATGTTGTATACACATATTAATATAGTATTGTCTAAATTCAATCCCGTAAAGTGAAAGAGCCTATACAAAACTACATATATTTTAATATTGCTCTCTAAATATCACTTCATGCACAACTACAACAAAAACAGTGGAAGAAAAAATATCTGTGGAAAGGAATTTTCTGGCAAATGCAATGATCATGATAAAATTTCTTAGAGTGGTACGAGGTTGTACAAGATTACAATACATCACAAATAATGATACAAGACAACAATTAAGTGTACACCCAATTACAACACATCAGAAATAATAAGACAGCAATTAAGTATACAAACAAAAAGAGAAATAGCAACACAGAACAAGATCTAAGAAAAGATCTAACACATATGACTTCAGGACGAATACTGTTGGGAGACCGACATGGTGAAGCTGAAGCAGGCAAATGTACCTAATCCTGGACAGACAAAATACAAAAATTTTTACCACACTCAAAATTTTATATTTTCATGTTTTTAATTTCAACAACGACAAACAAATAGGGATACCTTTTTGAAAACTACACCGTTATTTCATCCTCAAGTGTGTGCATGTATGTATTGAATTAACTTAGAATATTCAAAACAATCACATATTTAAATTTTTACCTATTATCACCTTCACGATTGGCAGTAGATGCTGCTTGTGGTACTGGTGTTCCATAAATTGTATCTTCATTAAACTCCCTGTGGTTCTGAGTTGGTGATTTTTTATAGCTCATTACTCTAAAAAAAATGTTAACTATTACTTTAAAGCCAATACATATTATTTTAATTTAGACAGAAATACATAAATTTGCTACACTGATTCACACAAAACATAATGGTTTATTACAATATAATTACCCAACAATATTTGTGTAATACAGGATTTCTATCTTCCCTATGCCTTAAGGTGTGTGCGTGTGTGTGTGCGTGCATGCGTGCGTGTGTGTGTGTGGGGGGGGGGAGTTAGTGGCTTGATAAAAACCAATAAAAAACGCAAATATTTACTAATGAAGTCAGTCTTCCAGTAGGTTAAATTACATTTGTAAGAAAAATCTAAATGAATATGTATTCTGGATCTGCCAAAAATAATCATTAGACGCTAACATTAGCATAACAAGGTAACACAAAATTTTTGTTATATGTAATTACAGATTTTAAATTACTAACACAGCATTACGTATTATGATAAGACAAGAACACAGTCCATCCTGTATTTGGTTTAATTGTTATTATGTACTGATTTAAGAAAGATCTTACACACAAAAATAAACTGAATTATACCTATTTTGGGGTGTTGTATTGTTGTATCATAATGACATTAAGGTTGTAATGCTGAAGAAATGCAGACTACCAGTCTCATTATAAAGAAAAAAAGAAAAGTTCATACTGTACTGAAAAAGAATAATAGAATATATCCATTACATTACAAGAGAGACAGCTTTTTATCAGCATAACTGTATAGTTGTGTACAATTATCAGTATAGCTACATTAGTATACCATGTTCAACTACTGTAACAACAGCCACATTGAACTAACGGTTCAATGAAATGTTACCATTACCTTTATAAGCAGAGAAAACGGAAAAACGTATACTTAGTTAATAAAAATTAAAGATAAAAAAAAGTATCTTGATATAACTTATAATTTTGCCCTAAATAACACTAAGTGCATATCAGTACAGTTAAGAAAATCCAATCTTTCTGAGCAAGTTGAAACCCCTTGGTTGGGAGGCATCGCAGTAAACCTTTAGCCATCTTGACACACACATGATGCAATCTGGGAAAATAAATTCTACTTTCTCCAAACCTCCATTACACTAGAAGTAAGTCTGGTTCATGAATAATAGCATCACTGATCGTAAAGACCACGTTTTCAAATGGTGTGATATTGTAGTGAATGAAGATCTTTAAAGCTCTAGTATTTAAACATTCTTTGAAAAAAGGCTTGTACTAGTTACAATCTTTAAGACAGTTCAATAGAATTTCTTCCAACAGTTTCTGGTAAAATGACAATGGAAGTTCCAGTGAAAGTGACCAGGTGACCAGGACTGAGTGATGCTGCTTCAGAAACATCTATTGATAGCACTGTTAGTAACCTGGAGTTCAAGATGCATTCAACTTTATTTCTGAGTTTAATTAGTTCTCCAGTGTCATGACACAGTTTCTAATAACACAGTCCCAGTAGTAATTAGCACTTTTTATTACACTCTGTCACTACCCTTGATATGGTACATTAGGTGGATTGAAGTGGAAGTTGACAGTTTTTGAAAATAGAAATGCTGAAAAGATATATGAATACTCCCTTGAGAAAAACATTCTTGGACGATTCTTTTCTGTTTGCTGGAAGTTCCTATAGAGTTTTGTTACGAAATATATTACAAAGATCTTAAAATGAAGTGTTATTTGCTCCATTTTAAACAATCTGAAACTTCAACAGGAGAACATGACTGCTAACAAAATTAATCTGACTGAGAATAGATGGAGAGTTGAGATATTCAATCAACAATACTTGAGGGATTAAGAGGACAAGAAATTATTTCACAGCAAATACTACTAATAATTCACTGCTATGAAACATCCCAAATGTGTCACTTCTACATTAGTCAAAAATATTCCAAAAACTTACAACACAGCCGACCATGGTTATCACAATTATCTTGTTGTTGCATCCTCTTTGTTCACTTTATTAATTTAATAATATATATAATACTTTCACTTATGAACTTACTGTTGTCACTTCCCAAACGTTTCGAGATGTTGTTTCTCTTCTTCAGTGGGTTTAATACTCCACTGAAGGTGGTATTAAACCCATTGAAGAAGAGAAACAACATCTCGAAACGTTTGGGAAGTGACAACAGTAAGTTCATAAGTGAAAGTATTATATATATTATTAAATGGTTATCACATTTCAGAAGTTCTCATGTCTTGCCATAAGTACTGTATATATAAATTTCAGTTTGTTCAAACTGTACCAGCAACAGTCTCTAAATGGTTGGTGTTGAATCAGACAGTTATTGACATTCTGTTAGTCTTATAACTTCACTGATATACATCTATGGCCCTTATTTTATAAATGTCTTAAATATGTGTGTTCATATTATCTCATTTTATAAAAGATTTAAAGTATTTATCACATTTATAAATTGTCTTAACAACTATTCTATTTATTGCACTAACTTTTAGTTCAGGATAATTTCATGATAAAACACTGCCCAAAACGTGCTGCAATTCTTTAATCTCCAAACCCATGTTATAACATGTTAAATAACTTGTATTTTCTACGTATTTGCTATATTAATAATACTATACGAAAGATATGTCTGATGTGAAATGTACTTTCGAATATGTATAAACGTTATGACTTAAAAATTAGATGTTTCTCCATAATTCTGTGATATTTACATACATCTCTGTTTTAATTACCAGTTAAGGGCCTTCTCAATTTCAATTAGTGTCATTAATCAAATTTTACAGTTTTTCACCTTCCAAAATATGCCGGAAGATTTCAAACTGAATTTGAAAAGTAAAAACTGAATAAAAACATTAAATTCTGAAAAATAACAGTCACCGGTATATATAACACGTAATGCTGAAAACAACACGGACCGGTATAATTAAAAATCACGAAAACTATCAATTTAGCCTCATGAAAAATCTGGTAATTCGTGTTTCAACAAAACGACTTCACGATATGATTCGTCAGAAACTTTATTCGGGTACTAAAAAATTCACTAACCCACTAACCTGACATAAATTTATATCAAACGAAGAATTAAAAAAAAATACGAATTTTTAAGAATAACTAGAAAATCAATCGTTATTTTAAACTTCAGCAAGTCTTTACACTAACTAATACAATCACCAGACAATCCTGACCACAACAGCTTGGCTGTAATGCTGTAATACAAACCAAAAGTAGATCCATCAGGCGCCAAAAGAATGACCTATCGAACTGTTAATCGAAAAATTACACATTATCGAAAGATACTACAGCAGGCATAATGTATTCAAAAACAAAGAATAAGTATTTCAGATTTGTACATTATAATTATTTCTAATTACATCCTTAATATCAAACGAACTTCAAATAGAATGAAAAATTATGGGTCTTGGGGGAATAGTCAGCGGCAAAATGTAACTTCCGTCGCCGCGCGTGTACTATATTTCGGTGTCCGATATGTACATCCAACTGTTTTCTTCACAAGTAACTAATGCCAGCGTATGGAGGTTATGTACGACAATGTAACTTAAATAAAATTTACTTTGTTAGTGTACATTAAAAGCTTGTATTTATTGGAAGTACAGAAATTAGTTTACATTTATCGCACATAATTACGGTACAGAGACGATTTTGGGAGGTTGTGGCTACGTTTAACAATATAACAACCTTTTACATTTTTAAAATTAATTAGACTTAACAGACATTTCCTTAGTTAGTGTACATTCAAAGGCTGTATTTATTGTATGAATAAAAGGCTGTATATAACATTAACGGCTGTATTTATTCGAAGTAAGTAATGCCAGCTTATGGAGGTTATGTACGACAATGTAACTTAAATAAAATTTACTTTGTTCTTGTACATTAAAAGGGTGTATTTATTGGAAGTACAGAAATTAGTTTACATTTATCGCACATAATTACGGTACAGAGACGATTTTGGGAGGTTGTGGCTACGTTTAAATATTTAACTTAACCTTTTAGATTTTTAAAATAAATTATACTTAACAGACATTTCCTTAGTTAGTGTACATTCAAAGGCTGTATATAACATTAAAGGCTCTATTTATTCAAAGTACCGGAATTAAGACGTACTTCCAATTTAGAACCTAGTACAATCTATAACCAAACAAGTACATTAAAATCCTTTTTTCAACATAATGCAATAAAAAGCAATGTGCAGTTTCTGTTAACATGCAAATGATTAAGTATTAATAATGGGTTACAGTGGAATTTAATGTTACTAAGGTCTGAATTAATGGAAATAAAATTGGGGGAATCTTGTAAACATATTAAAGAATGCTTGCATATTACACACAAAATTATTACAGTACGGACCTTTGTTAATGAATAGAAACAAATTTGATTCTATACTTTAGTATGTACCAATAAAATTCACCTTTTTTCAAATACCAATATCTGTTGTTTTTTTCATACCTTAAAAAAAGGTCATTAACAACATACATTATGAGAAAACGTGATTACAAATAACCACCCATTAGTTACTTGTGAAGAAAATAGATATAAAATTTACAAATATCAAATCTTCAATTCTCTCCCTATTTGTTTTATAAAAACTGGAGTTTCTACTGCAGGTTTTAAGTCCACTAACTACTTAATTAAATATACATAATTGTTCCTGTATCTTGTTGGGTAACATATTATATTAATACATCTGCTTCCTACTCATATGTGCAAACAATGTTTTTAATGTACGGTCCTAAAATCTTTATCAACACTTTATATCTTTAAGATTTAGACAAAGTCTAATGAGCAACTTGGCCTAACCTGAATTTACATGACCTGGCTCAGAACAACTTTATTTTGCCAAATACAAAGATGAAGACTGGTTGCAATTTCTTCAGGGCTCACACCTGCTGCCAGGCTTAGTTCTATAACATGATAAGGAAGAAAGAAATCAGCCCAAACCTGCAACCGCTGTGGGAAGGCTTTTACACCATTACCAATAAGATTAATTATGTCATCTAAGAATAACTCATTAGCTTTATTTATACATTTAATGCATCTTAATTAGTACACTAACAGCACTGCTCTGTCTTACAGTACTACACAACACATTACACTAACTCAAAAGAATTTCTTGTTTTCAGTTTAAGAAAGTTTAAATCGTGTATTTATTTTATTTTTCATTCACTATTTGTAAAACGTGCTTAAAATTAATATGTGTACGCTTACTATATTGAAATCCAATGTTCACTATCCAATAATTACAAATTTTGTGGAATTGTAAAATAAAATTAGTAACACTATGTACTAATGTGTGATTATCAGTTGAATTTCTGAATTCCTTTGATTCATTAATAAATCTTAGTAATTTGTTTCTTTATGTCTATAATGATTTCTTATTATGTAGTTTTTAATCTTTGTGTTTTCATTATTCATTTGTAAATTTTTGCATTTTGTTGTCCATGACATGTTCATTGATTAACTAATTATCATTAAAACACACAGAGGACTGATCCTCTTTTGCAAGATCACAAGTATGTTTCAAGTATGTTTTTAATTTTTTTAATTGTGTGCAATGTGGAGACATACAGAGGAGTGTCAGTTTTTTATGTTTTTTCAATAAGTAACAATGAGAGAGAGAGAGAGACCAAAAATAACACGTACAGAAATTACATCAGAACTTTTCCTGACAGTAAAAAAATAACTAAATAATGAATGGCAAAGAACATTAACAAAATTAATGGAAATTATAGTTATTATTATTATCTTGTTGATTCATCCTCTTCGTTCACTTATTAATTTAATAATATATATAAAACTTTCACATATGAACTTACTATTCGTTGTCACTTTCCCAAACGTTTCAAGGTGATGTACCTCTTCTTCAGTGGGAGTATACTGAATGTCGATTACAGAATAACCGTTACGGAATTAGGTGTGTGTGGTGGGGGTTGATGGTGGGAAGGGATTGGCGCTGAGGTTCGAATTGTGTGTATGGATCAGTGTATCGAATAGTGTATGTGATTTATAATGTAATTGTTCATTTAATATGTTGTTTGGTTGTAGTGTGTGATGTCTGTATATTTCAAATTGTTCAGCTGTGTTTAGTTTTCTACTTTTAGGTAAGTAGTGTAATATTTCCATGTTGTGTTCTATGTTTGTGTAACTGTGGTTTTCGTTATGAAAATGTGTGGCAAATGTGGAATGTATGTAGTTTGTGGTGAGGGCTTTTAAATGTTCAGAAAATCTGGAAGAAAAAGATCTTCCCGTCTGGCCGATGTAGAATTGGTGACAATCATTACAATTTAATTTATAAACCCCTGTTTTGCTGTATGTGTCATTGTCTTTGTTAGTATTATTTATGTGTTTTCTAATGGTGTTGTTGGTTCTGTAGGCTACTTTATAATTGTGTTTCCTAAATGTGTTTGCAATTTTGTGTGTATTGGAATTGTAGTATGTAAGTGTTATGTATTTGCTGGGTTGTGTGCTGTTGGTCTGATGTGTTTTACTTTTTGTGTTTAGGATTTGTTTGTGTAGTTTATTTATTAATTCGGGGTTGTATCCATTTTTGACTGCTATGTATTTGATTGTGTTTAATTCATCTTGGTAGTCATGTGTGTTTAGGGGTATTGAAGTGAGCCTATGGAGCATGTAGTTGAATGCTGTACGTTTGTGTTGATTTGGGTGGTTGGAAACACATACTGAACAACAACAAATACACCGATAAAACACCAATGTCCCCATAAATGAAACCATAACTACATTAGAACACCTGAAACACACATAAAAGAGATCATCCATCTAACTAAAATTATCACAGATCAAAATTATTTCGCACACAACATGTTTTACACACAAACAGATGGACTACCCATGGGCTCCCCTAAATCAGGTATACTAGCCGAAATATTTATACACACCATAGAACAGAAACACATACTGAACAACAACAAATACACCGATAAAATAATATATTGGCATAGGTATGTTGATGACATTTTACTCCTTTACAACGGCAACAAAAGACAAATAGAAAATTTCCACAAATACATTAACACTATACACCATAAATTAAAATTTACACTTGAAATAGAACTAAATAATAGCATAAACTTCTTAGACCTTACAATCACCAAAACAAACAACACACACACATACAAAATATACAGAAAACCCATCACATCAGACATGGTCATACATAACACATCCAACCACCCAAATCAACACAAACATGCAGCATTCAACTACATGCTCCATAGGCTCACTTCAATACCCCTAAACACACATGACTACCAAGATGAATTAAACACAATCAAATACATAGCAGTCAAAAATGGATACAACCCCGAATTAATAAATAAACTACACAAACAAATCCTAAACACAAAAAGTAAAACACATCAGACCAACAGCACACAACCCAGCAAATACATAACACTTACATACTACAATTCCAATACACACAAAATTGCAAACACATTTAGGAAACACAATTATAAAGTAGCCTACAGAACCAACAACACCATTATAAAACACATAAATAATACTAACAAAGACAATGACACATACAGCAAAACAGGGGTTTATAAATTAAATTGTAATGATTGTCACCAATTCTACATCGGCCAGATGGGAAGATCTTTTTCTTCCAGATTTTCTGAACATTTAAAAGCCCTCACCACAAACTACATACATTCCACATTTGCCACACATTTACATAACGAAAACCACAGTTACACAAACATAGAACACAACATGGAAATATTACACTACTTACCTAAAAGTAGAAAACTAAACACAGCTGAACAATTTGAAATATACAGACATCACACACTACAATCAAACAACATATTAAATGAACAATTACATGATAAATCACATACACTATTCGATACACTGATCCATACACACAATTCGAACCTCAGCGCCAATCCCTTCCCACCATCAACCCCCACCACACACACCTAATTCCGTAACGGTTATTCTGTAATCGACATTCAGTATACTCCCATTGAAGAAGAGGTACATCACCTTGAAACGTTTGGGAAAGTGACAACAAATAGTAAGTTCATATGTGAAAGTTTTGTATATGTTATTATAGTTATTATTTTTTGTCTAATGAACAGGTACTAGTAAAGGCTTCATATACTTCACATCTTAACTTATAAACCTATTACAAATATATTTGGTATACTCAGCTTGAAACAAACGTTCAGACCAATAAAAATGGTTTAAATTTTGCCATGCTGCATTATTAGTACTGTTGAAACAGCAGTTTGATTATAATTGTTTTTAGAACAGACTTCTGGAATGATGTGTGCAAATGATTAAAACATACCTCCTTACAGTGTGCCTTAATAAGTTGTTGATTATTCTAACTGATACACTGTCATCCCATTATTATATGACAGTTCTCAGAGCTTCAGTAATAGTCATCTTTGCTGTTAACATGGACACAAGTCTCTTTTTTAAAAAGACTTTTCATTAGTAAAGTTACTTATAAGTAGGCATACATTTGTACTCATAATATGTGGTTAAGAATTAAGAAAATTAAAGAATTATATTTACTTACTAACCATTGAGTGTAACATTATTTACAGTAATTAATAATGTCCCAATTTATAAAAGTCATGTTTGGCTAACTAGGCATAACCCAACCTGGGTTCCTGACATCCTAATTCTCTTTCTTCTAATAATATTACTTAACTTTATTGTGATATAACTGATCACAATTGTTCCTTATAACTCCCTACAACTTTTACAACAATACTAATGACAAAAATCAATAATAATTTCTTACAATTAACATACATAATTTGTCTAGGCATATTGGCTTATTATAGTTTGAACATTATTTTTTCGTATTTTAACAATTCTTGTTTTTAATACAAGACAACTATTCTAAATTGTTCTTGATCGTTGGCTTTCACTTTTGTTACACTAATAATGACAATTATTAGCAATAATTGTTTACAAATAGTAGAAATAAGTTATTCAGGTATAGGGCCTACTGGCCCATTATTGTAGTGGACACCTTAGTTTCTTTCGTACGTTTAAAATAATTACTTTTGCTATCAGACAATTACTTTATATTGTTCTTGATACCCTTATTCAACTTTCACTATAATAATAATGACATAACTTAACAATTATTTACTATGAATAACATACAAATGTTCTAGGCTCATTTGCCTATGATATTGACCCTTAATTTCATTCATACCTTGAAAATACATGTTTCTTCCTATTACATCATTATTCTAAAACATTCTCACAATTTACTGAAGCTTTGACAACATAGTTTGTCTTTTAATATTGTTTATCTTACTTATTCTAGTTGTTATTATCTTCAGTATCAGTATTCTGAAGGTTTAGTCCATGTATCTTGTTTCATTATTTACTTTGTTTATACTTATTGGTTAATCATATCTTCCTTACTAGAAATATTATTCTAATAATAACGATTCTAGTATTATTTATACAGTATAGTTTGTTTAATAAGTTTACATTAAAACTGTTCTTTTTACATACAATTATTGACAAGTTTTAGTTTCTCATATTTTTTCTTCTTCATGTTATAATTCAAATCATAACCATTATTATCTAGCTATTATAAGCTTATTTACTACTTCATCAGTAGTTTTCACCTTCTGTTTACAATTCATGGATTTTACAATGCTTTTTTGTTCTTTCTGTTGTTTAAAACATTATAATGTTACATAACCTTACTTGTAGGCTTACATTTAGCTTAATTGTTGTTTTATTATTACATTTTTGTAATACTCTTTTTGATTTACATTATTCTATTCATAATCATAAATAAAATTTGTAATTTCATTATTTTAGTACTTAGAAACTAATTATTAATAATTTTCTTTATTGAGTATCCAGTTTATTACTGCAGTATGGAGTATAGGTTTTATCTTTTTTATCAATTTTTAATGCAGTTTACTGGAGTAAAATCTTCTCATTGATAATGTTCTTATCAGTTTCATTACATTATTCTTATCTCTTTTTATTATCTCAGACAATATTTATAGTATACAGTTTAGTTAATGACTTAGTATTTTGTTCTTCATGTATCATGGTCATGAAATGGTTTAAGTTGGGGCCTATTTTATGTAAGGGGAAATCATAATGTTACAATATTGTAATTACTTTTATTTCTATAATTATTTATAAGTGTTACTTGTACAAACAAAACTGGCTTAGAAATGGGTCTACTTAGGAAATTATGGAATTCTGCTGAAATTTCGAATAGTTCTGGAGGGGAATTGATCCCCTGATAACCCCCCTCTGCAAGTTACTCCACTGATCCCACTCTACACAGTTCCAAGAAATCCTGTATTTAGAAGTTCAAAAGAAAGTGATACCGACTCTAAAGATCTCATTGTAGCATTCACTACTGGGACAGTTCATGGTTTAGAGCTTCCCTTATGTGTCTGGTAAGTGAAGGAGAAGGGATCTATTTAACGTGCAAGTTGAAGAATATATTTAATTATTGCACTTAACTTGATATAAGTACTGATTACATTTCAGGATTATTATTTTCAGAAATAATGTATGTAAACCAGTTTTCCCCATATAAAGTTAATTAAAATTCTTTAATGCATAGCATTCCAGGCATTTACAGTAGTAGATTTTGTGACGATTTTAAAATAGGAAACGTAATATGGAGTAAAATTTATTTTTAAATCGCACATTAAAATTAATATTACTTCCCTAGATTAACTCAAAATAATATTTAATAAAAAAGTTTAATGACAAAAGGAATGCGAGTGTAAAGATAGGGAAACTAGTTAATAATTTACCATGCACTGACATGCATTAACTGGAATTAACCTGCATAGGTACAGATTCTTTTACTAAACAAATAATACTGGTAAAACTTGAAATTATTCAAATAAATAAACAATGATACAGTAGTATACTGTTTAATTCTGAAGTAAAGCATTGTTTTGAATAATAAAAAGGTCAAACTTTAAATACCGTAAATAGCGAATAAAGGTGGAACTATTTTGTTGTGATGCGTAAACTCCGCGCAGTTAACTTACCTGCCCTGACATAATAATAATGCAGTCGAGATGGAGCACTCTCGTAGTAAACACTACACCCTTGAACCATGCCCCGAAGTACTAAGATATTTTAATCTAAAAGTGCAGATATAACTATGTGTAGAGGAAAGTATCAGTAAAGTAGTGTTTTATAAAGAAAAATGTAATCTATTAAATTAAATGGAATAAATAAGTGAGAGGGATGACATCTCTATTGACTATGTGTAAGATCTCCAATGTTTGTTTAAATTAAAAAGGTACAATGTACCAAAAGTGAGAACATTTCATAAATAACCATGTGACGTGCACTTCTGTGGGAAACAAGAACTTTCACTCAAGTTGTACTACTAAAGACGCTTAGCTACCAGACTTCATAGAACAGCATAACAGCTTCATAATTACCAGGATCTCTTCAGCCGCTTCACCCGGAAAGTAAACTACCATAACCTTCAACCATTTGTGGACACCCCAAGGACCAAGGACCAGGACACGGAGTAAACTTCACAATATCACAGGTGACACGGAGACTTGTCTTCCGTGGTTAAATGTCATTAAAACAAATGTTTGCAAAAGACAGTTTAATAAACTATATAAAAGACTTTAATTATTGTCACTTTGTAAATTGTATTATGTCATACGACTAAAATTATTTGTAATAGTAATTAGCGCTTGTAGTATAAAGCTTTTCAGATACTAGAGGTTAAATTAAGTGCATTCTTCAAATGGCCCCCCCCCTCAAATAGTATAATAACTTAACTTACAAACCAAGTTAATATCCCGGATCCGTGGAAAAAGCTAGCACATAACAATATTTTTGTTGTGGCCACCTTTTCAGAAAATATTTTGTAAACTTTTATTTAGAAAACCTTATGGTAAAAAAATCCATGTAGAACTATAAATGATAGCACCTAATAAAGAGATGTCATTACTTAACACAAAATACTGAGTGAATAAATCATCAACACCCCAACAAACATTCCTTTCATTCTAACTACTACTACTTGTTAAAATATTCATAAGAAGTTGATTAAGACTATGGCAGCCCGTGCAATTGATCTGAGGCAATTACGCACTGGTTCCCGATGTTATAACATAGGTGAGACGTTATAATTTGTATTACTAAATTTGAATTTACACAAATAATTCTCTTTGATTAACCAGAGTTACACACACAAACTAAATGCTGAGTGTCCTCCTAGTGTATAAATTCAGCTAAAACAGTATTCCAAAAACTTACCTTGTTACTAGAATATGTGACATGATGAACTTTCATCATGTGTTCAACTTTGTGTTGGGAGTTAAGCATTTTAATAATTTTTATTTATGCAGGCATATAGCAAAATCTGATCATCATGGAAAAGGAATAAGGCATTTTGTAATAGCAATTAACTGATTAGTTCCTGCTGTATTACCGAATCATATTACAAGACCAATTTTTGTTTAATTGAAAAGATATATTTTAACTGTTTCTTTTGGTGCAATCTGTAAATTCCATGACACACGTCCATAAAGGTTTGAAAATATGCTTACTCCAGTTTGATAGGAATAAATTCTCAAAAAACTAATTTGTTATGTCTGATCACACCAGCTATCCTTTCTATTGGAAATGAGCCTTTTATCCAAATTTATCATATAGTATTGTGCCAAGATATTACACTACATTTATATACTGTAATACAGTATATTATTTGCAGACTGACAGGGTTATAAAAAATTCTGAAAGAATTGTTGCTTTTACAACACCATCCTTTATCAAGTGACTACTCAAATCTGCTAGTTTTTCACAGAAACTGAAGTTAGATGATTAGAACCATCATGACCTAGTGATGCTCCAAACATTTCAAGGATTCTCCTGGCCTTAAAAAACTGGACTGGCCTCATTGATTGACATGACTAATGTTAAATTTACTTTGGGATACTTCCAAACATAATACAGTTTACAATAAACAAACAAAATATTATGCCTGTCTAATTTTTCCAGAACTGTATACACATAATTTGATCTGGATAGAATATTTATTAAACAATAATACTATTTGATGCAAATAATTAAAATATCAGTATGGAGAACCATACATGACTACCATGTTTTAAGATTTATATTTGAAATCATTTTAGAAATGAAATATTTCCACAGAAACTACTTCTATCTTCAACCTCAACCACAGAATTGTGATCACTAACATATACATACCACCTCATGTTAGCGCACTCGATTTTCACTGATGATGGCAGTCGACGGCACTTCCGAAACGTCTGGTTTTGCAGAAAACATTGGACCACGGCCAAACAGCATGGGAAGGAATTTTATCAACAAACTACTTCAATGTTGCTGATAACGTAGTACACATATAAAAAATTATCCCCTCCCCTTCACCTATCATTTTCATTTATAGAAAATTATCCCCTCCCCTACCCCTTTTCATTTAGGCCTATAGATATTAAATCTACCTATCTACAGTGGATTATTATGACCTTTTCAGGATACTTTATTTATCAAAATTAAGTACTTTACTCTTGTTAAAACAAAACGTTGCAGGTAAACTACCCCTTCTCCTTAACCGATCTTCACCAAAATCAACAGACCTTGAGTCCTCTACAATATGCAAAAAATTATTTGAATTTGCGGGAGTTATCATTCGCCATAGACAAATTTCTACACACAGACATCTTTCTAAAAATGACTTTTCTTTATGTTTTGAAGGTAGTACAATCAGAATCAGCCCTCACGGGACACTAATTATTAGATACAATTTTTACCTTCATTTAAGCCAGCTTCCACTCACTGTGTACTTTCTCAGAAGCCATAACATGTTCTTTTTAACGTTGCCGAACATTAATTGATGTTAAATTAAAAATAAAGTAAAGGCTTAGCACCTTAAGTTTGCAACGTGCAAGTTGAAGAATCAATTTAATTATTGCACTTAACTTGATATAAGTACTGATTACATTTCAGGATTATTATTTTCAGTTAATATAAAGTTAATTAAAATTCTTTAATGCATAGCATTCCAGCCATTTATGGTAGTAAATTGCAACCAGTCTTCATCTTTGTATTTGCCAAAATAAAGTTGTTCTGAGCCAGGTCATGTAAATTCAGGTTAGGCCAAGTTGCTCATTAGACTTTGTCTAAATCTTAAAGATATAAAGTGTTGATAAAGATTTTAGGACTGTACATTAAAAACATTGTTTGCACATATGAGTAGGAAGCAGATGTATTAATATAATATGTTACCCAACAAGATACAGGAACAATTATGTATATTTAATTAAGTAGTTAGTGGACTTAAAACCTGCAGTAGAAACTCCAGTTTTTATAAAACAAATAGGGAGAGAATTGAAGATTTGATGTTTGTAAATGTTATATCTATTTTCTTCACAAGTAACTAATGGCTGGTTATTTGTAATCACGTTTTCTCATAATGTATGTTGTTAATGACCTTTTTTAAGGGTATGAAAAAAACAACAGATATTGGTATTTGAAAAAAGGTGAATTGTATTGGTACATACTAAAGTATAGAGTCAAATTTGTTTCTATTCATTAACAAAGGTCCGTACTGTAATAATTTTGTGTGTAATATGCAAGCATTCTTTAATATGTTTACGAGATTCTCCCAATTTTATTTGCATTAATTCAGACCGTAGTAACATTAAATTCCACTGTAACCCATTATTAATACTTAATCATTTGCATGTTAACAGAAACTGCACATTGCTTTTTATTGCATTATGTTGAAAAAAGGATTTTAATGTACTTGTTTGGTTATACATTAGATTGTACTAGGTTCTAAATTGGAAGTACGTCTTAATTCCGGTACTTTGAATAAATACAGCCTTTAATGTTATATACAGCCTTTGAATGTACACTAACTAAGGAAATGTCTGTTAAGTCTAATTTATTTTAAAAATCTAAAAGGTTAAGTTAAATAATTAAACGTAGCCACAACCTCCCAAAATCGTCTCTGTACCGTAATTATGTGCGGTAAATGTAAACTAATTTCTGTACTTCCAATAAATACACCCTTTTAATGTACACGAACAAAGTAAATTTTATTTAAGTTACATTGTAGTACCATAAGCTGGTACGCTGGTAAGCTGGTTGTAACCTCCATAAGCTGGCATTACTTACTTCGAATAAATACAGCCGTTAATGTTATATACAGCCTTTTATCCATACAATAAATACAGCCTTTGAATGTACACTAACTAAGGAAATGTCTTAATAAAGGTGATAAAGGAGAGCCCATAGGTAAGCCATTTAATTGTTTATAGATTTTATTATTAAACTGAAAATAATTTTGTCCTATGCAAATATCTAAGGCCGAAAATAATTCTTTTTTCTGATCACTATTTAAGGTTAAAGTATTTTGTATATGTGAGGAACAGATAGACAACAGAACATCTACAGGTATAGACGGAAATAAATTCTTAACATCAAATGAAACTAATTTTGCATTCAGTGGTAAATGTACATTTTTTATATTATTAACTAATTGTAAAGTGTTTTTAATAGCATACTTTGGGTTAAAGTTAATATATTTTGGCAATAATTCATTAAGTTTTTTACAGACTTTATATGCAGGTGCAGTTACATATGAAACAACTGGGCGCATGGGACAATTAGGTTTATGTATTTTTGGTAAACTATACAAAACAGGAGCTTTTGGGTTCATCATAGTTAGCATGAAACTTTTTGTGTCTGAAAATATATTAGGGCAATTTTTAATAAGTGATTTTATTTGTTTCTGAAACTTATTAGTGGGATCATTTAATATCTTGAAATTGTCATTCCTGAAGAGAAGTTCTGTCTTTTCAATATATTAGCTCCTATTTATTATTGTAATTGTATTGCCTTTATCAGCTTTGCAAACCACTAAACTATTTGAATTAATTTTTTGTTTTAAACTGTTAACTATGTACTTATCTGAATCTTTTAGACTGTACTTATTCTTATTACTTTTTGATATAATGTTTGCACAGGAAACTAATTCATTATTTCTTATATCTGGGTTATCTAAATTACTAAGTGCTATTTCTGTATTTATACATAACAATTCCATGTCTCTTTTGTACCGTATGTTTGGACAATATTTCAAACCTTTATTTAACAGATTTAGTTCTTTCTGAGTAAAGTTTGTATCTGAGAAATTTTCCACTCTGTTATAAAATTTATTTACTGGTGATGACATAGTAGTTACTCTCTTACTACTTAGCTTACTTGCGATAAGTTTTAGTATGAACACAACAATACCATAAACTTCTTAGACCTCTCCATCACAAAACTAGAACACAGGCACAAATTCAGTATATACAGAAAACCAACTACAACTGACACACTAATACACAACATCTCCAATCACCCAATACAACACAAACTAGCTGCTTTTAGAACCATAATACATAGACTTAACAACATCCCCTTAGATGAAGTAGACTACAAAGACGAACTAAGCACGATAAAATATCTAGCAGAATCTAACGGTTATGACAGAACAATAGTCAGTAAA
This sequence comes from Magicicada septendecula, assembly GCA_034769895.1. Lineage (NCBI taxonomy): Eukaryota > Metazoa > Arthropoda > Insecta > Hemiptera > Cicadidae > Magicicada > Magicicada septendecula. The sequence continues at coordinate 729,406,783 of CM068367.1, forward strand.
CTCCTACACAAAACAAACAACAGACAAAGACAGAAAACAACAAATTCATAACACTAACATACATCAACAAACAAACAAAAAAATTGCCCACAAATTCAAAAAAGCAGGATACAGAATCGCTTACAAAACTACTAACAAAACAGAACACACACTATTAAAACGCATGCCCAAAGCACAAAACAAATTCGATCTACCCGGTGTATATAAACTAAATTGTTCAAATTGCAATAAATTCTACATAGGCCAGACAGGACGTAGCTTCAAACAGAGATACATTGAACACACAAAAGCACTACAGAATCTACCTTCGCAAACCACCTCATTGAAGCAAACCACACATATAAAAACATCGACAATAACATGAACATACTACACGTACACACAAAAGGCCGAAAACTAGACACTCTAGAACAATTAGAAATATACAAACACACAAAAACAAATAAAAACGACATCCTAAACGAACAGACACAATTCAAATCGCACGCATTATTCGAACACATCTCACCACACACACACAGCTTCGATCTTTCGAAACACTATCTCGTCGCCAACAACAAGATGAACAGCGCTACTAACGACAGCCTCTGATGAAGCCTTCTATAGGTGAAAGCCGGTTTAGGCTGTAAGGTAAAACTTTACGTTTTTACTTATAAAAAACTTAGTGTTCCGAGTCGTCAATATTATAGTGATATTTAGTTAAGTAACGGACACGTCATGGACAACGAAATCCAAGAAAATAAGAATAATGTAATGAAACTGATAAGAACATTATCAATAAGAAGATTTTACTCCAGTAAACAGCATTAAAAATTGTTAAAAAAGATAAAACCTGTATTCCATACTGCAGTAATAAACTGGATACACAATAAAGAAAATTATTAATTCAATAATTAGTTTCTAAGTACTAAAATAATGAAATCAAATTTTATTTATGATTATGAATAGAATAATGTAAATCAAAAAGAGTATTACAAAAATGTAATAATAAAACAACAATAGAGCTAAATGTAAGCCTACAAGTAAGGTTATGTAACATTATAATGTTTTAAACAACAGAAAGAACAAAAAAGCATTGTAAAATCCATGAATTGTAAACAGAAGGTGAAAACTACTGATGAAGTAGTAAATAAGCTTATAATAGCTAGATAATAATGGTTATAATTTGAATTATAACATGAAGAAGAAGAAATATGAGAAACTAAAACTTGTCAATAATTGTATGTAAAAAGAACAGTTTTAATGTAAACTTATTAAACAAACTATACTGTATAAATAATACTAGAATCGTTATTATTAGAAAAATATTTCTAGTAAGGAAGATATGATTAACCAATAAGTATAAACAAAGTAAATAATGAAACAAGATACATGGACTAAACCTTCAGAATACTGATACTGAAGATAATAACAACTAGAATAAGTAAGAAAAACAATATTAAAGGAGAAACTATGTTGTCAAAGCTTCAGTAAATTGTGAAGAATGTTTTAGAATAATGATGTAATAGGAAGAAACATGTATTTTCAAGGTATGAATGAAATTAAGGGTTAATATCATAGGCAAATGAGCCTAGAACATTTGTATGTTATTCATAGTAAATAATTGTTAAGTTATGTCATTATTATTGTAGTGAAAGTTGAATAAGGGTATCAAGAACAATGTAAAGTAATTGTCTGATAGCAAAAGTAGTTATTTTAAACGTACGAAAGAAACTAAGGTGTCCACTACAATGGGCCAGTAGGCCCTATACCTGAATAACTTATTTCTACTATTTGTAAACAATTATTGCTAATAATTGTCATTATTAGTGTAACAAAAGTGAAAGCCAAGGATCAAGAACAATTTAGAATAGTTGTCTTGTATTAAAAACAAGAATTGTTAAAATACGAAAAAATAATGTTCAAACTATAACACGCCAATATGCCTAGACAAAGTATGTATGTTAATTGTAAGAAATTATTATTGATTTTTGTCATTAGTATTGTTGTAAAAGTTGTAGGGAGTTATAAGGAACAATTGTGATCAGTTATATCACAATAAAGTTAGGTAATATTATTAGAAGAAAGAGAATTAGGATGTCAGGAACACAGATTGGGTTATGCCTAGTTAGCCAAACATGACTTTTCTAAGTTGGGTCATTATTAATTACTGTAAATAATGTTACACTCAATGGTTAGTAAGAAAATATCATTCTTTAATTTTCTTAATTCTTAACCTCATATTATGAGTACAAATGTATGCCTACTTATAAGTAACTTTACTAATGACAAGTCTTTTTAAAAAAGAGACTTGTGTCCATGTTAACAGCAAATATGACTATTACTGAAGCTCTGAGAACTGTCATATGATAATGGGATGACAGTGTATCACTTAGAATAATCAACAACTTATTAAGGCACACTGTAAGGAGGTATGTTTTAATCATTTTGCACACATCATTCCAGAAGTCTGTTCTAAAAACAATTATAATAAAACTGCTGTTTCAACAGTACTAATAATGCAGCATGGCAAAATTTAAACCATTTTTATTGGTCTGAACGTTTGTTTCAAGCTGAATATACCAAATATGTTTGTAATAGGTTTATAATTTAAGATGTGAAGTATATGAAGCCTTTACTAGTACCTGTTCATTAGACAACAAATAATAACTATCATTTCCATTAATTTTGTTAATGTTCTTTACCATTCATTATTTAGTTATTTTTTTACTGTCAGGAAAAGTTCTGATGTAATTTCTGTACGTGTTATTTTTGGTCTCTCTCTCTCTCTCCCCCTCTTATTGTATTTATTGAAAAAACATTAAAAAACTGACACTCCTCTGTATGTGTCCACATTGGATACAATTAAAAAATACCGGTATGGAGAACCATACATGACTTCCATGTTCTAAGATTTATATTTAAAATCGTTTTCGAAATGAAATATTACCATAGAAACTACTTCTTTCTACTTACTGCTTCGGCCTTAACCACAGTACTGTGGTCACTAACGTATACCACCTCACGTTATCGCACTCGATTTTCACTGATGATGGAAGTCGATGGCATTGCCAAAACGTCTGGTTTTGTAGAAAACATTGGACTACGGCCAAACATCCCAGGAAGGAATTTTAACAAAAACTATTTCTTTGTTGCCGATAACGTAGTACACATATATATAAAAAATATGCATAAAATTAATGTCTTGTATAAGTTAATGATTGATCTCCATTAAGTAGTGCTCAAGTTTCCAAAGTTTTAAGATTATGATGTCCGTAATTAAAACATCAGAGCAGGTTTAGTGTGTATGAGGGTACACCGTGGACAAAAATTTTCAACATTTCCTATTGAGCGTTGCTTAGAGTAAAGCTGCGAATCTACAGTGTACGTTTCACAGAACAAACACGCGGAAAAGAAGGAGCGCTCGGAAGTCACTCATGGACCCTCAGCATCTTGCAGAGGGTTCATTCCCTAAAGACGAAAAGTCTGTCTATGAATCGTTCCTCTGTAAACACGTGCAGTTACACTGCCCAGCGATCCACTGGAAGCAAATCGCTATCCACGCTGGACACTTTTTCGGCTTGCACGCGTTATGTTGGTGTGGGTTTCGGCACATTCCATTTAAAAAGCGTGCAAATGTAAGAAAATAAACATGAGTGAGGCCAGAAATAACGTGAATTGTGTGTGTGTGTTCCCTGGCTCTTTATTGCAGTAATCATAATAATAAAATGGAAACGTAAACATTACATAATTGAGATATGCTTGCCTGCCACGAACGATATATTTTCACTTATACATGATTTACACTAAAATGAAAAAATTATAATTTTATTGCCTGGCAACAAAATTATTTTATTTTTAACAATTACCATTGTTTGAAAAAGTTTAAATAAATTTTCAAGTACTTTACTGTTGTTAAAACACTACCCCTTCCCCTTAACCGATCTTCACCAAAATCAAAAGTCCTTGAGATCTCTACAATTCAGGGACGTATGCAAAAAATTATTTGATTCTGTTTGAATTTGCGGCTGTTATCGTTTGCCATAGAAAAAAAATCTACAGACAAACAGACACTTTTCGAAAAACGACTTTTTTTCATGTTTTGAGTGTAGTACAATCAGAATCTGCAATAATCTCGAACACGGTTTTTTTTGCCATCACCATACTTCCATTTCCTTAAGGAACATGGAAGTAAAATTAAAAACATACTTGTGATCTTGCAAAAGAGGATCCGTCCTCTGTGTGTTTTAATGATAATTAGTTAATCAATGAACATGTCATGGACAACAAAATGCAAAAATTTACAAATGAATAATGAAAACACAAAGGTAAAAACTAATAAGAAAGCATTATAGACATAAAGAAACAAATTAGTAAGATTTATTGATGAATCAAAGAAATTCAGAAATTCAACTGATAATCACACATTAGTACATAGTGTTACTAATTTCACAATTCCACAAAATTTGTAATTATTGGATAGTGAACATTGGATTTCAATATAGTAAGCATACACATATTAATTTTAAGCACGTTTTACAAATAGTGAATGAAAAATAAAATAAATACACGATTTCAACTTTCTTAAACTGAAAACAAGAAATTCTTTTGAGTTAGTGTAATGTGTTGTGTAGTACTGTAAGACAAAGCAGTGCTGTTAGTGTACTAATTAAGATGCATTAAATGTATAAATAAAGCTAATGAGTTATTCTTAGATGACATAATTAATCTTATTGGTAATGGTGTAAAAGCCTTCCCACAGCGGTTGCAGGTTTGGGCTGATTTCTTTCTTCCTTATCATGTTATAGAACTAAGCCTGGCAGCAGGTGTGAGCCCTGAAGAAATTGCAACCAGTCTTCATCTTTGTATTTGCCAAAATAAAGTTGTTCTGAGCCAGGTCATGTAAATTCATGTTAGGCCAAGTTGCTCATTAGACTTTGTCTAAATTTTAAAGATATAAAGTATTGATAAAGATTTTAGGACCACACATTAAAAACATTGTTTGCACATATGAGTAGGAAGCAGATGTATTAATATAACATGTTACCCAACAAGATACAGGAACAATTAAGTATATTTAATTAAGTAGTTAGTGGACTTAAAACCTGCAGTAGAAACTCCAGTTTTTATAAAACAAATAGGGAGAGAATTGAAGATTTGATGTTTTTAAATGTTATATCTATTTTCTTCACAATGGCTGGTTATTTGTAATCACGTTTTCTCATAATGTATGTTGTTAATGACCTTTTTTTAAGGGTATGAAAAAAACAACAACAGATATTGGTATTTGAAAAAAGGAGAATTTTATTGATACATACTATAGAGTCAAATTTGTTTCTATTCATTAACAAAGGTCCGTACTGTAATAATTTTGTGTGTAATATACAAGCATTCTTTAATATGTTTACGAGATTCTCCCAATTTTATTTGCATTAATTCAAACCGTAGTAACATTAAATTCCACTGTAACCCATTATTAATACTTAATCATTTGCATGTTAACAGAAACTGCACATTGCTTTTTATTGCATTATGTTGAAAAAAGGATTTTAATGTACTTGTTTGGTTATACGTTAGATTGTACTAGGTTCTAAATTGGAAGTACGTTTTAATTCCGGTACTTTGAATAAATACAGCCTTTAATGTTATATACAGCCTTTGAATGTACACCAACTAAGGAAATGTCTGTTAAGTCTAATTAATTTTAAAATATCACTGTCAAGTAACGGACACGTCATGGACAACGAAATCCAAGAATTTAATTTTAAAAATCTAAAAGGTTAAGTTAAATAATTAAACGTAGCCACAACCTCCCAAAATCGTCTGTGTACCGTAATTATGTGCGATAAATGTAAACTAATTTCTGTACTTCCAATAAATAGACCCTTTTAATGTAGGCCTACACGAACAAAGTAAATTTTATTTAAGTTACGTTGTCGTACGTAACCTCCATAAGCTGGCATTACTTACTTCGAATAAATACAGCCTTTTAGCCATACAATAAATACAGCCTTTGAATGTACACTAACTAAGGAAATGTCTGTTAAGTCTAATTAATTTTAAAAATCTAAAGGTTAAGCTAAATAATTAAACGTAGCCACAACCTCCCAAAATCGTCTGTGTACCGTAATTATGTGCGATAAATGTAAACTAATTTCTGTACTTCCAATAAATACACCCTTTTAATGTACACGAACAAAGTAAATTTTATTTAAGTTACATTGTCGAACATAACCTCCATAAGCTGGCATTAGTTACTTGTGAAGAAAACAGTCGGATGTACACATCGGATACCGAAATATAGTACACGCGCGGTGACGGAAGTTGCATTTTGCCGCTAGTAGTTTGTTCTACACTACACAGTATAGTAACTTTTGTCTGCAGACTGACAGCGTGAAGCCACTCGGGCAACTTCGTTACTGTTCGTCCGCTGCTTTTGTCTACTCTCTCGTCAACCTACACTCCACACTTAAGTGTATAATGAAATCCACGTATTTTTATCCAATCGGGGTTTTCCTGTGTGCATAGCGGATGAATTGAATGTTAAAATGAATATTGATTGTGGTCACAGTTAAATATTAAAACATAATATAGAATTAATTTAACCATATCGTTGTACTCCATTTATTACCCTGATTGTAGTTTGTTTTAACCTTTGTTTCCTCCAGAAACAAACACAATTTTACTGGCTCCCCAGATAAATATGAACCTTTTGACTACATCGTCGCATTAGTATATGAAATATACGTTTATTAAGAAAACTTATTTTATACTGTTTTGCCGGTTTTTAAGTTCAGTTTTTTGTACTGACAATGTTGATTTTGATATACTGTATATTGCTGTAATCAGTTGTGGTAAAACTCCTTTTTACCTGTGCACTAACTTCGCAGGTTGGTTTCGTATTTATCTGGAGTCAATTTAATCAATTATTTTTGTTTCTGGAGTGATAAACGCTGAAACAAAACATACAATTAAGTTCTAGGATTTCGTTGTCCATGATGTGTCCGTTACTTAACTAAATACAACTATTTCACTAACGACTCCGAACACAAAGTTTTGTGTTCCGAGTCGTTAGTGAAATAGTTGTACTTATACAATTGTAAAAAATGATATATGAATTTATTCTCAATTGTGTTTATTATTTATCTTCGAGAATACTTACAGGGCGTGTACCTAATAAAAACTGTTACACTAAAAATAAAATGACAAAACTTTAAAATGAAACATCGAAATGCTTACAGGACATGTATAGGTAGGTTATACACGAATACACACAGACACTTGAATACACGAAAAATTTACTCTTGAGTTTACGTATTTGAAGCTGTGAACTTAATAAAATTATTGTGCTAAAATAAATACACAAACTTTAACCAAACGTTTACCTAACCAACAGAATATAGGCGGGCATAGATGAGAACGAAGGTTGCCGAAGTTGCCCGAGTGGCTTCACGCTGTCAGTCTGCAGACCTGCAGACTCAAGTGTATAGTATAGTAACCTTGGTGGGTTGGTTCTACAGCGTGTCCGTCCGCAAATAAGTACATGTTTTGTTTATAATGTGTGGTATATTTTGTTGTTTTAATAAAAATGACAGTTTTCCAGTTGATGAAGTGGTATGTATTAATTTTATGGGTGCATTATACAGTGTCATACGCGACTAATTTTTGTGACTTTCAATATAAACGACTTCCTTGCGGTATGCACGCCGATATTTGGTTATGTCCTCACAAACTTGACATAACTATTTATTTTACAGTTATAATTGTATAAATGTCAAATTGTTTGAAAAATAATATTGCTAATTAACAGTTTATAAAAATGTTCACTAACGTAGAATACGACGTGAATAATTTTCTAGAGAGAAAATGTATAGATGTGTCGCCATTGAATTTGCTATTGAGGCGTCATAGTGTTACAGGTACAGGCAAGGTAATAATTACCGGTATTATAGTCTACCAAATATTATAAAGAAGTATTAAGCGGTTTTATAAAGCAGCTAATATCAGAGGCGGATTAAGCCGTTTGGAGGCCCTTAGACCCAAGCCCCAAAACAAAAAAATAATTCTTGGATTTCGTTGTCCATGACGTGTCCGTTACTTAACTAAATATCACTATAATATTGACGACTCGGAACACTAAGTTTTTTATAAGTAAAAACGTAAAGTTTTACCTTACAGCCTAAACCTGCTTTCACCTATAGAAGGCTTCATCAGAGGCTGTCGTAAGTAGCGTTGTTCGTCTTGTTGTTGGCGACGAGATAGTGTTTCGAAAGATCGAAGCTGTGTGTGTGTGGTGAGATGTGTTCGAATAATGCGTGCGATTTGAATTGTGTCTGTTCGTTTAGGATGTCGTTTTTATTTGTTTTTGTGTGTTTGTATATTTCTAATTGTTCTAGAGTGTCTAGTTTTCGGCCTTTTGTGTGTACGTGTAGTATGTTCATGTTATTGTCGATGTTTTTATATGTGTGGTTTGCTTCAATGAGGTGGTTTGCGAAGGTAGATTGTGTAGTGGTGTGGAGTGCTTTTGTGTGTTCAATGTATCTCTGTTTGAAGCTACGTCCTGTCTGGCCTATGTAGAATTTATTGCAATTTGAACAATTTAGCTTATATACACCGGGTAGATCGAATTTGTTTTGTGCTTTGGGCATGCGTTTTGATAGTGTGTGTTCTGTTTTGTTAGTAGTTTTGTAAGCGATTCTGTATCCTGCTTTTTTGAATTTCTGGGCAATTTTTTCTGTTTGTTTGTTGATGTATGTTAGTGTTATGAATTTGTTGTTTTCTGTCTTTGTCTGTTGTTTGTTTTGTGTTTTGTGTAGGAGTTTACTGACTATTGTTCTGTCATGACCGTTAGATTCTGCTAGATATTTTATCGTGTTTAGTGTGTAGACATTCCGATCCGCCCCATTATCAACTACCGTAATGCCCCTGCACACAAACTGGCAAAATTATTAGACAACACACACAAATAGACAACAACATTGCAGTAAAAAACAACACTGACCTAGTAACAAAAATAAAAGACATACACATCCCCCATAACGCCACATTAGCCTCCTTTGACATTAAAAACCTGTACACAAACATCCCCATCTCTGAAACAATCACCATCCTACAAAACAAACTCAAACAGAACAACACACCAGACGAACTTATCAATGAAATAACAGAAACTCTGAACATTATCACAAAACAAAACTACTTTACTTATAACAATAAATACTACACACAGAACGATGGCCTACCCATGGGCTCCCCCATATCCAGCATTCTAGCAGAAGTCTTCCTCCAACACTTAGAAAAAACAAAAATACTCACAAACAATGACAGACACGCACATAAAATACTATATTGGCACAGATACGTTGATGACATTCTAATACTATACAGGGGAAACAAAAGACAATGTGAACAGTTACTAACGCACATAAACAAAATACATAAAAACATAACCTTCACTGCCGAATACGAACACAACAATACCATAAACTTCTTAGACCTCTCCATCACAAAACTAGAACACAGGCACAAATTCAGTATATACAGAAAACCAACTACAACTGACACACTAATACACAACACCTCCAATCACCCAATACAACACAAACTAGCTGCTTTTAGAACCATGATACATAGACTTAACAACATCCCCTTAGATGAAATAGACTACAAAAACGAACTAAACACGATAAAATATCTAGCAGAATCTAACGGTCATGACAGAACAATAGTCAGTAAACTCCTACACAAAACACAAAACAAACAACAGACAAAGACAGAAAACAACAAATTCATAACACTAACATACATCAACAAACAAACAGAAAAAATTGCCCAGAAATTCAAAAAAGCAGGATACAGAATCGCTTACAAAACTACTAACAAAACAGAACACACACTATCAAAACGCATGCCCAAAGCACAAAACAAATTCGATCTACCCGGTGTATATAAGCTAAATTGTTCAAATTGCAATAAATTCTACATAGGCCAGACAGGACGTAGCTTCAAACAGAGATACATTGAACACACAAAAGCACTCCACACCACTACACAATCTACCTTCGCAAACCACCTCATTGAAGCAAACCACACATATAAAAACATCGACAATAACATGAACATACTACACGTACACACAAAAGGCCGAAAACTAGACACTCTAGAACAATTAGAAATATACAAACACACAAAAACAAATAAAAACGACATCCTAAACGAACAGACACAATTCAAATCGCACGCATTATTCGAACACATCTCACCACACACACACAGCTTCGATCTTTCGAAACACTATCTCGTCGCCAACAACAAGACGAACAACGCTACTTACGACAGCCTCTGATGAAGCCTTCTATAGGTGAAAGCCGGTTTAGGCTGTAAGGTAAAACTTTACGTTTTTACTTATAAAAAACTTAGTGTTCCGAGTCGTCAATATTATAGTGATATTTAAAAAAATAGTGTAAGGAAGTGATGGCTTTTTCGGAAAGATTTCAGTATTAGACTTTTAATGACTTGCTTAAACCAGCAATATGTAGCTAATAATAAAACTCAGTGTTTCAAGAAAAAATCAGAAATTTATTCAAAAAATTTAACAGTACGGTAACTAAGTTACCTGAATGCTAAAAAAGGTTTTCTATATGAATTTGCGTCTTGTTTTCTCTTTGGCAAATTCATCAGTTATTTTTGCAGTATCTATTTCGTCCAAAATTTCTTGTTCTATACAAAATATGGCCATGTTGTTCAATCTGTGTTCTCTCATTGTACTCCTTAAATAGTTTTTAACGCGTTTCAAAACTGAAAAAGATCTTTCACCTGATGCATTTGATATCGGTATTGTTAAAAATATTTTCAAAATAATCTCTACGTTAGGAAAAGTTGAAGACATTTCTCTTGCAGCTCGATAAATTTCTGATGCGGTTTTGATGGTATCTTTGTTTTCTTGTAGAAATAGTAAGAACTGGTCCAGTTCATCGTCAAAATTAGAAATATCAATGTCATTTTTGTAAATATCCTTCAGATTTTTTTATAGCGGAGCCATTTCACATCAAATCAACACAGGGTATAAACCTGACCATCTCAGAATTTGATGAAATTTGGTATGTAGGTAGTCCTCATGGAGATTAATAAAAATACAAATTTTTTTTCAAATATCTCAAACGGTTTAGAAATTACGGCTATGTAAAGTTTTCAAAAAACGGCCAAAAACGCACGTTCGACATATTTTGAAATCACCACAGCTGCTCTCCTAATCGAGCTAGAGAGATGGGAGCGGTGTTATTTTACTCAGTTTTTCATGCAGTTTTCAATGATATACAGCACAACATACCTTTTCATAAAACTTTTTTTGTAAACACAAAATCAAAATTTTAAATTTAATTTTCTCAAAAAGTGCATTTTTGAAAATTTTTTAAAAATTCCTACAAATAGTTTAGACCTTTGGTAAGTGATTCTCGAAATTTCAAAGTGGGAGGCTAATGGGTTCATAGTTAAATAATAATTTAAAAAAGAGCGTTTTATAAAACTGATAGTAGGCCTAGATATTAAAACATATTTCATTACTAGGCCTATATTAAATTATTTATACACTTTACATTAAATCTTTAACACTTACATCTTTAGCAAAATTTTATGTAGAACTTGATGATTGAGCTTGTGAAGTTGTTGTGGCTTCTTCAGGTGTTATTACATAAATCCTTCCAGTAGGAGTTGTAGGATCAACTTTGCAAAGCACGTCTGTCAGTGATATCCACAATACGTCCGGCTTCCTTGGATATGAAAATGATGATGAAGGGTCAGCATGATGTAGAAATGTCACTTTTAGTTCATCCTCTTCTTCATTCTTCTCCAACACATATGCCAGCCACCACTTTTGGTCATACATATATGGCCGTTATATAACCGCTTACTTCTGACATTTGTAGTTTTTCTGAGCATTTTTGGATGATCACTGTTCCTTCTGTTGTATCTTCAGAGAATATTTTTACACAAATCTTTGATACGCTTGAATGAACAGGTATATAAGCATGATACTGTTGAGTTTCCTTAATAGTTACTGCTTGGCTGAAACGGTCATTCAGAAATGTTTCGTACTCAACATACTCATCTTGTGTGGAGGTGAAATTAATTCCAGATAAATTTTCAACTGCCTATTCATAAAGTTGGATAGGTGTTAAAATTTGGTTGTCATATGGACGTTGCAGGCTTGCTCTTGCAGCAAGTCTCTTGACTGAGCCCCCAACCCCATCACATGGTCCTTTCCCATGTGCAGTTGCGGAAAAATGCCATTCAGCCTCTACACCAAAGTCTTGCTTGTGATAACATAAATTGATAAAATTTTTCTTATTTTTATATTGTGCAGCACACCCATCTGAGTAATAAAAAATCTTTTTTGGCACTGTTTGAAACTTGTTGTCGTGAACTCGACAAGTTTTTTTTGGAATGTATACACAGAAACAGTGTTATGCTCTAAACAAGGTGAAATTACAACAAAACTTGAGTGTTTAATTTTATCATCTTCTCTGTAATAAATCACAAAAGGGTGTATTGTCACATGTTTGCTTGCCCAGTGATAGCTTTGAGCTTCGTCCTGAACGACAATGTTATAGTTTTCAGAGAAATCTAAGTTTACTACAAACTCTGACTCTTTTAAATTTTCTTTTTTGTCATTAATGAATGAAGACTGCTGCTTTACAATAAAATCATGTTTGATTAAGAGAGTCAGTTTTTCACAAAAAACATTTATAAAATCTTCATTAGATTTCTGTAAAGTTTCAAGGTTGCAACGATCAACAGACACCCACTGACGATAGGTGACATTTTCTATAAGATTTTCTTCAAAAGCCTCTTCAATGTTTTGCGAATTGGGGCAACACCAGGGAATACTCTACATTCACTCATATAGCAATTAATGTTTGGTGGATTACACAGCATTTTTGCCAAACAGTGTTTATATGTATTTAGTTGTCTATTTGTCAGAGCTCCTAATTTTGTATTTCCTATCATTAACTTTACGTTCTGGTGAATTGTGCATACACAAACTGCATGTGTGCCACTTTGGCCTGCCAATATGCAATGCTTTGGTCGAAGTTCGGCAAATTTTGAAAACCTATTGTAATATCTGAGAATTTTTCCTTAAACAATGAGTACGTCTCCTTAAGATTAAACAAAATTAGTCGTTTTGACATTTTTGTTTTAATTCCATTCGAGTCAACTACAGTCATACAGTCCTTAATACCGGGCATTATTCTGCTGATTTCATCATTTTCATAAAATGACTTAACAATATCAACAGTAGCTTTTGAAAGGGCCTTTCCAGGCTTTGGGTTAGGGCTTTCTAAAATACCCTTTTCTTTTAACACTTTTTTTGCCTGTCTCACCATATAATCTGGTGCATTAAATTCCCGCATTATTTTTCTAATACCCCATTTTTCTGGGAGACAGGTAAGTATCATTAACTTCTTAACTCTATTTGTTGAATTAGAAAAATTTTCTTTAAGGTTTTGTAAAATTGACTCATCTAGATTCTCATCATCACTAGATGAATCTTCAGCTGCTAAAGAGAGTTTACGCTTTAATGCAGAGTTAATCTTTTTTACTTTCTTTGTAGCATACTGCTTAGATTGAATTTGTTTAATGTTAATAGAAGACCCTTCTAGTTCCACAATAGAAGTATTCAATTGTTCAATTACAATTTTTGATTCTAAAGAAAAGGCTGGGTCTTCTGGCTCAGAACTGCATTCCTCGCTAATGTCGATTGAAGAACAAGGCAGGCCAGAGGGACCAGGTTGATTTGTATTGTCTACCTTTAACTTTCCAATATCTTTTCTACAAAGATCACAAATTTTAGCTTCTTTAGGTATTTCAGGAAATAAACTAAACATCCATGATGTTACATTTCTCAGTTTCTTTTTATCCATTGTGTGATTAATTTTGTTTAATGGGTTAAAACATTGTAATCTAATGAATTTTAATTCGCTTTCCATTATCTTTAATTTATTGCTTTAAATACTTTTTTAAGTTTTATAAAAAGATCATCTCACAAAAATTATAGTTTTTAAATTATATTTTTCATTGTGTATTTCAAAGGGCTTCAATAAATATTTAATTTATCATGTAGTACTTGCAACATAATCTTTTTTGAAACATCACCAAATAAATATTTTTAAAAACTTACTACAAATTTATTACTTTATAGATAAACACTCTAATATAACTTAGACAAAATACTTTAAAAACTGTTTGAAACCACAAAAGATTTTTCACTTAAACACAGATATAATGTACTGACATCCTACTCATACCAACTGCAGACACAGACTAATGATAAATTGCACAAAATTGACACAAAATGCATAAAGTAAATTATAAAAACTATTTCTCATTTAATTTTGAAAAACTTACTGAGTAAATAAGAAGACTAAAATGACTAAATTGTGACATAATTTGTCTTAAAGACAGCCCCCCTTGGCACAGAATTATGGTAATAATCACCGTTGTAATACATTATGTAAAGGTACATAGTATTAAAATTACGCATCAGTTTTATAAAACGCTCTTTTTTTAAATTATTATTTAACTATGAACCCATTAGCCTCCCACTTTGAAATTTCGAGAATCACTTACCAAAGGTTTAAACTATTTATAGGAATTTAAAAAAATTTTCAAAAATGCACTTTTTGAGAAAATTAAATTTAAAATTTTGATTTTGTGTTTACAAAAAAACTTTTTATGAAAAGGTATGTTGTGCTGTATATCATTGAAAACTGCATGAAAAACTGAGTAAAATAACACCACTCCCATCTCTCTAGCTCAATTAGGAGAGCAGCTGTGGTGATTTCAAAATATGTCGGGCATGCGTTTTTGGCCGTTTTTTGAAAACTTTACATAGCCGTAATTTCTAAACCGTTTGAAATATTTGAAAAAAATTTGTATTTTTATTAATCTCCATGAGGACTACCTACATACCAAATTTCATCAAATTCTGAGATGGTCAGGTAAAATTTTTAATTTTAGTGTGTTGATTTGATGTGAAATGACCCAGCGTTCTTTTTTGCTTCAGTTGGTAATCTTTGATCAAAAAATACCCTAAAATGTTCTATAACAGCTTCATATGTCTGAGTTCTTCGAGATAGTTCTGCCTTGGTGCTATTGCATATGACATAAAATGAATTGACAATGAAATTTTCCCTTCTTGCAAATTCATGACAGACTTCTTTGCTTTCATCGAAAAACATTTTTCTCTTCTCTGAACTACGAGCTTGTCCATCTTCTTCATCAAATGATAGACCTGATAACTCAGTTGCTTCTTTTTCAACTTTTCCAAATTCTTCTGTGGAATGATCGATAAAATTCTCTAGTGACCTTAGTAGAATAGAGCCTTTTAATAGTTCACACTCCACTGATTGCAGTGATTTGCTAGTAGCATTTATTCTCTGTAGAATGGTATTCCAAATCACTGTCATCAGGGCGGTTTCACATTTTTCCATTTTTGTCATAAGCGAAGTTGCCTCGACTATTGTGGTCTTTTTTTCTTCTTTTGAGTCACAGATTTCAGCTAAAGCCTCTTTTATATGGGTGTAACCAAGTTTTATAGCCCGTACAGCATCTGCTCTTGCTGACCATCTTGTGTCTGAAACTCTCTTCACTGAGACTCTGTTCACACTTTTCCAGCTTTTTGCACAAAACTTGCCAGCGATGGGTTGACGCAGAAAAAATTCGAATAAATTCTGTACAAACATAAAATATTGAATTGCAGTGCTACAACTTTCTGCAGCGAAATTTCCGATTAAATTTAAAGAGACGCACAAGGTATATAAACCGCACTTGGACTGTGTTCTTTAATACGTGCCTGTAGACCTGAGTACTTCCCTGACATATTGGAAGCATTGTCAAATGATTGTCCTTGACAATTTTTAATATCCACACCTAATTTTGCTAAAATTTGCAATACTTGTTGTTCCAAATATGAAGACGTATGTTCTTCTATGGGGATGAATCCCACAAAACTTTCTTTGATATCACCACTGGGTAAAACATATCTTATGACAAATGTCAGTTGATCAACATGTGACACATCGGGGGTAGAGTCAACGATGATACTGTAATAATTCGCAGCCTTAATTTTGTCAATTATGTGTGCTCTTACTTGTTTACCAATGATGCCTATAAATTTGTCACAAATATGGTGAGACAAATAGCCAACATTTCCTCATCCTCGATTGGCATATTTCTGTAGGTGCAACTTCAAGAAATCGTCATATTCATTAAGATATTCCAAGCACATCAAGTAATTTCCTTTTCTTGTAGAATCATGTCCTTCTTCGTGACTTCTGAATGCTAGCCCTAAACGACTCAAGAATTTTATAGTTGATATTGTTCGTTTCAAGACATCTTTCCAATAATGTTCTTCATTTTCTCTCCTCTGCAATAACTGGGAATCAATTCTATTAAACTTTGATGACCTTTTATACAAAGTACACATGGCTGATATAAGCTCTTTTGCTACTTCTGGTCGGATAAAGTTGCCGTAATTGATTTCCAATTTTGAAAACCCGTTATTAATTTGGACTTTGATGTCGAAAACAGTTTGCAAGGGTAGCAGTAAACACTTTTGCTTGTTTCTGAAAATACTAGCCAATTTCTCTCTTCCGTGATTCCATTTGTTTTTATCCTGTAAAAATGATCATAGGAAAGTCCTCTATACTACACTTCATCTCTATCTTTGTACGCTGATTTTAATGCCTCTATATTCCCGATGTTCTTTGGTTTGTTTCTAAGAATATGGTCAATCATTGCATCTGTTAATATCGTAGGCCATAGAGTTATATCATCTAGTACTTTGACGTCTAAATCGGTGCGTCTTAATGGACTATTTCTATCTTCTGTGTTTTCGCAATCACCATCTTCAATAGCACTTTCAACCTTTTGATTCTCGACTTGTTCTTTTTCTTCCTTTTCCTCTTCTTCTTCGTCTTGTTCTCCATTAATGGGCCTCATTTCACTTATACATGCTTCAGAAGAAACTTCGAAGGTAGGATTACATTCGGAGTTACCAGAAGCAGACGATGAGGGCAGCTCCGTCTCTGTACTGACGACTAAAAATTTATGGAATGCATTTTTCTGACTTTCAGCAATTTCTAGGTTTCGTTTTAGCTTGTTTCTTTTTTCTGCCCCGCTTTAATAACGCTTCATTTTTTCGCCCTGAAAAAAATAGTTTTTGCCTTTTGTAATCTATTTGGAACCTATCAAGTACTTGTTTAACCCTTTCAATGCCAGTGACGCATTCATTCGTGCCTGCCGTGCCACTGACGTAACAATACGCAGCAGAGTTAGTGCCAAGAATGCCACTGTCGCATTAATTTGTTCGATGTTTGAGCTATCTGGTGGCCAGTTTTGGTATCACAGTATATCGATAGTTCATTTATAGTTCACTCTTGTGTATGGGAGGGAAATTTTATCTTTTAGGTTGATTTTCAAACAGCTGACTGTTTATCGCTCGACCACGTGTGCGGTTATGCAAGGACAGTGCTTGTGTGTTTATATCGTGTTTATTTTTGTTCCTTTTCTGTTGTTGTTTATTTATTACATGTTTTAGTATTGTGTATGTAACAGTGTCAAAATTTGGTCAAAAACGTGGCACTGAAAGGGTTAATCATCCAATGTTGGATGAGTAAACAATGAACAGTACTAAGAGTAGTCAAATGTTGCATGAGTTTGGATAGAAATTGAAATCTGAAACTTTTTAATCTATAGGAAAGAAACAAAGGGCAGTAGAACATGTCAGAGACTGTCATTAAATACGTTCACATCCGCACCATATATTTAAGTGAATTAGACTCTAAAAATAATTACTTTTTAAAAACAACAATAAATCCTTTTATTTCTTGAAAAAAAGAGCAAAATATTCGTCTTCTCTGCCCTCCCCCATCACCTGATCTCGCGGCCATGCTGTGCAATTCAGCCACTCCGTAAAGAAAACCCAACTGAAACGGGACCATTTCATTATTATATACTACGTAAACGTACTACTATTTACTTACCACTAATGGTACAAAAAACTCAAGAGACAGACTCAAACTCTTAAAACACAATGGATTACGTGGACTCAAACTCGAACTCAAACACAATGGATTACGTGAGCGCTGCAAGAGTTACAAGAGTGCAGTGATGCCAACGGTGGCTACTGATCACAACGCGCAGTCGCAATTTCAGGCGGGATTTCACGTATTTATTTAAAATGATTCAAATGCAACTTTTCATACTGCTAAGAGATTTGTAAAAATCAATCACTTCTTATTACTAAGATGTATATTTGACATTATAGTATACTTGATGTAGATAATAAATTAACAGTTTTAGTTACGAGTCTTTTGCTTTTGGCTTTTGCGTTTACGTGTAGAATACGTGAATAATATTAAATATTGCATCTTTCGCTTTTCTGTTGTGGCAGTTTTTAACTAGGAATCTATCTATCTCTGGGCCCCTTGGAGATTCGGGGGCCCCTGGCGGCCGCCAGGTCTGCCAGCCGCTTAATCCACCCCTGGCTAATATTATGAAAACCAAATGGTATTTGTTCTGATGAAGAACACCATGGATTTTGAGATAAAGCCTAGTTTTTTCAATTCTTAAAGTGCTCAAACATACGATTTCAGAAGCATTTTTTTTTTTTCGGAAACGCCCAGTTTTTGCATAATTTCAATTCTTAATTTCAGTTATTACACCCGCGTGTGGCATGCACATCCGATTGATTTTTTTGTAATACCGATCTGCACAAAAACCGAATACCGGTACTGAAAATCGAGTACTAGTGGAAAACGAGATCTGTCACACAAAAAAGAGACGTGTATAGTAACAGGGAAGGTGTGGCTCTTGGGCCCCCCCTCCTTATTTCAAGTTGTTTTTTTCCGTGGATTTCACAAAAATCTATAAAGGTTATTTTTGCATGTTAATCTAATAACGTAAATTTTACCTTATGTATATAAAAAAGTACCTTATAAAAAGATATGTAAACACAGAAAACACCCAACACTTTACAGTTACATAGAATAATACGCTAACAGACTTCTTTGCATCAGCCTATCCTTGCACGAAGTTATTGCAGTACTGTTTAATGAAGTCATTTTCCTTTCCTGCTGCGAGCTTTTCATCCTATAATGTTAATTTTTCTAGTAATTTCTCATAATTGTTTGTTGTTACTAAGAAAAGGAATCTTATCCAAATATTTTAAGAATTTATGGTTCTTCCTTTTTCTTTCTTCACATAATCCTGTCTCTCGGTGTTGTTACCTATGGTTAATGATTCCTGTTATGTTGTCTTGCTGTCAGCTCACTCACATGCATGTTTTATCATGTTTCATGTAACCCAAAAAGTTGAGCTTGATCTCTGTGTTTACTCCTAGGTACTTCACAAAATTTTTAACCAGAATAGTAGTTTTGCTTACTAACATTTATAAGCAGATAGGGAAGATTACTTTTGTAGGTAAAAGTTACTTCATAACAATATTTTGTAACATGTGGTCTTTTCTGCACCTGTCAGCTTTCATTGTGATATGATTAACTTAGATTTGGACTATCTTCCTGGAGCAGCAGTGAACCAATATTATAAGATGCGTTCCATAGGTCTGACCCTAAAACCAAATCCAGAGCAGCGCAAGCAGTATTTTATATTTATCTGTTTTCTCATTACGTAAGAGAACACAGTTTCTTAGATAATCTCTCATTAAACAAGTGAAGTATTTGGATTCTCTAAAATCCTTCTCAGTGCATTAACTATATTGCTCTGTTTTCCTGAGTTGAAGGAACATCTTGTCTCGACATCAAGGGTGCCCAGAAGACATACTGGCCTAGAGTAGTAATCCCTTCATTCCACAACTCAAGCAGCTTTAGTCACCATAATGATATTAATAATTTACTTGCCTTCTTTAAAGCCAAACTTTTTTTTGGATAGATCTTCAGCATTGCAATAGCAAATAAAAAATGCATTACATAGCAAAATCAGAAAGTTTGGTGGCATACATAACAAATGATGATGGAGAAGTTTTCTCTCCTTTCCTTACTAAATGTTTTTAAATGCACTTCTAAGTATAAGTTCTGTATTTTCCATTGCTTGATGAAAAATCCTATCATTTGAACAGACAATGAATGTGAGTGTATAACTCAATAAATGTAGGCTATTAGAGTTGCATTATTACACTACATGAAATAATAAATGAGATTGTATGTACAGAATCTCACATTTTACTGTATTAGACAGATTATGTATAAGTTATTTGAAATATTTTTAACAAATGTTATACTAACTTTTAGAAATTTACAAAAGTAAATTAAAACATTTGGCAACAGCGTAACCTTTAATTTACTATAAACATGCTATAAATGTAGATCAGTTTATTTACAGACCAAGTGCTTGGCTGTGTGCACAAATTCTATAGTATAATTTATACATCAACAAACTAACAGTTAAAATGGTTGAATTTCATCATTTTATTACAGTAACATATTTCAAGACAGTTTATTAAGACTAGAGAAAATTTTATATTTAAAAAATAGTAAATATTATGCCGTCTAGTATATATGCAATTTTTGTACAGTGTAAATACTGTTGTGATGCATTATTAAGAAGAGGACCAGATGCATCAGGTAGTTTGACGACTGACCTTCAGGAAGGCTGGAAAGCTCATTTTCTTGGCTATGTGTTGTGGACACAAGGGCCAAATCCCACACCACAACCTATCCAGGATGATAAAGGAAATTGTTTGTTATGGAATGGAGATATTTTCAATGGACACCAGGTAAGAATGAAGAAGTTTAATTGAGGCTGGTATAAAGGTGTCTTTGAAGTCCCAACTTTATACTTTTATGTATTTGTTTAAATTATATGAGCTGCTTATAATGACAGTGGTGTAAGTCAAAATTGACACTGTAAAAGATAAAAAATGTGCGATTTCTGGAAGCTCTAAAGACTGGAGTGATAAAAGTATTAGGTTGCATTGGACATTGTACTTTTCATGAGGGAATATGAGACATGATCATTAATGTACACTAAACTAAAAAGTCTTGACTTACACTATTATAATTTTAACCAGCTGATATGTGTAACTTATTCACCTTTAATTCTCTCAAAGTATTCTCCTTGGCTGTCCTGAAACACAATTTTGGAAAATTTATTTGCAAATCTTTATGCTTTCAATGGCGATTTCAGGTTTTAAAATTTAAAAGTTTGCTAAAATAAGGCTGGAAGAGTATTGAGTATGAAAAAACAATCATGTTTTTTTTTTAACAAAAGTGCTAAATCAATAGTGAATTGAACACAGTTACTTTACTTTGTTGGAATTGAGAAATTATAAAATGTTTTTAATATGTTACCACAGTTCAGCCCTCAGGTGAGAGGGCCTTTTATACTTTGCTTTCACTTTATTCTTTGTATCATGTCCTCCACGTCTCTACCTCTGTAGTTGACATATATTCCATTCCATTCTCTGTACTCAGCTTCTCAGTTAACTGAGCATAGTCTCTAATACTGGGTGATTGTAGTTTTTGTAATAAAAGTTGATAATCTTCAAGGCTGAAAGATTTCAAAACGTCTTTAAACCTTTTGAAAGTTTGGCTGAATACATCCTAGACATAAAACACAGAATCTTTTGGTACTCTTCCCATTTGTGAAACCATACTATGGGCTAAAAAAAACTCAGTCTCTTCAAAGAAATTTTATAAGACTTTATTTGATTCCTTTATCAATTACTTTAGCCTATAATAAATATCGGTATGGAGAACCATACATGACTTCCATGTTCTAAGATTTATATTTAAAATGATTTACAAAATGAAATGTTTCCATAGAAACTACTTCTTTCCACTTATTGCTTCAACCTTAACCACAGTACTGTGGTCACTAACGTATACCACCACACGTTATCGCACTCGATTTTCAATGATGATGGCAGTCGGTGGCACTGCCGATACATCTGGTTTTGCAGAAAACATTGGACTACGGCCAAACATCCTGAGAAGGGATTTAACAAAAAACTACTTCCTTGTTGCCGATAACGTAGTACATATATAAAAAAAATTATCCCCTCCCCCGTCAACTATAATTTTCGTTTATAGAAAATTACCCCCAACCCGTTCAACTAGCCTCTTCATTTATAGATATTTCATCTACGTTTCTACAGGGGATTATTAAGATCTTCTTATCAGGATACATTATTTATCAAAATTAAGTACTTTACTCTTGTTACAACAAAAAATGTTTCAGGTAAATTGCCCTTTCCCCGTAACCGATCTTCACCAAAATCAATAGGCATGGAGTCTTCTACAACTCAGGCACATATGTAAAAAATTATTTGATTCTGTTTGAATTTACGGCAGTTATCGTTCGTCATGTAAATATTTCTCTTGTTACAACATAAAACGTTGCAGATAAACTACCCCTTTCCCTTCACCGATCTTCACCAAAATCAACAGACCTTGAGTTCTCTACAATTTAGGGATGTATGCAAAAACTTATGTGATTATATTTGAATTTACGGCAGTTATCGTTCATCATAGAAAAAATTAACCTTGTTATTACATAAAACGCAGGTAAACTACCCCTTTCTCTTAACTGATCTTCACCGAAATCAACAGGTCTTGAGACCTCTACAATTCAGGGATGCATCCAAAACATTATTTGATTCTGTTTGAATGTGCGGCAATTATCGTTCATCATAAAAACAATTACTCTTGTTAAAACATTAAAGGTAGCAGGTAAACTACCCCTTTCCCTTAACCGATCTTCACCAAAATCAGTAGGCCTTCAGTTCTATACAATTCAGGAACGTATGCAAAAAAGTATTTGATTCTCTTTGAATTTACAGCAGTTATCATTCGTCATAGAAAAAATTACCCTTGTTAAAACATAAAACGTTGCAGGTAAACTACCCCTTTCCCTTAACTGATCTTCACCAAAATCAACAGGCCTTGAGTACTTACAACTTCAGGAGCGTATGCAAAAAATTATTTGATTCTCTTATATGTGGCAGTTATCATTCGTCATAAAAATAAAATTACTCTTTTAAAACATAAAACGTTGCAGGTAAACTACCCTTTTCACTTAACCGATCTTCACCAAAATCAACAGGCCTTCAGTCCTCTACAATTCAGGGTTGCATGCAAAACATTATTTGATTCTGTTTGAATGTGCGGCAGTTATCGTTCGTCATAGAAAAGAATTACCCTTGTTAAAACATAAAATGTTGCAGGTAAACTACCCCTTTCCCTTAACCGATCTTCACCAAAAACAACAGGTCTTGAGAACTCTACAATTCAGGGCTGTATGCAAAACATTTTTTTGATTCTGTTTGAATTTGCGGCTGTGCCGTAGAAAAATATCGATATGGAGAACCATACATGACTTCCATGTTCTACGATTTATATTTAAAATCATTTACAAAATGAAATGTTTCCATAGAAACTACTTCTTTCCACTTATTGCTTCAGCCTTAACCACAGTACTGTGGTCACTAACGTATACCACCACACGTTATTGCACTCGATTTTCACTGATGATGGCAGGCGACGGCACTGCTGAAACGTCTGGTTTTGCAGAAAACATTGGACTACGGCCAAACAGCCTGGGAAGGAATTTTAACAACAAACTACTACTTTGTTGCCGATAACGTAGTAAACATATAAAATTTATCCCCTCCCCCTTCAACTATAATTTTCATTTATAGAAAATTACGCCCACCCCGTTCAACTAGCCTCTTGATTTATAGATATTTCATGTACGTTTCTACAGTGGATTATTAAGATCTTCTTATCGGGATACTTTATTTATCAAAATTAAGTACTTTACTTTTGTTACAACAAAAAATGTTTCAGGTAAACTGCCCTTTCCCCGTAACCGAACTTCACCAAAATCAAAAGGCCTTGAGTTTTCTACAATTCAGGCACATATTTATTTATTTATTTATTTTATTTTATTAACCAGAACATTTACATTACATCTTACAAACAATACATTTATAAAAGTAAGTAAACCTACAGAGGTATACATTGATACCTGTTTGCAGGGCTGGCAAAAAACTTAAAACTACATAGTCAGCTAATGCTAACTTAATACAATGAATATATTAATATAATCAAATTTCCATGATAATAGTAATTCAACAATTATTTTATATATGGTATTATTTATCACACACAATTTCAAAGATATAGACAAAATATGTTAACTTAACATTCTTATATATTGGCTTTAATCCATTTCTTTA
Organism: Magicicada septendecula; assembly: GCA_034769895.1. NCBI lineage: Eukaryota > Metazoa > Arthropoda > Insecta > Hemiptera > Cicadidae > Magicicada > Magicicada septendecula. The sequence continues at coordinate 729,431,015 of CM068367.1, forward strand.
ATTTGGTTTTCCTAGAACTAATTTGACTTAATATTTTGAGATCATTTGGAAGGCCGTTAAACAATCTTATGGCTCTGACAAAACTGCTTCTACCACCAACTGTCTTAGATCTCAAAGGAATAGGAACACTTCTATTTCTAGTAATACTATTAGAGTTTATAAATTTAGTTTTCAAATCATTGTAATGAAGCTTTAATGCCTCAAAGGAAAATAATTGTTCTACATTTAGTGGATTGTTGTGAGGTATGAAATGATTCCTGTTAATAATTTTCAGAATTTTATTTTGCAACTCTTTTATATGTAAAAAATTATTTGATTCTGTTTGAATTTACGGCAGTTATCGTTCGTCATGAAAATATTTCTCTTGTTACAACATAAAATGTTGCAGGTAAACTACCCCTTTCCCTTAACCGATCTTCACCAAAATCAACAGACCTTGAGTACTTAAAACTTCAGGAATGTATACAAAAAATTATTTGATTCGCTTTGAATATGCGGCAGTTATCATTTGTCATAAAAATAAAATTACCCTTTTAAAACATAAAACGTTGCAGGTAAAACTACCCTTTTCTCTTAACCGATCTTCACCAGAATCAACAGACCTTGAGTACTCTATAATTCAGGAAGGTGTGCAAAGAAGTATTTGATTCTGTTTGTATTTACGGCAGTTATTGTCCGTCATAGAAAAAATACCCTTGTTAAAACATAAAACGTTGCAGGTAAACTACCCCTTTTCCTTAACCGATCTTCACCAAAAACAATAGGTCTTGAGTACTCTACAAATCAGGGCTGTATGGAAAAAATTATTTGATTCTGTTTGAATTTGCGGATGTTATTGTTTGCCATAGAAAAAAATCTACACACACACACACACACACACACACACACACACACACACACACACACACACACACACAGACACTTTGAAAAATGACTTTCTTTCATGTTTTGAGGGTAGTACAAACAGAATCTGCAATAATCTCGACAACGAATTTTTTTTTGCCATCACCGTACTTCCATTTCCTTATGGAACATGGAAGTAAAAAATCTATAGACAGACAGACACACACACACACACACTTTTTGAAAAATGACTTTTTTCATGTTTTGAGGGTAGTACAATCAGAATCTGCAATAATCTCTACCATGATTTTTTTTGCCATCACCATACTTTCCAATTCCTTATGGAACATGGAAGTAAAAAATTGATAAAAGTGTAATTAGCCTCTAATTACCGCTGTCATCTCCTGTTTTACTTCCATGTTCCATAAGGAAATGGAAGTATGGTGATGGCAAAAAAAATCTTGTTCGAGATATCAATAAAATATCGGTATGGAGAACCATACATGACTTCTTCCATGTTCTAAGATTTATATTTAAAATCATTTTTGGAATTAAATATTTTCATAGAAACTACTTCTTTCTACTTATTGCTTCAGCCTTAACCACAGTACAGTGGTCACTAACGTATACCATCACACGTTATCGCACTCGATTTTCACTGATGATGGCAGTCGACGGCACTGCTGAAACGTCTGGTTTTGCAGAAAACATTGGACTACGGCCAAACAGCCCGGGAAGGAATTTTAACAACAAACTACTACTTTGTTGCCTATAACGTAGTACACATATAAAAATTATCCCCTCCCCCTTCAACTATAATTTTCATTTATAGAAAATTACCCCCACTCCGTTCAACTAGCCTCTTCATTTATAGATACAGGGTGTCCCGGGAGGAGAGGGAAATAATTTGAGAAATGGTTCTATAGTGTAAAAGAAGAAAAAGAGTTCATATAAACATATGTCCGGAAACGCTTTGTAAGTGAGTTACGGCTAGCGAAAGATTTCGCCCGGGTTTCGGTAAATGAAGACTTTCTGAAATTCTGGGAAGGCAAATTAAGGGGCGAATTCTGTTGTTTCTTATGGTTTTTGACCTGAAAAATCGAATAAAACAGGTCGCAGAACTGTATCTCCCATAACTTTCATGATATCCGACGTAAAACAGAAAAATCTTTGCCTAAAAACGTATTGTATTGTTTTTAACCAAAATTGGAATTTTTTGTTGACTTTATTTACACCATTTTTCTCAGAATTAAATTCTTTACAAGTTTTGTTTTTAACTTTTATGCATTTATTAATCATTTAACAAAGTTATTGTACTTCTAACCTAAAAACAAGTTTTTTTAGGTTAGAAGTACAATCTTACTTGTACTGCCATATGCAAGGGAATACCAGTATATAGTAACATACATCCCATAGGCCTACTAAACCTACCGGATTCAGACATATTGTACCAAAAAAAAAAATTTTTTTTACCTTGTACATATATACAGATGTTTTATCTACCATCATATTAACAAAAATAATTCAACGCATCAAATTGTAACAATTTTCATTTACACAGTAATTTTTCTATACTGACATTTCTATACTAAATTTTTCTAATTTTGTTGACTAGACTAATTTGAACAGATGTCAGGGAGTTAACAAATACATTGCAGAAAAAACATAGGCAGTATATTTGGTAGACGGAATTACCATAAAATAATTTTATGGTAACCATATAACGAGTTTTTAATATTCAAGCAAAAGGTTACAGAAGTTGGTTTACTTCAGTTTAAAATAAAATTCTACCAAAAAGCAAAAAACAAAAATCAGCTTACCTAACCTTGTACAGGAAACGCAGGCAAATATTAAAGTACATTCTGCAGAGTATGCTCTGGATTTGTATATGTAGCTACAAATGTTGGCAACCAAAACCACCAGATACAAGTATGTTATGTAACACTATATATTTTTCAGGGCCTAAATGCTGTTGTATCATTTAATGACGTAACTTGTTTATTTTATTTTGTTTTATACCAAACACCCTCCCTCTGCTTATATCCACCAACATTTTGGGAAAACATTTAACACATTGATGTCAATAATAACTGTTAGTGCACCACAGAGTGGGTATAATACACAAGTACAGTCTGACAACATGTTGAAAGTAATCTACTAGTGTGGTCCTACCTACAACTAACAAACTTTGATATGGCCACACTTTATGTGATAAACCAACCTACAAACTTGTCAAATGTCACTAAAGCAACTAAATGGATACAAACAAAATAAACCATAATCCAGTCCTTGAGACTTGTGTATGAACCAGACATATTTCTTGAAAGTTAGCATAAAAGTGAGCAGAAAGATGTTATTGCATCCTCGGCAGGGTGAGGAAACTGGGGATTTCCTTTTTGCATGTTGTCAGACTGTAATACCTACTGTTGAGCACTTGTACTAACCATATAATCCTCAATATAAATAACAATTTTGTTTTAGTCAGAGAACGTAAATAGTGTATGTGACGCTATTAGAGTATTTAACATACTGCAAGAGGACTCGTTAGATGTTCCGAACACATTGGCAAGATTTTGTGGTCCATATGCATTTGTTTTTTGGAACAACAAAACAAAATGTTTGTGGTTTGGCAGAGATGTTATAGGGAGGCAAAGTTTACTCTGGAAGTGTACCATTGATCATTTAGTTATTACTTCTGTTGGACATAAAAATTTGAATTTTGATGAAGTACCTTCATATGGTATCTTCATGGTTGACTTCTCTGGGAAAAAAAATATAGGTAACATTAAAACCTTATTTGATATTTCAGTATTTTATGCACAAATATGGTTGATAAATTCCAAGTTTTATTGATGTAGTATAGATTTTAAGATGCTAGTATCATTAATATACATGTAAAATATTCTAATATGTACTTAATGTACAAAGTATACGCTGTGCTTTGTGTATGTGTGTGTGTGTGTGAAACGTATAATTTACTAAAGCTAATAAATAATACTGTCCATGATTTCATACATACACATGCCGTAGCTTTAGGCTTAATATGTATACTTAGTTTAGTAGTGATTGTAAATTAATAAAAAATTATTTAGGGTCCTGTATTAAGTTGAAACAAGCTTAAAACATTTTGTCTCCATTTCGGTTTGTGTTAAAAAAAAAAAAAAGGTTGTGTTACGGGGGGGGGGGCATAACAAGTCGTCTTTCATTATGAATGTGTAAAAAAAATTGTGTCCGATTAACAATGAACCTCACAGAACCTTACATCATGTAGGAGTAATAATGACTCAGTTTGTACCAAATCAGGAAGCCTCAAACATGACACAGTTTTAAGAAATTTTATATCTTCCCCGATTAGTGGCAGCATGGAGTGAGCAATTACTTGACGTAGCAGTCACCAGTAACAATACAGTTTACAATCACTCCATGGTGACAGCACACTCTGTACAGTGGAAGGGGCAACATATTACACTCTCTATGCCTCAGTTGCAAGTGTAGTAGTATTGTAACGGTAGCGTAGTTAGTATCACAGTCTTCCTACACTTAACAGCACGGATTCCAGACAAAGATTCAGCCATACAGTTTCTACAAGAGAAGAGTATTTTATTCAACCTGAGAATTTGTTCGAACGACCATCATATGGAATTGTATTCAACTGGTATAGACCGTTAGGTTTATTCAATAAAGGACTGTCGGGAATCCAAACAAGTGTGACAGGAACATTTCTAAACAATTCTTGGTTATATTTCGTATACTTCATGAACTATTGGCGTAAGGAATAGACAACTGTGAAATTCTGTCAAGATGAACTAGAAATGAATCACAGCGTATTCATGGATTGAATTCCTGCATGTAGAAGTGGACGAGACTTGTTTCACAAGAAGAAAAAATAATAGGGGAAGAGCAGGGCCGCATTTAGGATTTAGGCGCCCCTAGGTACTTCAAGGGCTGGCACCCCCACTCCCAATTAATTGTCGTCGTCGATATTTATTGCCTATTCTCACATTACACGCGTTTTTTAGACTATTAAATGAGGACTGTCATTAGGATTAGGCCTATAAATAAGTAATAGAATTGTCTTTGAGTAATAATCGTTTTTAATTACATTTTGAACAGTGATCTATTACAAACTACAATACATAGTAATTAATTGTTTAAAAATCTACAAAAAAACTACTAAGTCTATTAATTCATTATCAAAATTTTTTAGTCACAGCATTGCAATCTTATCGAGTAGAAAGTCCACGAATATCTACGTTACTTTTTAACATTTATGTTCAACAAGTCCATTGGTGGTTTCTAATGCACAGTAAAAAGGCTTTACTTTTTCAATTTTTATACTGTGATCACTTTTCTCCGCTGCTTGATTTTAACAAATTTCTCTATAACTTCTTGGAAATCCAGCGCTTCAGTCATGTCACTTTCGATTGACATGACGGCTAGAGCATTCAGTTTAATTTCTCCCATTGAGTTTCGCAAATAGTTCTTAACACGTTTCATTGTAGAAAATGAACATTCACCAGCGCAATTTGTCACGGCCATAGTTAGAATAATTCTAAGGATAATTTCTATGTTCGGGAAAAAGTTTTGTAAGTTTCCTTCCCTAACTGTACGCAGAAGATATGAGAATGATCTTTTTTTCTTTTCTTTCTTCTCTTTCTCTTCTTTGTCATCAGTTCCTGAACTTGGCTCAAAAAAAGTCGCATGAGGTGTGTCCTTCAGGAAGTATTTAAACTGTACACATTCATTGGGAAAAGTATCCTGCAAATCTTTGCTATATATTTTCACAAGCTCCCTGCAGCAAGAAAGGATATTTTTATCATCAAGTGTTAGCAGGTTTAAAATAAAACCAAATCTCTTGAAGATCACTTCATATGCTACCGCTCTTCTTTGCAGCTCTGCAATTAACCTGTCAATTATTACAAGATAAGTTCCTGTCCTGAAATACTCTTTAGCATCAAGATTAGAGTCAGAATCAGATGATTCTTGTTTTTCGTCAAAGAACAGTTTGGGTTTTCGTTTTCAAGCCTCACAAACTCCATTCACTGGATTTTGTTGTAATATCAGTCTTCTGTAAGTATAGAGAAAACTTGTCTCTATATAAAACCATGTAATTTTCCAATGATGTGAACAGAGCAACAACGTTCCCAATGTCAACATTTTCGTTTTGTAAAGCTTTACTAACTTTGTGAAATTTATTCATAGCTTCTTCCCAGAATACCAGCAAAAACACATTTTCTGGTTTCTGCAGTTTTCGTGCTAAGCCTTTTGACTCTTGGCAACAGGCAGGCTTTTCATCAACATCCTCAGATATTTTCTTCAATGATTCCGTTATTTCGGGCAGAGATTTAAGCAAAGCCTTCAAAGCATCAGCTCGGGCCGACCATCTTGTAACTGACAGTGACTTTACCACAGAACAACCATCTTTATGAATTTCTTTCAAAACAGCCCAACGATGGGTGGAGGCAGAAAAAAAGTTGTACACGGCCTAAACAAGGTCAAAAAATGCGAAAGCATTGTCGCAGGCTTCGGCTGCTGTTAACCCAACTAGGTTTAGTGAATGGGCGGACCAGGGAATATATTCTGCCAGTTCATTGTGTTCCTTGATTCTTGCCTGAAGACCAGAATATACTCCAGACATGTTGGCAGCATTGTCATAGCTTTGACCTCTACAGTCTTTAATGTTGAGGCCAAAAGTTTCCAGCGTTTTCAAGACAGCCGTTGTTAACTCTTCTGATTTATGTCCTGTATTTGGTAGGAATTAAAAAATCTCACCACAGGTTCACCGTCTTTTTTTACATAGCGTACGATTAGAGTCAGCTGATCAACATGCCCTGTGTCAGGGGTTGAATCAATAACTAGAGAATAGTACTTCTTTAGTCTCCTCAATAACTTTTTGTAAAATAGTGTCTCCCATAATCACGATAAACTCATCACATGTGAAGTGTGAAAGGTATGACGTACTTCCTTGCCCTTTGTTCCCAAATCTAGCTATGTATTGAGAGAAAAAACGGTCAAACTGAGCTATCAATTCCAAGGCTCCTAGATAAGCTCCATTTCGTGAAGAACCAAAAAGGTGATCCGTCCCACGAAAAGGGTACCCTCTTGTTGACAGATATTTTGCTGTGGCAATTACACACTTGAAAACTTCTTTCCAGTACTGATCTTCAGTCTGGCGAGCTTCAGTTACTTTGTTGTCAATGCGGGTCTCTGAATTAGTTCGACTAATATAAGCTAATATGGGCTTTCTGTGTATAGCAGAATTTTCATGGGATTGGAGTAAGCTACTGTCATTCTTCCAGTCGTTAAATTCCTCAGTGAAGTTGGATGATGTGTTTGAATACAGTTTACAATAAGCACAAATTACAAAACCTTTTGAAGGTGAATAAACGAGATATTCACGATTCCTCAGTTCTCCATTTTGAAGGAGTTTTTTGAAAAACCCTTCATTACAATATCTTTTAACACCCCCGTACCCGTAGTCACGCTCAGACCCAGAAAAGCCACTTTCAGTGTTTTGTTTAAAACCATTTGTGCAATATACTCACGTGTGAACTCATCTTTTCTCCAAAAGGCTGGATTGTTTGAGACACTTTGCTGGTCTTCTTTCCTTGGTGAATTTTCAAGTTCAGAGGTCGCTGAGGGTTCATTTTCGACGTGAACTGAAACATCAGAAGTATCTGTAGGCCTATCATGGTCTTTGTTTACACATTGGTCCACGCTCTTCACTTCACTAACATTCCCTTTAATTCCACTTGTGCTGGGTTAAAAAAAGTTACTTATTTTAGGGACTTTTGCTAAAACCTTTTCCTCTTTCTCATCTTTTTCTTTTGCCTTTTCTTGAATTCAGCTCCACTTGGTTTTTTAAACATGATAATTATTACCTCTTGAGCTCACTTCACTAAACATAAAATAAAATTTATTTCACTATAGTTATTTACGTTACAAGTCCGGGAAAACGAACATTTCACGGTAGGCGCGGTCGTAGGCGAGAGATGAGAATCTCTGATGGCATTTTGGAGCACGAATGAAGTAAAATATATTTATGATACTCTATTTCACTTTCACTTGCACAGACAAATAACTACTCGTTCAGCAATAACAGCACCTTGCGTCTCGGCAACTGTAACTAATAGGTTATCTTACTGTTTATGTCTTTACGTCTCGCTCTAGTCTTGACGTCACTCATCAGGAGACTGGGCGAGTCCATTTTGGTCATAATGTGGGGAGGGCAAGTCGCAAGTGCTATTACGGAGGCACTTAGTGGCGTTGCGTTGGTTCGCAGAGCAGGCGCTTTCACTGAAAGAAAGACAACGTCTCTGGGTTTTCGTTCTATCATTTTCTTAAATGCAACTAGAAACTTTATAAAACAGCATTTTAAATACCTACCATATTTGTCTTTAAAACTGTGATTTAATTTTTTCGATTAATTTTCTGATTTTTTTATACAGTTCTCAAAACTTAGCTTCTCTCAATATTTTTCCTCTTTCAAAATTTTACGCTCTAGGCATATGCCTAGTCTGCCTATTGGTAAATGCGGCACGGGAGAAGAGTGTTACCAAATCAATGGATATTTGGTAGAATTTATTGTGAAACAAGAGACTGTTTCCTTGTGAGCATTCAAGACACATCTGCAGGGACTTTAGTGCCTATAATCAATCAGTATGTTGCCCCAGACACAACTGTTTTGTCTGATGAGTGTAGGGGATACCAAAATGTACGAAAAACTTATTAACATCAAACAGTGAACCATTCAATACAATTTGTCAATACACTGACCCAAAACCACACACAAAATTTAGAAAGCATGTGGGCTAAAGTCAAAATGAGGAACAAAAGGCAATGAGGTAGTTCGCGCTGATATTGGATTCTTACCTGGCTGAATTTATGTGGTGGCAAAGCTATCAGGATGATGATAAGGTTGAAAACATTGCTGAATTTATGCCTCCCAATTAATTTATATTTTGTTATTTGTAGCTGTAATAAATTATGAAATATATAGTTGTATTTGTAATTAAAAATTAAATTTGTAAATGTAATTAATTTGTAAGTCTTTAGTGATTTATGAAATTAAGTGTAAAATGTAAGTAAAATTGTAAATAAAATGTAAATTACGAGTAAATTATAAATCAAATGTAAATACCAAAAATAAATAGTAAATAAAATTTATGATGATAAAAATATGATAGATAAAAGATAAAATTAAAAATAAAAAAACCTTATTTTAATTACTTATTGGTGTGTGTGTGTGTGTGTGTGTGTGTGTGTGTGTGTGTGTGTGTGTGTGTGTGTGTGTGTGTGTGTGTGTGTGTGTGCACCACATCAAATGATTGTTTACTGCATGCTGCTACTAAAACGAAATTTTAATAACAGGAATAGGACCATCATAGATTGTACAGCATATGCCTCTTGCCAGAAGTTTAAGATGCAACTATTTGAAAGAATAGTCTCTTATTCAGCTAGAAGTGCCAGCTGATATTTTTCATAAATCTGTTTTTAGTGAAGAGCAGTTAGTTTTCTGCATACATTGGTGATTTACCAGACTACTGCTCCTTTGAATGCTTAAAATGTTATACAAGAGTATGTTTTATTACTGTTGCTTATCTTTGATCAACAATTTATATTAATTTTTCCAAACATTGTTTCTCGCTTCAGTATAATACTCAGTCATCACAATTCTTTTTTGTGTTGCTACCTAATTACACTTAACTGGTTAATTGGACTTTCTTAGGTTTAACAAAATCCAATGGTCATTTATACTTTTCCTATATCTTTACACCCATGTGATGGCCAAATATATGGATATTATTCTCTCTATACTCCCCCCATCTCTCTCTCTCTCTCTCTTCCTCCCTCCATCCCTTCCTCTCCTTTTTCATACTATTAAAAGTCAACCATTGTATTTGCTATAAATATCTGCTATATTTCCAAATAAATAATAATAGCACTGTGCAAAAATATAATCATAAGAACACACAAAAAATGCTATTTTCAAATCCAGTAAATGTTGTATGAGGCGTGACAATAAGACTGACTTATTTCTGCTTATTGTGACATCCTTGTAGACTGCTACCACACACCGTGTGTGACCTTGGTCCTTCCCCACCAAAATTCCATCTTGCCTCAGGAATCTCACAAATATTAATAATTCTTATTAGTAATTTATAATTTTTATGATGCTGCACAGCAAGCTTCAGCACAAGTCATATTAACATGTAAGTTGAACAAGGGTCGGCTTACTTTTAATAAACATATGTTTTTGTGTAATTATTATTTAAGTACCATAATATTATTTAAATAATTATCTGAATATAAAATTAGAAACTAAATTAAATAATATAAATGATAGAATCTTGTGAAATTAGATGTACTTATGTCACTGAACTTGATGTAATGTAATACAACTAGTCCAAAAGACTACCATCAGCTGTACAGCTGTTTTATTGTAGACTGAACACTATAGGAATATTGTTAAATTAATGTGAAAGATGGTTTTTCAAATTTATGTATGTTTAAAACATTTTTTCAGAGTTGCATTTTTATCCATGGAATCACTTAGACAGAAGCTTAATAACTTATATTGGAGAAACCTCTAGTGTTAATGTTGTGTATGAGAATTCAGTTAACCATATGATAATTGGTGATGGTGGAAGGTCATTAGACTGGTCTCCCAGACTTCCCCTTGAAACTGAGCTGCCTGTGTATAAAAATGCTACTGATGCATCTGAATTTATGAACAGACTACTATATACAGATGAAATACTAAATAGGGTTATATTATTTCTGGACATTTTAATGGAAGCTGTTAAAATAAGGGTTACAACAGATCCAGGAGTATGTATTAACTGCACAAATACAGCAGGTAAATGTACACATAGTCGAATTGGAATTTTGTTCTCTGGTGGACTAGATTCAACTGTTTTAGCATTATTGGCAGATAAATTTGTACCATCAAATCAGTCAATTGACTTATATAATGTTGCTTTTGAAAAGCCTTCTTCGTCTGCTTCTGAATTTAATGTCCCAGACAGGAAAACAGGGGAAAAATCACTTGAAGAATTGAAACATTTGTCGCCACACAGGATTTGGAATTTTATAAAAGTAAGTAGCATATCATTCTTTTTCTATTACAAATGTTTCTTCCAAGCTTGTTACATGTTTTGTTTTTGTATACAGTTTAAAATTGATATTACAGAAGCTAGAAACTAGAGCTATTTGATTTCAAATTAATACTGCTTTTATTTCTCCAAGTGTTTGTTGTCACAGTTTTGTCTACCACAGTAGTTATCCTTCAAGTACGTTAGGCAGTAAAGTGGTCTGTGCTTCAAAATACATGTGTTTCAGACAAATACAATAATAGTTTTAAGAATTAATTTCTAATATTCTAATATTTCTAAGAATGAAACTATAAGGTACTTGTATGTTGTATACACGACCTGTCAAAATTGTAACATTTAACTTTTTGTGTTTACAGTAATTTCCCATCTGGCAGAATTCATTTCTTTTACTGACTGTATTATAGTTGAGTCTTTATTCAAAAGCATACAGTGTTTGATCAGTAATTAATAGGTTTCTTAAAATGCTATTAGGTCCATAAAGTTTAAATATACATTTAATTTTTTTAACTTGAAAATGAATTTTTTATTATTAAAATAAGCAGAGTTTTTGTCGCTCAAGTTCAGTTGTTTAGTAATCAATATGTAAATTGTGTGGGGTCCATTTTCTTCTAACTATGCTACCGATTGGCATCTTCTGTTCATTTTGTCTCCATCTGCTAACATTTCATAGAGCCGATTGATTCTAGGTTTAGCTTAATAATTGGTAAGTAATAACGTACAGATTTCACCACCTGTTAAACTCTTGAAATTGAAACAAGTTTTTTTCCAGTTAAATAAAACAACGAATGATTTTCTGTAGTCACTGAGAACCAAGAACGTTCAAAAAATTAATTCGTGCATATTTAGAAGAAAATGGACCCCACAAAATTTACATATTGATTACTAAACAACTGAACTTGAGCGACAAAAACTCTGCTTATTTTAATTATAAAGTTTTAATTTTTAAATTAAAACAATTAAATGTACTTTATATAATAATGAAACTTTCTCTTGTGAACTTACTTGTGTTTTTCCGTCAAACGCGTTTCGGCGTCGTGTTCGCCTTCGTCAGCTTAGAAACAGACTGCCAGTACTTTGTAATGGTTATTGCTTGGAAGGTATAGTGGGGGTGGTGTGTAGAGGAAGGGGATTGGCGCGGGGATCCAAATTATTGTTTGTTTTTTGTATAATTGTGTCAAAAAGTGTATGTACACAATTATACAAAAAACAAACAATAATTTGGATCCCCGCGCCAATCCCCTTCCTCTACACACCACCCCCACTATACCTTCCAAGCAATAATCGTTACAAAGTACTGGCAGTCTGTTTCTAAGCTGACAAAGGCGAACACGACGCCGAAACGCGTTCGACGGAAAAAGACAAGTAAGTTCACAAGAGAAAGTTTCATTATTATATAAAGTGTAGTGCTGTGAAAAAAGATGATGATCAAACAAGACAACTATAATTAAATGTATATTAACTCTAAATTTAGGCTAGCAATAAAAACTTACAAAACACAATTTGTATCCTTATTAAAGTATAAAATGGCATGCTGCACAGTTTTCATGTTTATCTTTTGTTCATCCTTTACGCGTTTCCATTCTGCAAACTCAAGATGTTAAAATATTATAGATGGTTATAAATGGGAAGTGTTCATATCCATCATACTCACTATCATCACAAATTAATTTGGTAAGAAGGTTGAAGAACAAAATTTAAATTAATTTAATATTGTTATGACGGTCACATTGATTGTCGTGTTGTTCAGTGGAAATAGAATAACTGACACCAAATGAAGTCACTAATTACAAACTTTAATTAGACACAGGCAGCAGTTGTAAATCAACATAAACTCTCCTATACAATAATTCAAGTTAAACTTGTCCAACTCACACAACAATGAATGTCATCTTATTATAGTTTTGCAGTAATTAACACAATAATCACTTCTTATTAAACTGCAACAATCACTGCAGACTACACTGTGAGATCACCAGGTGTAACCTGGCCCACTTCCAAATCTGTGGTAGTTTGCTCTTACATCTGTTTTTGTATAGCTTCAAAAAGAGGTTCAGTTTTATCTGCTTCCTGCTTATGTTCTTTATGTAGTGCTTCTTGGAAAATTATTGGAAAAACTGGTATCTTTTTTTTACCAGTGACACTAGTCTGTGAAGTGTCCTCTGTTCCACTATTAAAGGTTCTATCCCACTTCTGACACCACTGTTAACAATGGTCACAATGACCACCATTTGTTCAGTAGAAACATAATAACTGACACTAATGATGTCACTAATTACAAACTTTAATTAGACGCAAACAGCAGTTATAAATCAACAAAGGACTCTTATACAATAATTCAAGTTACGTTTGTCCAACATACAATAATCACTGCTCAATAAACTGCAACAATCGTTGTGAACTACACTGTGAAATTGTCAGGTCTAAACTAAACTGAACCACTACTAAATCCAGTATTTATACATACACTGCCTTGCGGTATAGTGAGCTGGTGGGTCTCATTGTCATAGGGTAGTCGAGTAATGTTCGGAAGGGGAGTTACATAATTCTCAAAAGATAGCTTCACAAGTATGGGATACTTGTTTTTAGAGGTCCAGAGATTAATACTGATCATTATATGGTGGTCTCTAAAATTGAGATTTAGGCAAGATGGAGGAAAATTAGGAATATTTCTGAAACACATAGAAAGGAAGCATTTAAGGTATATGCGTTCCATGAAGAGAGTATCCATGATCTGTATCAGAAGAGGTATTCATAATTTAACAGAGTATTCATAATTGGTCCCTACTAGTAATAGAATAGAATAATATACGGAACCTTTTGGAGAAAGTGGGTAATGAAGTGCTTACCCACATTAAAAATATGGTACAAAGAGATAGAACAAGTGATACAAGAAAAACTGCAAGTTTATCATAAAAAATATCTTCAGACAAGAACCAGTAAAGATGTGGATGTGAAATACATTATTCAGGAAGTGCATGAGACTATTACGTTTGCTGAATACGTGCTGGTGAGATGCATGATCCCGGATGAATGGAGAGTAGCCAAGTTTATTTCTGTTTTTAGGAAATATGATAGAACTGTGTCATCAAATTATAGTGGGATAAACTTGATAAATACATCTTAAAAGTTATATGGAAAAAATATTAATGAAAGACTTTATTCTGTCTTGGATATTTTACTTCTTGACGGACAGGCAGGATTCTATAAGGGCCAATCTTGCATTGATGACATACCTATTCTCTTTGAAATTATTGAGACCAGTAGAAGGGAATTTAATTTGGGGACATACCTTGCCATCATTGACTATGAGAAAGTGTTTGAGAGTTAACAGAGCCATTCTAAGAACATTATCTGTAAGAGGGGTTATCCTAAACATCTTGTAGATGTTATAAAGAACTTATTGTATGATGATAGTATTGTCTTTAGGAGAGAATATGACAGAGGAGATTTACATGAATCAGGGAATGCTCCAAGACTGTAGCACATCTCCAGCATTGTTTAATATAAATTGATGTATCCAGGAATAAAAATAAATAATGAAACATACTTGAATACAATGCTGTTTGCGGATGATAAAGTAATAATGAATGTGAACTCCGGAGATAGTTTTCCATTACAGCAGCTCTGTTTGAAATACAACATGAAAATTTGTGTGCGAAGACAAAAACTATGACTTGCAAACCAAGATTGTGTTGGATAAGAGCAGGTGTCACATTTCTGCTATCTTGGTTATGACATCATTTATGACGTGGAATATGGTAATGTGTATCATAAGTTGGCTAAGTTTCAGTCAGTATGTGGCACAATTCGTCAAGTGTTATCAAGGAAAGAGATTCGGCTAAAATTTTATAAGGTAATGAATGTGCCAGTGTTATTGTATGGTTCAGAAATGTTGATTCCAGTGACCAAACATCCGAGTTGGGTACAGGCAGCGGAGATGAGATTCTTGCAATCTGTTGAAAGCTGCACACATAGAGATGGACTCTACAATAGACATAGACAGTTTACAATTTTTAATATCCAAAATCATACTACAGAAACAAAGAGAGATGGATTGCTCGTCTGAATAGGATGCCAGATGGTAGGTTGCATAAACAAGTTTAGTAGTACAAGCCTATCGGACAAAACAGTATTGGAATCTTTGGTGAGGTGGAGGTTTTCCTTTGGAACCGGAACAGGTGTTTTGCCTATTTTCTGATAGAAGAAGACAGAGAAGCAATGCCAAAAGGTACATTCAATGCATTGATTAATGTGAAAATCTCTTCAAAGATAGTAAGTCTTATTTAGTGCCTGTCATACCAAAAGGTGATGGGTATGATGTTTCTAAATGATATGGTTGCAGATTATGCTTACAACGCTTATTTAGAAGATTTGCCATGAAAAGGAAAAGATTATAATTATTTTTAGGTAATATTTTTTTACTGGTCTTGTCACTTTTAGATCATAAGACCCAATATAACCCTTGTAAATACAAACATTTGTTTTGGTAATTATCTTGTTGATTCATCCTCTTCGTTCACTTTATTGAATTTATTAATATATATAAACTTTCACGTATGAACTTACTATTCGTTGTCACTTCCCCAAACGTTTCGAGGTGATATTCCTCTTCCTCAGTGGGAGTAATACTGAATGTCGATTACAGAATAACCGTTACGGACTATAGGTGTGTGTGGTGGGGTTGATGGTGGGAAGGGATTGACGCTGAGATTCAAAATGTGTGTTTCGATCAGTGTATCGAATAGTGTATATGATTTATAATGTAATTGTTCATTTAATATGTTGTTTGGTTGTAGTGTGTGATATCTGTATATTTCAAATTGTTCAGCTGTGTTTAGTTTTCTACTTTTAGGTAAGTAGTGTAATATTTCCATGTTGTGTTCTATGTTTGTGTAACTGTGGTTTTCGTTATGTAAATGTATGGCAAATGTGGAATGTATGTAGTTTGTGGTGAGGGCTTTTAAATGTTCTGAAAATCTGGAAGAAAAAGATCTTCCCGTCTGGCCGATGTAGAATTGGTGACAATCATTACAATTTAATTTATAAACCCCTGTTTTGCTGTATGTGTCAGTGTCTTTGTTAGTATTATTTATGTGTTTTCTAATGGTGTTGTTGGTTCTGTAGGCTGTCTGGTTGTGTGTTGTTGGTCTGAAAAAAGTAAAACACATCAGACCAACAACACACAACCCAGCAAATACATAACACTTACATACTACAATTCCAATACACACAAAATTGCAAACACATTTAGGAAACACAATTATAAAGTAGAATTATTTAGTGACTTTATTTCTACTTCACCTCGAAATGTTTGGGGAAGTGACAACGAATAGTAAGTTCATACGTGAAAGTTTATATATATTAATAAATTTGTTTTGGTGTATATTGTAATTAAACGTGTATCCGTTTATTATTATTAATGTTAAGATGTAATAATAACTAGGTTGTTGAATTAATACCTTTTTTTCTCAATGTGTATCTGTTTTGTCAGTTGATACTAATAGTTGCGTGTTTATTCCTCGTATTTATGTTAATTCTTTTTAATTTTATATTTATTTTTATGTATGAATCTTCTTTATTGTTTAATTTTCGAATTAACTGAAGAGAATTCTTCAGTTCGTCTGCTTCAAATATTTGAATATAGCTGTTGTATCGTCCCAAAACAATTTCTCAACGACTACATCCGATTTCCATCTTAAACGTATTCGTTAAGGTTAATTTCGGTTTCGTAGTTTCTGTTATTCTTACAGCTCGCAGGCATCTTCTTGATCTTCGTGAGTATAGAGCGAATCCTGATTGTACCTTACGTTCGAGGAATAAAACACATGGAAATGATATTGGTAATATTAATGTTTAATCTTTGAAAATTTATTCAGTTTAGTAAAAATGGTTATTTCGATATACACGTTAGCAATGATCGATTCTTATCTCAGGGTCATGTCAAATGAATTAGGTATATAAACGTGAATTCTTTTGACTGCTACGCAAGGTTCCATTAATTAATAAAAAACAATAAAGAGTACATTACAATAGAAATAGCTTAATACTTATTATCTAACGTAATATTATAAATAGTTATGAATGTTGAATAATGTGGCTTGCAATATTTCGTTTCGTTATGTGCGCAATGCATTCTGGTTGTTGAGTGACGTCATAATCATGGCCAACGAGTAACTCGCAAGTTAGTGTACATTTGTTCCCAATGTCTTTTAATAAAATATTGTCACTTAGTGTTCACTATTTCTTACATTATGTTCTTGTTTTCTTTTATAAAAATGTTGTCAGTTATTACTGTTGTGTGAGTTGTTGGTGTCGCTGGTGATGACTCGTATTTGGATTACAAGAATTGGTTGGTTATAATTTTGTAGAATAAATACAGTTCCTCAGTTAAATTTAATTTAGGCTTCTTTCTTATTAATCACTTTTAGAATTTCTTCATTTCGCTGGTAGTCGTTCCTGTTGAGTTATATGATTTGTTGTAATGACTTCATGATTGTTCTGTTTGACAATTTATTCTTCTGAGTTTGATTTCTTGCTTTTTTTAAAAAATTTTACATAATATTTTTTATCTGCACTCCTAAATCGTATTCAGTTGTGGTTAACAATCAAGTGTTCAGTTTCTTCTTTTTTTCATAGAAGCTGACCAAAATTTCTTGGATTCTTATTGGCCCATTATGCAAAGTTCAAATGTTACATTACCAAAACCCTTAAAATACATTACATTTATATTTTGCCTTTAAATTACTTTTTTATCATAACACAATAATATTTATTACAATGTCTATGTGGTTAATGAGAATAAAATTACAAATCATTTGATACCCAACATGGCCTGGTTTAGTCATGTAAAATTTAGTATTTTGTGGATTTTACCTTTATCTTACTTAATAGTTTATTATGATGGATGACTGTTGACTATGACCCTTTGATACAACAGTATTTTAACTTGATCTGCTAGTAACATGAAACTTTTATAATGTAAAACAAAACTCTTAACTATACTCCTTCTCTTAACAATTATGACTTACTACATTTAAATGGTCACACAGTACTAAACAATTGTTTGTGTGTTAATTTCTAAATCACTATTGTCAATCATGATTGATTGAACATCACTTCTTAATCTAAATAACATCATACTTTTTAACTGTAGTCTATGTGACTATTATTAGGCCACCTTTTATGTGTTTGTTTTCACTTATAGCACTATAAGGTTTTGTGCCCCATTTTATACTATGAAATGGTTGTACTCTTTATTATTTGTATTATGTTTATTTATTTGGTGTTTGCTTACTTTTTTTTGCTTTATTTTTTTATTGATTTACTGCCCTATCTTACTGGTAATGTCTGGTTATTATTTGTTAGTCATAGTCAGGTCAATGGTTGGTGTTGTTGAGTTAATTTTGGTCCGTTCATTATCTTCAATTTTAGGGGTTTCTGTTTACTAGTTGG
Organism: Magicicada septendecula; assembly: GCA_034769895.1. Classification (NCBI taxonomy): domain Eukaryota; kingdom Metazoa; phylum Arthropoda; class Insecta; order Hemiptera; family Cicadidae; genus Magicicada; species Magicicada septendecula. The sequence goes on from CM068367.1 coordinate 729,449,425, forward strand.
TGATCATAATGCTTGGTTCTATCCCTGAATGAGGTTGCATAGTTTATTATTTTATAATTATTCATACAGCGCTCTGTTTTGTTACAAATTGCCCTCCTTCAGAAATAATTATTTCTGAACACTTTATTATGTGTGATGACATAATTACTTATATTACATTTTCCTTTTCTTCTTCGTGATATTTCTTCAGCGACAGTTGATTGTAATTGCCTTTTATCTTCTTCGAAATGGGGTCGGTGAATTCATACGCGTTATTGTTGTAGTTTTTTGTTACTGTATATGGTCCTACATAGAGTAATAACAATTTCTTCGAGATTCCTTCTAGAGTGCTGGGCAATTCCCTGTTCCTTAACAATACCTTCTCTCCTACTTCATATTTAATTATTTTACCCTTGATTTTCTTGTATTTGTTTTCCATTTTTCCATGTTCTCTATTACTTTATCATAAAATCTTATTTTGTAAATTGATAATTCTGGGACTCAGGAAACTTAATTAATTCTTGGATCTCTCTGGGTGTTCGTTTTTCGTGCATGGCTATGTATGGAGTGCAATTTATTGATGGATGATACGCTAGGTTTATAAAATCTTCTGTGGGTGATAAGTATTCTGGCCACTTCCTTTGTTGGTGGTGACAATATGTTTTAATATTCTACCTACTTCTCTCAGTACTCTCTCCGACGGATTACTACTGGGGTGGTATACTGATGTCTTATAACTTTTGATTCTCAGCTTTAACAATGAGTTCTTCCATTTTCTGCCTCGGAATTGCGTACCATGATCTGTAACTATTGAGATTGGTGCTCCTATTTCTGGGATGTATTGATTGGTTATTACCTCAAGAATTTTTTGCGTGGTTGCCCGACTGATTGGATACAATTTGGTGAAATGGTCCATAATGATAATAATATACTTGTATCTGCTTCTACCTTCGCTACGAGGGAATGGTCCGCATATATCCAGGAATAATTTTTCTAGTTTTTGTTCAGATGATATTGGTATCATTATACCTTCCTTTCTTTCATTATTATTTTTTACTAACTGGCAAATATGACAGGGTTTTATATAATTTTGTACCTTATTGTTTATGTTCCTGATGTAGCAGTTCTCCTCCAAAGCCTTTACTACCTTTACTGCACCCATATGTCCATATCTTATGTGATAGTCCAACACTAGTTCCCTTTCCATGGTTCTGGGAATGATTATTTTCCAGTTTTCTTGTTTCAAAGTATTTTTTATAAATAATATACCATCATGTAAACAATAGAATCTGTTTATTATGGTGTTTTGGTTCTCCAAACGTTCCTTGATGTTTATTAATTTTGGGTCTAATAGTTGGTTGACTCTGATACTTTGCAGTAATGCTTCCAGATCTGATCTACTTTTGAGAATGTTGTATACCTTCATGATTTTTTCCTTCTCTCCCTCAAATGTCTGGGTGTCTATGTTTATTCATGATAGCACGTCTGCTATTACGTTTTTACTCCCTGGAATGTATTCCCATTTGATATTATACTCTGCAAGGCGAGTATCCACCTTGTAAGCCTTCTGTGACTCAGCTTAGAACTTCTCAAAAATGAAATTGATCTGTTCTAACGGTTACAGGATATCCTAGGATGTATGTTCAGAATTTACCACAGGCAAAGACTATGCTTAATAGTTCCTTTTCGGTTACATTATATTTTCTTTCGCAGTGGTTTAACACCCTACTGGCGAAACTGATGACCAAATGGTTACCTTCTTCATCTTCTTGGTATAATACTGTTCCGAGACTGACATCACTGGCATCACAGTTTAAGAAAAATGGGTGATTAAAATTCGGGTGATGAAGTATCACTGTTTCTAAAAATTTATCTTTTATTTGTTGTAAAATAGTGTCTTGTTCATGTCCCCATATCCATTTGTTCTTGGAAGACAGCTGTTCTTGGAATTTAGATCTTAACTCAGAATAATTGTGTTGGAACTTCCTGTAATAATTACAGAGTCCTAAGAATGATTGTAGTTGTCTTTTGTTTTTTTGGCTGTGGGAATTTCTGGATGGCTGTAACCTTTTCTTGTGATGGGGAAATCCCTTGTTCAGTCAAGTTGAACCCTAAGAATTGAACTTCCTTTGCTATTAATTTTGATTTCTTAAGTTTTAAAGTTATGTTATTATCGGCTAATTTTCTCAATACATATTCCACTCTGTGACAATGTTCCTCCCAGTTGGATGAGGTAATTAACAAGTCGTCTACATAAACCGCAGTGAATTGGAGTGCTTCCTGACCCAGTACCTGGTCCATACATCTGACAAAAATTGCTACCGAGTTTACTAATCCAAAGGGCAGTCTCTTGAACTGGTAGTTTCGTCCCTCAAAAATGAAAGCCATATATTGTCGACTCTTCGGATGTAACTCCACCTGCCAGTAACCACAAACTGTGTCCCATGTACTGATGAACCTTGTGCCGTGGAACTTTTTTAGAATCTCTTCTATTTCTCCGGGTGACGTACGATCGTTTATTATCATTTTATTAATTTCACGGGCATCCAAACAAAGTCGGACCTGTCCACTTTTCTTCTGAATTGCTACTATTGGGCTAGTAAATGGTGATTGGCTATGCTCAATGATATCATTTTGTAACATTTTATTAATTTCAGCCCTAACCGCCTCCTTTAGTGAATATGGTATAGGATAGGATTTTCTGTGGAATTCCACCGGTTCCTTTAATTGTATTTTACACTGATAGTTTTTTACCTTTCCCGGTTCTTCGGAAAATACATGCTTATATTTCTTATATATTGTAATTAGATCTTCTATTTGTCTTGCTGTCAAATTATCTGTTCCTTTGTTTCTGAATTCTCTTATTTCCTGTAGTTTACTATTCCATAGGTCATCATTTGTCATTTTATAAATTATCCTTTCGCATTGTGTGTCATTCTTTAAATAATTTAATTCCCTAATTTGGTGGTGGGCACGGCTAGGAGGGGCACCATCGCTTCCTATTAACTCCGCCGTCCACACTGCACCTTCTGAGTACAAGGACACCTTCTCCTTGCTCAGATCAATAATGGCTGAGTATTTCCTCAGTACATCACATCCTATTAATAATTCAAATGGTAAGCCGATTGCGACTAGACATATAATGTTAATTATAACACCATTGCTTTTTAATTCTAATGACACTTGCTTCCGCACTGTTTTATTTTGACGCCCAGTGGCACCTATTATGATAATATTATTGACAGGTAAGGTGGGTATTATATGTTTACTTTGCTTGTGTATTTTCTCTAATTCAGTGTCGTTAATTAGTGACACATTGGCACCAGTATCTATCATGATTCATGTTGGAATTCCTTCAATTTCTGCAGTTATATATAAAATTTCATTATTATGGTTGATTATACTTATCACCATTTCCTCCAGTAGTTCTTCATGAAGATTTTTCAAATAGTGGTTGTATATTATAGTAAGTTTTTGACCGTTAGTACCTAAAGTTTGTCTATGTTTATACCCAGTAGATAGGAGCAGTGATGGGTCGCGAGGGTTTTTCACTGACTCCCACCGTTTCTTTTGTGTCAATTCAGACCAATATTTTTCTTTAAATAATTTCTTAAATTGTGTGTAATCAATTATGTCATTCTGTGTCGCGGTCCACCAATTGTCTGTTATCTCCCTAAAATACTCATCTAACATCTCTCGAATCGAGTTCCATATTGTTATTCGATGTTTACTAAAGTGTTCCTCTATTCTTGCAAGGAATTCCATGGGATTTCTCCAGTAATTTTTGAAATTAATTCCTTCTCTGTTTTCATTCGTGGAGATATGAGCAATATTATTTGGTCTGGCTCTCATCATTTCAATTTCTTCTTGGTTTTGGCGGACTTGACCTGTCAGATTATTCACTGTAGTGTTAATGCTATCACACCTTTCTCCGCTTTGTTTCTGTAAATTTACCAAGTTTTCTTGTTCCTTCTGTATCCCTTCCATTAGAACCCGATTATCTTCCTTGACCTGGTCTTCCTTGACCTTGATCCGGTCATTTAATACTATTCTATTTTGGGTAATAGTTTCGTTAGCTTTTCTCAACCTCTCATTCGTGTCAGCTATTTCTTGTTTCCTTTCTTCATCGTTTTTGTCCACCTTCTGGTTAATTGTCTCATTAACCTGCTCAATCCTCCCATTAATTCGTCTTAAATTCTCTTCATTTGTCTGTCTAAACTCTTCCTTCATTTGGTTATTATTTTCATTTATAGTTTGCCTTAAAGTTTCACTAGTACTTTCTTTAATACTGTCGATTTTTTCATTGGTTTGTTTATTGCTTTCTTTAATGCTGTCTATTTTGTCATTCATTAGTTTATTATTCTCTTCAATTTGTCATTAATTTGTTTTAAGTTCTCATTCATTTGTCTATTGTTTTCATCAGTATTCCTGTTAATACTATTTTTTCGTTTCTACTGTCCATCCTCTCATTCATTTGTTTTATTAAATTTTCCCTCAAATTCTCATTTTATACCCTTGAGTTCTCGTTAATCTCTTCCTTCATACCGTCTATTTTCTCATTTGTTTGCTTGTTTTGTTCCTCCCTTTGTTTTAATAAGTTTTTACTCAAAATTTCCTTTTGTTTCTTTGAGTTTTCCGTGATTTCTTCCTTCTGTTTATCTATTTTTTCATTCACTTTTTCCTCTGTTTTCTAAAATTGTCACTGGTTTCTTCCTTATTTCTGTCCAATTTTTCGTTCATTTGTTTAAAACTCTCATCATTCCTGTCGATTTTTTCATTCATTTGTCTATTATTTTCGTTAATATTGTCTATCTTCGCATTTCCTTGTTTATTATTCTCATTAATTTGTCTTAAGCTCTCATTCATTTGTTCCATAAATTTCAGCACAATTGGGTCTCCTCTAGCTTCCTCCCTTACTACCGTTTCCACATCCTTAACCGATGTTACTTCCTTTTCTTCCATTCTGACTTCTTTCTCGGCCTCCTTCGTCCGTTTCTTTGATGTCGCCCTCCCTTGCATCTTTATTATTTTTCTAACCTATAGCAGTCGCCAGCTAAAAATTAGGAAATTAATTCACTTATTTTTATTTCTTTACCCTATTATTTCCCTAATTTAAGCCTCACTAGTTGGTGCGCCAATTTGTAATTAAACGTGTATACGGTATTATTAATAATGTTGATATGTAATAAAACTGTGTTGTTAATAAATCCTTCTGCACTATGTGTATTTGTTTTGTCAGTTGATACTAATAGTTGCATGTTTATTCCTCATATTTTTATAATTCTTTTTAATTTTATATTTATTTTTATTTATGAATCTTCTTTATTGTTTAATTTTCGAATTAACTGAAGAGAATTCTTCAGTTCATCTGCTTCAAATATTTGAATATAGCGGTTGTATCGTCCCAAAACAATTTCTCAACGACTACATTCGATTTCCATCTTAAACGTATTCGTTAAGGTTAATTTCGGTTTCGTAGTTTCTGTTATTCTTACAGCTCGCAGACGTCTTCTTGATCTTCGTGAGTATAGAGCGAATCCTGATTGTACCTTACGTTTGAGGAATAAAACACATGGAAATGATATTGGTAATATTAATGTTTAAACTTTGAAAATTTATTCAGTTTAGTAAAAATGTTTATTTCCATATACACGTTAGCAATGATCGATTCTTATCTCAGGGTCATGTCAAATGAATTAAGTATATAAACGTGAATTCTTTTGGCTGCTACACAAGGTTCCATTAATTAATAAAAAACAATAAAGAGTACATTACAATAGAAATAGCTTAATACTTATTATCTAACGTAATATTATAAATAGTTATGAATGTTGAATAATGTGGCTTGCAATATTTCGTTTCATTATGTGCGCAATGCATTCTGGTTGTTGAGTGACGTCATAATCATGGCCAACGAGTAACTCGCTAGTTAGTGTACATTTGTTCCCAATGTCTTTTAATAAAATATTGTCACTTAGTGTTCACTATTTCTTACATTATGTTCTTGTTTTCTTTTATAAAAATGTTGTCAGTTATTAATGTTGTGCGAGTTGTTGGTGTCGCTGGTGATGACTCGTATTTGGATTACAAGAATTGGTTGGTTATAATTTTGTAGAATAAATACAGTTCCTCAGTTAAATTTAATTTAGGCTTCTTTCTTATTAATCACTTCAGAATTTCTATATTTCACTGGTAGTCGTTCCTGTTGAGTTATATGATTTGTTGTAATGACTTCATGATTGTTCTGTTTGACAATTTATTCTTCTGAGTTTGATTTCTTGCTTTTTTTTAAATTTTTTACATAATAATATTTTTTATCTGCACTCCTCAACCGTATTCAGTTGTGGTTAACAATCAAGTGTTCAGTTTCTTCTTTTTTTCATAGAAGCTGACCAAAATTTCTTGGATTCTTATTGGCCCATTATGCAAAGTTCAAATGTTACATTACCAAGACCCTTTGTAATATACTCGACTTTTTATTACTTTAATTTATTTTAATTTATTAACTTTCTTAATTTCATCCATTGTCTGGACGCCATCTTTAAAGGTACCAACAATGAAACATAAAATTTTCTTACCTTCGGGCCAGTTTTCGGTTAAGCGAACTGAAATAGCAGAACGGGTTATTTGAAGTAAATTACTCTTCTATTTTTTTGTTTACCAATGACATTCCCCTTTTATTTTACTCATAACACTTATACATTGAATCCTACTTTGAAAAAATGAACACTTCTATTCGGCCATGAGGCGCAATTTATCAGATCAAGTTAGAAGTAATATTCCCATTAACATTTTACTTTCCCACCAAAATAAAATATAATTAATTATCAATTTAAATTATATATATATATATATATATATATTTCAATTACTTTCTGCTACAGTCCGTTTCTTGATGTATATAATACTATAATACTTATAACTATTTTACCTCAAGATATATTTTTTCCTTTAGGAACATGTTTCGGGAGATCCTGTTCTCCCATCTTCAGCCTTTGGCGAAGCAAGATGGCGAAGGCTGAAGATGGGAGAACAGGATCTCCCGAAACATGTTCCTAAAGGAAAAAATATATCTTGAGGTAAAATAGTTATAAGTATTATAGTAATATATATATATATATATATATATATATATATATATATATAAAATCACGTTTATCCATCATTAGCTAAACATGCAAGTTCTGACCAGAGAAGTTCATCTTTTTGAGACCCCATATATAAAAGTTACAAGTAAGCTTAGACATTTTATTCTTACATATTCGTAATCAGCATAAAAAACCGTAAAAATATATATCCGTTTCAAGATAGTTTGTTGAAAAAAGTTGAATAATAATTACCCTGTTAACTTTATCGTTACAAACGACTCACACGTGTAAAAAAATGCATTACTATTTTATCACGGATATCGGTTTAGCTTTTAGTGATGAAAAATATGCACAGTGTTGCCACAAAATGTATATAAAGTCACGAAGGTCACAACGTTGCCAAGTCTACTGAACGTAAGCAATTCCTGCAATATTAGCAGGTGGTGTGTCTCGGCTGTTTATACAATTACTGCTTCCAGTCGCCTACGTTTAATTCCTGTATACGATCTTAGTTATTTTTAATTTCAGTACCGTAGTAAAAATAATCTTTGAAAGACGTAATCACTATTTTTCAACGCTGTTATTAAAAAGTGGGTTAATCATTCAATGACAGAAAACATATAAGGTATAAAATGTTGTGATCACTTTATTCACACGTTCTTTTCTTGACACGTAAATAACTATATACTAAATAAAGATATAATAAGTATATCTTCATTGTACATTAGTATAATATGTAGTTAAGAGTACAGTGTACAAATGCAAATGCTAAACCAATAGAAACGTCTAAAAAAACACGTTCTTCTTCTGTGTATCTTCTGTAATTGTTAATTATATTAATTGAGATTTTGGCTACTTATAGAGATTTAATTACTGAACACAATGCAGTTTTCAGAATTGCTGTATATTTATTGGTTTTGAAGTTATCGCAGGTTGAACTGCAAAAATGGATTGAATAAAACTTACTCATGCGGCCGCGTGTTTGACGACGAAGCTAGAGCGAGATAGTTGCTTATTATACCCTTTCTGTCTAGCGTACAGCGCAGCGCACAGTGTCCCTTTCAATACAGTATATTTAATGTATCTTTTAAATGTCAATAAATTTCAATGTAGATAATGTAGAATGTAGAAAATGTAGATAAAGAAAATGATTATGATATTGATTATAATTATAATAATTGGAAGCTTGTTTCAAATATATTATACTACATAGAAATGTTTATACACGCACTCATGCGCGCACGCGTGTGCACGTACGCGCACCCACCCACGCAGGCATATTATATATATATATATATATATATAAAATTTGTGATGTTTTCAATTTGTTTCTTCTGCAAGTAGTATAATTTCGTATATTCTTTTTAACACCTGACGCACGTTTCACTGAAAAATATCAGTATCATCTGAGGTTTCTAAGTAAATTAATAACAATCGAAATAATTCTATTAATATAAAATTAACGAATAATAAAAAATTCCGACTTAATTTTACATCTTGTGCCATTTTGTCAATGTTATATGTGGACAGACTTGCTTACTTTTCTATTAAATGTAGAAATAGATTTTACCATTATTTTTTGCCGCAAACCATTTAATCTTGTTGTTTAATCCTTTTTCTATATGAATAGCTCATTACAATTATTGTTAATATTTCGTGTAAACAGCAGAGAGATGCTAAGTAGGACATTGCCTCAGGTAAGATTGCATGGTAAATCAAGACTCGCGCGTATTTCTTCCACCAGTCGGACGTCACGCGGCAAAAACAGCTGATCGCTAGGTTAGCGCGGGAAGCCGGAATGGCCCCCCCCTGTGTTGTGGCTATTCAGCGCTAACACCACAAGATTTCTCATTCCCGTCAACATGAGTACCTAGTCAAGGTCAAATAACATTCTTAATGTTGTAATGACAGACGTGTACGTTTACAAAACACTGTTTTGGCTGACACATATATACACATCTACGTCTGAACTCGCAACCTCTTATTTATCAGCTGGCCGGTTTTACGTTTCCACCAAACGTGTTCCAGAAAATCATATTAAAATAATATGAATATTTTATAGTAAAAACATAATAAAAATAATAATTATATACAATTTAAAAAGTTAATACACTACCTCTTGCTTATTCTAAGTTTTGTGCCGTATCACTTTTCCAAGGATTCATAAAATTGTTATCTCGAATGATACATGGATCTTGTAGAGCTCGTAATCCTAATGTTCCTTGCATGATTGATGGAATATGTACACATAATAACCGAGCAACATTTTACGTTAAACTATTGAAAATAACAATGGTTTTCCAAAGTACCGGAGACGAGATGACGGAATTGTTGAACTAAAAGGAATACCGTATATCATTTGATAATCGTGATTCGTTCAATACAATCGCTTCCTAATTCTACAGTACAATGCTCACATCAATATTGAAAACCGATAAATACATGTATAAATAGGCTTACCATACGTCCCGGTTTGACCGGGATTGTCCCGGTTTGACGACCTGATCCCGGGGTCCCGGCCAGTTTGTCAGTTGTCCCGGTTTGAAAATTGACGAGAGTAGTTTCCGTCCGGGCGAAGACGTTGTGCAAGCTAAGCTCCCGATTTTTGGTTAAATCAATAGAAAAGAGAGTTTGAAAGATTAAAAGTAATTTTTCATGAATGGAAAATTCAAAAGCTGCAGTAGTCACTTTGCACGAGTATACACATTCAAATGACTTAGGGAGCACAAAAATCCTAATGTGTGCTACACTTGCTTTCCTTCGAAAAGATGTAGAATGTGGCTGGTAGTATATCCATGGTCAAGTTCCAGAGGAAGAGAAACTCGATTAATTCTTTAATTGTTTCGTAGAACGTTGGAAGACCACATCCAAGAATAAAAAACATTATCAAATGTTTATAATCTGAGGCAGAGAAATGTATTCAGAACACGATGTAACGATGGAGTGAAATTTTTACGCTATGAAAAGGACGAAAAAGTATACTGAATTGGATAAACTAAAAGATATGAAAAAGATTCTGAAGTTGGGATGTTTCTCAAGATCACGTCGTCCGTTCTACAAGTTGACTAATAAAAATAAATAAAAAATAACCTTCCTTTTTAATTTAGAGAGAGAGAGAGAGAGAGAGAGAGAGTGAGGGAGCGGCTATGCAAGTGTGTGTGTGAGTTTTATAAAAATTGTAACTTGGTAAACGTAGTTGGTAACAAAAAATACATTTAACGAATTATAAAAACATAAACACAATACAGGGTGGATGTACATACATCGTTGTTTGTGTGTTCGCAAGTGGGAGGTACTCTCACGTATCAAAAATTAATTACGTGTCTTATCTACTTGAGTGTTCGCAAGTGAAACGAGTTGCAAGTGCCACTGTTCGTAAGTGGGAGCACACCATCGTCGGCCGGATACGAAAAGCAGATTAATTTACCTGGTTTCTTCGAGACAAAAGCATCAACATGAATCAAAAAATTTAACTTGCAACCATTATTTTAGTAAAACGTAGATGATTGTGGGTATCATAGCTTAGGCTTTTAGAGCATAGGCTTGTACATTTATCTAGGATTTACATTATGTAGCTGATGATAGAAGTTCAAATGCGAGTTCCTGGTCCCTAAAAACATGGGTATCTCAGCTGGGAGAGTGAACTCCAAGACAAAATACTGATCCTTCAAATGTGTGCGTGTCGGGTAGGTATAGGCCTACTCTGGGCTCCTTAAAAAAGCTACTGCTAAAATAACAGTGATTTGTTCTAATTTTGTTTGCTACATAATAAGGTGACGCCGTATAACATTAAAATTTGGGTTTGGCAAAGATTATCAGAATTGGCACATTCAACAATTAAAAGTTTTGTACGAATGAGCAGAAAATAATGGTATTTAAAAGGAACTATAAAGACATATCTTATGGTCATAAACAAACCGTAGAAGAAATTACTATTGTAATCAGTATAGTCATATTTGGACAGGTGTAGAAAAATATGGAGAAGCCTGTACAGGTGTGTCGGTGCTGATGGGAACACACATAAAAACGTTTGTATGAGATTAAACGTATGTATCCAAGATAAATACCGTTTTATCTACAACAGGTGGCTTCGAAATATGAATTTGGGGATTTCCCTTTTATTTAGGGGGAATTGTTATAAGGTAAATACAGTACAACCTGTCACATCCGGACGTATCTCCAAACTAATTTTTGCAATTCTGTAATTGTTAATTATATTAATTGAGATTTTGGCTACTTATAGAGATTTAATTACTGAACACAATGCAGTTTTCAGAATTGCTGTATATTTATTGGTTTTGAAGTTATCGCAGGTTGAACTGCAAAAATGGATGGACTAAAATTTACTCATCCGCCGCGTGTTTCACTAACGAAAGTAGAGCGAGATAGTTGCTATTATACCCTCTCTGTCTAGCGTACGGCGCAGCGCACAGTCTCCCTTTATGTACATAAATATGTAGGAAAAATAAGGAAAATATGTAGCTAAATATGTAATATTTAAGAAATATGTAGTATTAAAATACTTTCACATCAACAATATAATTTACATTTTACGAGAACATAACAGTGCCCTCTTTGAAAGGTTTTGAAAATAATAGGTGCTTCATTTTAAACTTTTTAAAATCACTTTCAAAACATGCAAATATATTTTGAGCAAAGTCAATGTAATCCATAAAATACTAATCAAGTTCGGGGCTGACACTAATCACCAGTTAGATTACCACTTCTGTTACAGAAAATAAGTTAACCCTCAGAATACACAGTATCTGAAAGTTCAACTCTTTGTTGAAGGGTTTACAATAAGACAGCATGCATAAGAAATGAATTACTTTTCAATTGTTTATTGTATTTTAGAAAATTTATGAAAACATATTTTAGAAAACAGTATTAAAAAAGAAACCTTGATATTATAAAATTAACAACAACAAAGTATTTTACCTATGGATTTCTGTAGTATAGGACATGAGTATAAAGTAAAACATTGAGAATTATTAACTATTTAACAAAGTATTTTACTAGGAGAGTTGAAATTACTATAAAATTAAAGGTAGATTTTTGACTTGAAAATCTATATTGTATATATATATATATATAAATCTCTACTATAACTCTGCATAAGAATAAAGTGTCCATGTAAGTTTTTTTTTCCACTGTTTAGTTGCACAATTAATTATTAAATACTTTTCTATATTGTCTGTTGACATGGACTGTCTTCGGTCTGAGAGTATGTTTTTATATATAGAAAAGGATCTCTCGACATCACATGTCGTCACCGGCGCATGTTTATATAGAGGAATCGTACTTGGAAGAATATTCTCAATCGATTCTACAGTTTCGCCGTTACATATGCGATAAATGGTATGTAAAGTTGAGTAACCAGGGTTTCTATTCAGCACAGCATTTAATTTAGTAGAAACTTTGTCACCGACTTCACCCTGTACAGCATTTAACTTGTTAACTGCTTCTTCAACTATTCCTATGGCCTCTTGGAGAGTCAGACCTGCAGTCTCCAGTTTCTTGATACAACTGAAATGCGTTTTGATGTACGAAACTGAACATATCACCTTAGAGTTGTTGAATGCAGACAAGGATTCGCTCGCTGACACTGCAGAATCGGGAGATAATGTTTCCACCACATACTTCACAGCTTCAAAGTTGTCACTGTAGAAATTTACGGCTTCGATCCAGGTTCCCCATCTTGTAATTACGGGTTCTGGAGGCAGAGGTGTGTCAGGTAGCCTTTGTTTGTAGCACTGGATACGGTAAGGAGCTTTCAAGAACACCTTTTTTGTTGCTGATATTAATGTATTTACTTCGGGGAAAAGGTCTCTGACAGTTTCAGCTACTTGATGCAATCCATGAGCCAGGCATGTAACATGTAGTAGGTTGGGGTAAAACACATTTAGAGAATTACCTGCTTTTAACATGTATGCTGCTGCATCTGTATACAACAGCAGTACCTTCTCTTCTTTAACACCATTTGGCCATAACAAACTTGGCAAAATACAGCTTTATCGTCAGTTGTAAAAGCACTGTCAATCTGTACCCATGATTTTAACTTAGATGACAAAGATGATGCGGTCGGTGCCATGATAAAACAAGGATATTTGTATTTAAAACTCTTAAGAACTTGCGTTGAACAATACCGCACAATATATTATTTAAGACGTCTTTTGTCCAACAACGAGAATCCGCCAAGGCAAGAAACAAGCAAGCGCAGAAGTGTAGGCGAAAGACAAAACACTGACTTGACAATAACTTCAACACACCACACTGCACGCCAGATTGTTATTTACGTGTAGGCTTACACTCCGAGAGCGTCGATAATACTGGCGTCAAAAATCACATTGTGCCCTACAATAGCATAGAGTTATATAGATATTTGTTTGTTTAGGTAGATGGAATCCGTTGCGAGAATTGCAAGATCTGCGAAGAGTATTTATTTACCGCGGACAGCACGTTCTTTCCCCACCGACCCCGCTGAACGAGCGAACAAAACGTAAATGAGTGGGGCCGCGCATACCATTCTCATCTAACATCCCGTGCAAAATGCCTTACTTGTCGCTTGAGCTCGTAAAAAATTTTACTTCTTGAAAGTAGAATCTATGTGTGCAATTGCAACAGATGCAATATTTTGCCTTTTCTTGTAATAAATTTAATTGGACCTGATTCTGATTAATTGCACATTTGCGCATCTGAGTAATGTTGTTATAGGCCTAACTATTTTTTTTTTCATTTCAATTTTCAAATTGAAGTAAAGTATAGTAAAATATGTAGAAATATGTAAGATGGAGTGAAATATGTAATATGAACAAAATATGTAAAAATATGTAAAATTAAACTAGCGGATAAGACACCTATTGGTATGATTCGCCGATATCTGGCTTTTCCGTGTAAATGTGCACTCAGCATTCAAATATGTAATTACATAAAAATCCGGGCCTTAATCATCACCTACACCTGCATAAATATGAATGTAGGGGCTACTCATTACAGTATTCACTTCCCCTTCCTTTGTATTTTGATTTGACAGCATTACAGGATGTTTACACTACCTTGTAAGCACGTATGTTTCCCCTTCTGTTTTGTCCAATATACAGTAGATTTGATAGAAATTTTAAATGAAGAAGGAAACTGCTACTTGGTAAATTAATATGTATTGTGCTTTTAAAAGGAAAAGAGAGATAGCTACCGTGTTTCTAATTCTATCAGTAGGATAGAAAACAGATATAATATAAAATGTATGAGACCCCATTAATATTAAGTATTTATCTCTAAATCACCAGTCGATTGTCTCAAAATAATGCGAAAAATTGCGAAAGAAACTACCGTGTAGTTATTTTTATCTCGCAAGGGTGTGTACGATGAACTATAGAAAAGAAACTTGTAGATAAATGTTTTTAAACAATGCCGTTTGGTTGCTAATCCCCGACCTTATAACTTTTTTATATACTTGCTTTTGTATAGAAAAGTCTTATGAAGTGAAAAGAAATTAGTAAAAGAGAATGGAAAATTCCAGGGTGAGGAAGAATATTTAACGTTACGAATTATAAAACGAAGGAGATATTACAGCTGCAATAAAGAGCAGGCAACGAATTATATCAAGGGCTCAAGAGAGAAGTAACGCAACGGAAGGCTGATTGGAATTCCTCAACTTAAATGTGAAGGAGGTATTGTATAATATTAATACTACCTGTAACTACCGCAGACCTTCCTTTGTCATAAACCGTCTCCTCACCATTCCCGATGGACCTCCTCCCAGAAACCCCCGCCAACGGAGAAATAGAAATAATTAAGTCTCTTCGTCATACTTACTACACCTGGCTTCCTTATTGATAACTTAACATCTTAAATTTTCCTATCTACCTATCCGGTCTTTATCCCTCTCCTTTGTGCCTCCCCGCCTTACCTTGACGCCTCTCTGACACCTCCCTCCAGCTTTGGCGTCCTGCGTTACTCGACTTCGTCTTGGCTGTCGTTTGACTTATACTTTTATTATGGCTCTACCATCACCCATTTGGCTCTGCACACTACGTAAACACACAAATATACATCCATACACTACACTCTATCCTGAATGCCTCCACCTACTTCGCCACCGGTCCGCGCTGCGCTGGCGTGCGACTCCTCTAAATCTCCAATCGGCGGAAGGGTGCTTGCCCCAGATCAGCCTGAGTCTTATCCTCTGAGACAAGTCTCAGACAACGCAAAAAAAGGTATAATATTATAGCCTACTGTCTACTATGACTGTGAGACGCGAATATGACAGCAGATACGCAAGAATGTAGGAGGCTACAGAAGAATAAAGGAACGGTCCAACTTCGGATATTATGGCTTAAGTAATCATATTAGAAAGGATTATTACAATTTATTTTATACACCACACAATATATGTGATAATTTTAATTTTTTATTTATCTATAAATTTTGAAACGAATTAAGACCTGTATTAACATCAACCGTTGTGTATATAATTCTTTTCACTCAGACTTTTCACAAAGTTTAGTGATATATTAAAACCATGTGTAAGATAATCAATTTTTGTGAAACCTATAATATACCCATTAAATAGTGTAGACTAGACAAGTATGATAGTAGCTTAATACAGTCTTTTTTCCGGGATGAAAGGGAAATTATAATATTGTGCGCTTAAGAATGAAACTTTTTTTGTTACTAGACCAACGTTTATGAAAATCTATTTGGCTTCATTTCTCAGATTGTAATAAAATTGGAATCAATTATAGCCTATATCAAATTAAAAATTTTTGCCAAAATTATTTGTTACTAACCAAGTTTACTTTATTTTCTTAACCGATGGATTTTTGCATATCAAATTCCGTTTATTAGACATCGATTTTTCAATATAAAATTGGTCTCTAGATTACTGATTTGCGTTAATGCGTCCAAGAAAAATAGTAGTTTGATAAACCTTATTACTAAGTTTTAATGTTTGTTTACATACGGCCTTTTCAAGAAACTGTAACAGTGTTAGAATAAATAGGCCTACTAAAAAATTTGATTACATACCTGCACCTAGTTTCGTATACAGAAGCAGTGTAAAAAGTATTTTGTAAAGCTTTCTTACAAAATTATAACATAACTGAAGCCCAAATGATGTTTAAGATTTTGCACGTTAAGTCATATGAAGTTTACTTAAGAACCTGTTACGTTCAGACTTCCTGAGATACAGTTATTGAGAAGAACAAGAGTAACAGAAAGAAAGAGAGAGAGAGTGAGAGAGAGGTCAAAGTACATGATGTTTACTACAGTTGGCTACTTATAAGGAACTTGAAAATAATTAAACTTATTGTAATGTAGAAAGTTAACGAAACATGAACCAAAAGCGAGGATTATGTGCAGCAGACTCAAGAGTTTTATTAACAGGATCCAAACAGCCTTTGGTGAAACGATTATTACGTTAAATAATTTATTCGCAATTAAGAAGTGGTACATTTTGAAGAAAGGAAAAAACCGAGGATGAGGAACTTATAAGTTGCTATTAAAATATGTAACTTACCTTTTGGATACCTAATTATTTTACAAGCAAGTTACGGAAACTATAAAAAAAAATTAATTCTTAATATATAAGCCTTCACGTATTATTTCAAAAAAATTAGATTACTGCTCACTGTGATATACGAAAAGCAAAAATATAATTAATGTAACATTTCAACTCTGTAAGATATAAACTCTTCTGCTTCTGCAGGTTGTTATTTATATTATTGGTACTTGTAGAAATTTTTATTAATCAGAATGGTGAATAAATTTCCAACGGATGGGAGTCAACTTGAAACATGTTGCTTCGGTACTACTGTATACCAACAACTGCATAACTATATTCTTACAAATGATATTCGGTATGAATGAGAATAATTAAAAATTCGTAATTCTCTCTCCCCCGTCTCTCTTCTCCCCCTCACTCTTTCTCTGTCAATTTTCCCCATCTACCTCACTAATAGGGGCAAACCTCACTACTACCTTTAATTAAACATGACTACCTCACTATTAATTTCCTTTTATTTTCATTAAGTTAGCACGGCAGGTCCTTCTGCGACTGCACCCAAAGCGCGCCTCTTTAAGTGTTTGTTGAAATGTTACACTGCTACAAACAGATTACTCAAGTTTGAATGTGTAGTCTGTACAAACACAATGAATGATTACACAAACAGATACAAACAAACAGTGAAGGATTGTGTGTAACACTGAAATTGTTGACAAAAAGAAGAAACTGTACGAGTTGGCGCGCGTGCGTGTGCGCGCGCGAGAGAGAGAGAGTGAGTGAGTGAGTGAGTGAGAGGACTGAGAGAACATGGGCAGAGGTAAAAAAATCTGTCGCATTAAATTCACGCCAACAACATTCTTAATGTCGTAATGACACAACAGGATGTAATTTCGAAACTGTTAATTTCCTTCAAGTGTGTACTAAAGTAAAGAATGTTACAATTTATAAGTTGGTAATTACACCAGGTAATGCTAACAACCAGTAGCCTACTGATTCGAATGTGTGTGTGAAGAGGGCTTTTGAGACTGATAATAACGCTATTACCTACTTGACACAGAAATTCCCGTGTCACCTGCATTTTGTATTATGCAAACGTTCGGAGGATGTAAATTTTTCAACAACATTGTTGGAGTGCCAACCTTTAGAATGAACCGTTGTGGCGGAATGCAAGATTGATTTAAAGAATTCAAAAATTCTTGGAGATAGTACACTATATTTTCAATATTAAATACGGTGTTAATAGATTCTTCGGACTTTTTATTATCCCCAGAAAATTTTTCCAAACTTGTATCATTATTTTCCTTCACAGATTCGATTCTTTGGGAATAACCACTTGTAATTTTTATCAAGTAAACACTTGACGTTTTGCACAGAATTTAGCAATTAACACAGTGTTGTACTATTTACTATGTCCCAGTTTTTCGTCAATTTCTGTGAAGCTATCGTCATTAGGAACACTACCGTCACCGAGGTGCAGTAAGTTTGTAGAAAAATCACCATCTCCTCCTCCTCCTAAATGGGCTCTCATATTGCTTTGCAAATTTAGTCTGAATAGCATTCCACATCGCCGAGGACTTTAAACACACTGAGACAATATCAGCGCGGGTTCCTCTTGCAGTTACCGGTAATCTCTAGCGAGAATCCTCTGAAATAACAAATGTTACGCTACCCACTAATTTGTTACAATTTCTTAAGTCTTGGAGAGTTTGATTGACCGTTTCTATACAGTCCACAAATCGCCTTCGTTTTACCGTTCATGATTAGTTTCCGTTTTGATCGCTCTTTCTTTTGTCATGCCTCCTCTTCAATACGAATTGCTTTTTTAATAGGAGTCAGTGAGAATACTTGACTTTTTCTTCTTGGCGCATTTCTATTTTATTTTTGCAGTCGCTTTCGGATAAGGGCGAATTTATTCTGGTGTCAATTGTGATAAGGTATTAGCAGATGTCTCGTTTATTTCCGACGTGGGAGGTCCGGCTACTGTGGTCTCTTGACAATCTTTTGTTGGTGTTAATCTTCCTTCATAATTACTTTTGTCTCCTATCTCTCTGTCAATTACAGGTGAACACAGAAACTCTTCGATACTGAATATATTTTCATTTAATGGCCAAATTCCAGTTGAACTAAAACCTGCTGTCAGTTAGATGGTGTAGCTGCCTTTGAAAGAGCATCTTTTGTTAGCCCAGGTATGTCATGGTTTTACCTGGGTTTATTGTCATCCAGCTCTCAGCGGCTGCACCGAAACAGGCCATATAAACACTTGTCTAATGGCTGAAGTCAGATTGTAACGGGTATGAGGTATAAACTGTTTCATAAATAGTAAAAAAAGAGAGGCTGTAATTTATCTTGATGGATGTGCTACTCCAATACAACCTGCTGGTCCATAAATAATCAAAGTGATATCTACATAACACTCTGTGGATATAACGATAAGTGGTGGTTTCCAGCTGCCATCTATGAAAATACCACTGGTTTCACCCTTTTCCAAAGGGGTAACCCTGCTGACTTGTTTATTTCCCTTCAAACTGACAACTTTGTTAGGACAGTGCACTGTCGTTATGCTGCCTGGTTTCCTTCACATTCCAAATATTGTGACAGTAAAAATGAAGGCGACTTATCACAGAATTCCAATATTGAAGAAAGTTTTATGTTATGTTTATTAAAACTAAATGCTATTGCAAAACTTGTTGCTTCAGCCTCTCTAAAAGACAACCTTGAATGTCGCTGTATGAAGCCAGTAAAACAATCTTTTACCGGCCCAGTTCACCAGAAAATCGACATTATTTGCAAACAAGTATTCGGAGGCTAACATACGAATATTCTTAGGGTACAAACCATAATAACTAACAGAATAGTGCAGATCATAACACAGAAATCTGATTTTTCTTTTTGTTCTTTCCTAAATACAAGTTGTGGAAAACGCCGAGTCTTTGTAGGGTTTGTGATCTACATCGCCCCAGAAAGTTTTTCACTTGTACGTTTGAACCAAATATGAAAAAAAGAAAACAGAACAAAATGTTTTACTTACATTGTACCAACATACCACTTTCCTTCTGGTGAAATTGAAGGTACACCTTTAATTTTAAAATTAGGAATTGATATTAGAAATAACCACTAATTACCAATAGTAAAGACTGTAAAAGATAAACAAAATGTAATCTAATAATAACCAATAGATATACCAGTACTACATAAAGTCAAATAAATCAAATGTAATACAGAAACACAAAACCGACAATAATCCATTGTTGTATATTATAACTATATGCTTGCCATAGAATGGATGCATGACGAACAAAATTATCTTGTAAACTTATCATAAAAGAGTAGGAACTAAACCAACAACATTGAATGAGGCAGAATACTATTCGAATAAGTAAATTCAAGGATTATAGCCACCCAAATACTAATAATAACCATAATAATAAATAAACCATGTTGACAGCTAGATGCAAGTAATCTTGGTTACTTTAAACCAAAGCAATTTTCAGTATAAATGCAGAATGAACTACTGCACAATAATAACAGTGCTATCAAAACAATGATAAGAGATATTCAAGCAATAACGAGAATAATTTGATAGGATTACAACCCATATAAAAAGGTAACTTCCTAAAGTATAGTAAACTCACTTAACAAACTATAGTTAAGGTAATAAAACCACAAGATGAAGAAAAAGGACACTATCAGAAGTGACAATGACCAATGCAGTATGCATAGGCCATAATAAAATGTTATTAACTATTAATGTTATAATAATATTAAGTATCATGTACATGTTGTGTTTATGTTAGTGTCTATACAGGAAAGTACAGAGCAACTCACCGCAGCTAATAATAGAAGAGTCAACGCAACTTCTTCAGAATCGAACTCATGAAATGGAACAAAAAACATTCTAAACTATTTAAACAAAATTAATAAACGATGTCAAAGAGTAAGTAAACCGATTTATTCATATCGGATTCAATAATAGATTGAATTGGGTAGAATAAATCAATAAACCAAAAATTAATAATAAAAACCAAAACGTTAAGAATAATAATAAAACAGACAATCTCGTCGTGCTAAAATGTTCATACACACTTTTTAAGAGAAAATTACTTAAAACTTCGAATCTAACAAGAAAAATATTGTGTCGAGTATTCATAATGCAAACCCTTAGATATCAAATATGAAATGAAAATATAAGTACCAAGTAAAATGTATATTCTATAGCCGGCAGAATAAGGGAAGGACAAATAAAATAGAGGCAGGATATCAAGAGAATGGAAAACATGGGACTACCTAAACAAGTAATAAGATACAGACCTCAGGGAAGACGAGATATAGGTAGGGCAAGGAAAAGAGATGCCTTCAGTGAAGGCAAAACAGGCTGTAATCCTATACCTTGACATGGAGAAGATTCCTAATACTTAATAGCACACTTAAGAACAAAATATTGGTATGGAGAATCATACACGACTTCCATGTTCTAAGATTTATATTTAAAATCATTTTCGAAATGAAATATTTCCATTGAAACTACTTCTTTCTACTTACTGCTTCAGCCACTTACTGTGGGCACTAACGTATACCACCTCACATTATCGCACTTGATTTTCACTGATGATGGAAGTCGATGGCACTGGCGAAACGTCTGGTTTTGCAGAAAACATTGGTCTACGGCCAAACAGGCCGGGAAGGAATTTTAAAAACAAACTGCTTCTTTGTTGTCAATAACGTAGTACATATATACAAAAAATTATCAGGTAAACTATTACGTTACAACAAAAAAATGTTTCAGGTAAACTACCCTTTCCCCGTAACCGATCTTCACCAAAATCAATAGGCCTTGAGTCCTCTATAACTCGGGCACATATGTAAAAAAATATCTGATTCTGTTTGAATTTACGGCAGTTATCGTTCGTCATGAAAAAATTTCTCTTGTTACAACATAAAATATTGCAGGTAAACTACCCCTTTATCTTAACCGATCTTCACAAAAAACAATAGGTCTTGAATACTCTACAATTCAGGGCTGTATGCAAAAAATTATTTGATTCTGTTTGAATTTGCGGCTCTTATCGTTTGCCATAAAAAATCTAGACAGACACGCAGACACTTTTCGATAAATTACTTTTTTTCATGTTTTGAGGGTAGTATAATCAGAATCTGCAAAAATCTCTAACACGATTTTTTTTGCCATCACCATACTTCCATTTCCTTATGGAACATGAAAGTAAAATCAAAGTAAAATTCTGATGGCAACAAAAATCAAATATTCTATCAAAAATTGGGGATATACATTTTTGGTAGGTATTTGGTAGGCCTACTTGCATTGCACAAGGAATGTGTTATTTTCAATAGGTTATTGATAAAAAAAGACTTACAAGTACATTGATTTTTATTACAAAATTTATACAAAACAGTTTCAATTCTAAGGTATCAATAATTAATAATTATTAAGGATAATGAACAAATTATTTCTTCATAGAAGATACATAAAAACATTGCAAAAATAATACATATCAGACAAATATTATTACAACAAAAATACCACACAGACATTTGGGCTTTGTTACTTTATCAGTAACTATAAGATTACATTCATAAAGTACATAGAATATTTATTTACAAGAACATAATTACAAAAAGTGAAAACACCTTTGATGAAATAAACATTTTATTTATTACATCAAACATAACTAAACTCAGATGACAATATAAATGAACTAAATATAGGTTTTTCTGCGAGGGAGTGTAGGATTGATTAGGGGTTCAATTAGTTGAAATTATTAAAAAAAAAAAAAGCATAAACTATAAATAGAAAAACTAGACTGGTATGTTTACAACAAAATGAAAACTTCAAGTTACATTTAAGAGATATTCCGTGTCAAATCAACAAGTGCTACAACCTGACCCTCTTAGATTTATTTGAAATTAAGTATGCATGTAGTATTCATAAATAGTAACACAAATCAATTTTTTCACATTTTTCTGACGAAAGGTTACTGAGTAATGGGTGCTCAAAAATGAAAAAAATAAATAAAATTTTTGACTTGCGCAACAATATTGATTTGTTCACAACTTGTGTTCTAATTAAGCTAGAACAATGACATCGAGTTCATTTGAAAGCTCTTTTAAAGGGCTTTCATATGATATAAAACATAATTAGTTGAAAATATATATATTTTTTATAAACACATCATTATTGCATTTACTGAATTTTGAAAAACTGTATTTTTAAAATTCTCAAAAAAATATATGTGAAAGATATTGTTTTCCTCTACATATTCTGAAAGTTTCAACTTGGGATGAGCATGGGATCACTATCAAAAGTAATTTTATGTTTATCACGATTCTGTAAAACGTCATTCAGATCGGTGAATTATTATTATTTTTATTTTCCTACCCGTGACAATTTTTCAGAATCATAGTTGGATTTATTACTTGGCCTACAAAATTGTACTTTTCTTTCATACAAATAACTGTGTTTTAAAGCTTAGCACTAGCTAAATTAATAGCTCAAAATTAATAAATTGACCTACATATCTAAAATATATATATTAATACAGTGATCCAGGTTTTCCGTGTACAAGCAAAAAAATCTCATTTTAAAGACTATATACAAAATGGTTGGTTGGTGTGACTATCTCCCATCTGTTTAGTATTTTGTCATCGGATAATATTCAGTCAGCTGTTGTCAACTGTTGTTGAAAGTGACCAGTACATTTTCTTTTGGTGTGACATAGCCTATAAAGTGAAAAAAATGTGATTAATTCTGAAATGTTGTGTTTTGAAATTAGCTTAAAGGTACTTTTGTACAATTCTCACAACAGTGTATAAGTTTATATGCCTACAACCAGTTAATATTGTAACGAGACATATGAGCCCAAATATTTCAGTAACCCAAAATATTAACACATGTCAATAATTGAGTGAAAGAGACAAACCAAGTGTTTCTTCTAAAAGGCCAAGCATGAAACTACATGAGCTACTCATCACCAAGGATAAACTCACAACAATAAGAGTTAATAAAACTAATGGTAACTAACAAGTGAAATAACATTATAAGAAAAAGAAGATGCACCGAACAATGGTTGTACCACAGGAACCAACAACCCAATAGTTTTCGGTCAGTAAGGAACCAATGAAGACAAGGAAGAAACATACTACGAGAAAGACACCTAACAACCATGGTATAAAATATAGATTCCAAGAGCCAGTCAACTATAGAACATCTTACCCGTATATGCAATGACTGAACAACTTACAGATTGAAGAGATGGACAAGAACTGACTAACTGAGATGACCAATATTGTAACGCAACAGAAATGCTAGCACTCAAGTTACATAAAAACAAGGTTCACAGAATAATAAACAAGTCAATATTTAACCCCATGATAGAACAAAGAGCTAATAATTATATTTATAATCATAGATACAGGTAAATAAGGATGCAAGGTAATATTAACAAGAATAACCGAACCTGTAAGTTAGACAATAGTTGATGATATATGTTTAATGAAAAACAAACAAAAAATGAAACAATAATTTACTAATAGCAAATAAGAATTTTGAGTTAAGAGGTATTATTTTGTGACAACAAATGTTATGATAAAGTTTATGTTATGTTATACCAAATATGTGTTGAGTTAATGAAAGATAATGAAACAAGATGTATTATTCAATGACTGTTGTAGAATGAAGTGTGAAGCAGCTAATTAACGTTAATAGATTTGAATTTTCTTATATGTGATCCATAGGTCAAGATAAAATTGTTATTAGATATGGAAAAAATAATTGTTTATGTAAATGTTAATAGTTAAGATTTAATTATATGTATGAATTTATGTAAAAGGGGCTATAGATGTGTACCAGTTATAAACACAGGTAGATCTGTTTACAATAAAAGGCCTAACAGCCAAAACCACTATATAACCACTCATAACATAAAGGTTAGGTACATCAATTAATAATAATTAATGAATACGATTTGAAGAGCTAGAAAAAACATTAAATTAATAATGATATATAATAAAATTTATACAAATTATGATAATACCATAATGCCATGATATCGATTAATAACATTTAATATCGAAAGTGGATTAAATATAAAAAAAGGAAAAAAACCGGCTTATATCAAAAAACCAGCAGAATATGTGTAGAAAATAATAAACCAACTATCGGTAAAGTTACATTCCGATAGGATAGCAAATTGATAAGGAATAGACAAAAAATATATGAAATAAACACTATATTCAAAACATGTGGAAGGAAGAAGTCGTGTGTTGCTAGGGACGACAGAAGAAGAGGAAGTTGTTAATTTGACAATAATTGCTTTGATGATCTGAATGTGATGAGATTAAAAAACCCAAGAATTATCTATTTAATCGGAATATTTTAAATCATCAGACACGATTATAAAACACAAAATCCTAATGACAATGTTTATGACTATCACCAGTACAGTTTAATCCAAATAACACTACAGTATGAAATCACAATAGAGAATAAATAACTGGATTATACAAGGAAGAACTTGAACTGTCCCATATCCGAAGGGAATTGATGATATATTAAACCAAATAGAAAGAATTAACAGTATCACAATTAATAATATTCACTACACCAGAAGTTATAACCTTTAAAAAACACGGAACAACACTAATTGCTTCAACCAAGAGAAGAACGTATTTGGATCCTGGCGTTGCAGAAGAAGCATCAATCGGGCTGTAAACCAATCCAAGCTGTAATTCCGAAGTGGACAGGAGAAGAATTCCATTCTATTAAATCGAAGAAAGAAAATCGTACGGCATAATTGTCCAGAACAGTAAATTTATCAATCAACCGCCTACACGATTGGCTTCGTTCTAGTCTGGTAAATTATTATTATATTAATCATACTAACTACACAACACTTTAAATTTGTAAATCTTGCATTCTTATCTATGTATTTTTAATCTTCCCCACAGTTACAAGAACCTTCACACCCTGAATTAAATTAATTACAAATTAAAACACACTATATAACTAAATTTAAATAAAGTATCAGAATAATCAACAATCGATTCATACAATCTATAGCTCAAGCGTATGTTAATTAGAACATATATTATTCAATGTTAAAGAAGTAAACAAATAAAGAACCTTTATATATTGGCAAAATCTTGTTATTTGGAGTATGGTTTAATGAGCTAGGAATAAAAAAGTAACTGAATATGTATAGAATAATTGGTTAACATAAACATTGAAATAACCTATAAGTTTCGTTGAGCCGATACTACAGCGCTTATAGCGGAATTATCTGACACCAAAGAGAGAGAGTAAAAATACAAAATTAGACAGAATTCTCTTCAAGGTATAATAGGGTTGAACGGAATTATAAAATAACTCATTAATTATTTAAGTTACAGGTACACAAACACTGATAGTTTTTAGAGAGCTAAGTTAATAATTAATTACTTACATCAATACATCCCACAACTCCAAATATCTCCGAGATTTACATAATTAAAATAATTCAAAACACATTGGCATAGGTGTATGTACAAATTGACAAACACAACAGTGGGGTTTTAAGGAGAGGAAACCCATTCCTGTACAATATACAACAGATAATATTATAAATGTATAGGACAAGATATGTTATAAAAGAATGAAAGTAACTAGACTGTTAACTGAATAGAAGCTGTGAATAAAAGCATAGTAACATGTTATGCATAGCACCCATGTAACATAAAGAAGTATTAAAATTGTCTCATAATAATAACAAATATTACTCAAATAGTCAAACAATCATGTAAGATAAGAAAAGGCAATAACTAAAGAGTTATTAGTTATCATTAATAAAACCAAACTTGAGAAAATAAGGTTAAAAGAATGTAAATTTGTATCAACCTAACATACACATTGTTGGTACAAATTTCACCTAAATTCACATCTATCAGTAGGAAAAGCCTACCTAAACCAAAATGTTTTGTGCCTTAACCAAGAAGAACTGATAAGCTTTCTACAGGTACCAATATAAGATACCCAAAATGGATTTTAAATAAGAATTTAAGTAAATAAAGTGAACCAAAACCGACCAAAAGGGGATTCACTAAGTAAAACGTGAACAAAACCACTTTATAATACCAAATAGAAGTAAAAGGTTAATGTCTATACCACAAGTAAGGTGTAATGCCACTATTGTAATAGTATAAGAATATTATAAGAAAGGACATAATGTATTATAATCGTAATTAAGAACACCTGTCATGTGACACTAGGTGTAAATAATGTTAGTCAATGATATACACTAAGGGACAGACCAGTGTACAAAAAACACTAAACCAATTATAAAGAGACTACTATGATTAAACTATTGTAACTAAATAATAGTAGAAAGAGATAAAAGAATACCAAATAAGAATGGAAATAAGTGTACACCTCATAGTGCAAAATAGAGGTCAGAGAGAGATAACTATATAAGAATACAGCAGTTCTATAAGGAGAAATTTACCTCCAAACTTATAAATTTTGCACAATCATCTGGCGATATAAGAGCTTCTACAACAATGGACTCTGTAACAAAGAAAGAATTTTAGCTAACAGAGAAAAATAATTATCATTGCCAGTATCAACAAAAGTGCAAATTACTAAATGAAATCATTGCAATTTTATGGGAAATAATGTTATTAAACTAATTATATACTTTATTAAGAACTTTTGTTTTCCAGCAGCTTCCAAAACTCTTTATATAAAAAATAATATAAACAAACTTATTTAGAGCTTCTAACAATACTTATCTTAAAATTATCATATGATTATACTTTCCAAAGGAAGCCCCTGATTTGAAAGCATTGACACATAATACTACTAATTAAAAATGATTCCAACTACTATGTTACTAAATTTTCTCATTTAAAATGTAAATGGGACTGTTAATAACTTTATATTGTTGTTATTAACAAGACAAAAGAATCATTAATGGCTATTTTATCACAAACTTCAAAATCTCCTATAAAGCTTGCTCAATGAAATAGGACATTCCTGATGCAGAAAATTAACTTTGCCATAACACAAATTAAATAGGCTAACACCCAAACAAAAAAATGCTTTGAAAACAAAACATTAATGAAATATGGTATGAATTAATTGTGCTACATTCAAAGCTGATTTTCTTAATTGATTTAAAGTACCTATACAAGTCTAGTTTGTCAAGTAAAGATAATTTAGGTAAACCTAACACTACATATGAAACAAACATTAAATCAAATATGCTAATGTTACAAAATTCACAAACAGAAAAAAAAAATTTTTAATTATCTATAGGCTAAATTGCTTTGATTATATTACCTTCTCCACTTCATATGTTTTCCACATCAATATCATCTGATGTCGATACTACTGATGGTGCAATAATAGTCATTTTTTCCCAGTCAATTCTGGAAAGTTCAGGAGGAACCTGAAAGATCATTACAAAACTCATACATAATTTTTCACTAAGTTAATAATTATAATAATATTAAGCTAATAATTAAGAGAATAATTTATTTTCTTAACCTAGCACAATATTTGTAGGTTAGCACTATGAATTTACAAAAAGTTAATGGATTTTGTGTAAATTTCTAAAAAAAATTAAATTTACAGCATAATCTAGTAGTTATTTTATAGTAATCTATTTTAATTTAAATGAACTCAAGTCACTATTGCTTGGTTACATCCCTGCACTGAAGATTCCTGAAAAAGATTTCTAATATAATCACACAAACTCGAAAAACAAAAACTGTTCAAATGATTAACATTGAATAATATAATCCTGATTATAAAGTTAACTAGAGTTTAAGGGGTGATTTTATACACCGAATATAAGGTAACATGAATAAATTAACACTGAACTTACTACGTTCCCAGTCAAATATGAAAGTAAAGTATGAAAATATATGTAGACATGCACTATTGGTGTAAGTTCTGGAGCTAAAGATAATTCAACTGTGACACAGAACTTAGTCTATTATACTTAACACCCAGGCCTATAAACTTTTGATCTTTTTCTAAAAGTAATTAATTTTATTTCAGAGTTAGGTTAGGCTTACAGGCTAATCCGCAGTAAGTTTAGCTAAATCAGTTATATTATCATAGGCCAGACTTAATCTAAATAAAATTATTCTGTGTAAAGGTATCAGTAACTTGATATTTATACAGAATAAGCATTTAATACAGAATACATATTTCATTTAACTGGAGTCAGTTCCCTCACAGGGTCTTTTTCAAAAATGGGTTAATTAATTTTATATTTTTAGTTGATTAGAGTTAAGGGGTGCTTTTATACACTGAATATAAATAACAATTAAAACTATATGTACCTTTTTTTGCTGTACGTCTCCTAGGCCTACTTTCACAGTCATCTGAAAAGTAAAATATGACATTTTTTAACAATACGAAGAATAAAATATGACAATTGATGTAGACATGCAAGTATCTGGAGCTAGAGACAATTTACTGTGATAAAGAACTTAGCCTATTATACTTAACACCCAAGCCTACATAACACAAACAAATTTTGATTTTTTCCTAAAAGTAATTCATTTTATTTCAGAGTTAGGTTAGGCTTACAGGCTATTCCGCTGTAAGTTAATCGGCTAATGCCCTGCTAGTTTGCTAGTTTTGTTAACATAAATTAATCACTAACTAACTAAGTGTGTTTGATATTTATGTAGCATAAGGTGACGCGTATATGACAGGTTTTATTAATGCAGTAAAGGAACAAATCTAATTTAAATAGTCTTTGTATTATTTTGGAATTCAATTTTTTAAAGCAAATGATAATACCTTATGCACCTTTGTAAAGGTTTTTACTTATTGGGGATAAGTGAGCTGAATTAAAACATCAAACAAATGATTTTTGTTTCACAATCAAAACAATACGCCTACTGTATTAAATTTATTATGGCAATTCTATTTACCCTAAAACACTACAATACAAAACTCCAGAATTTTTGTTTTTGTATAAATTGGCCCGCTAATAATGAAAAAATAAAATTGTATTAATTAAATTAGAATGCTAACTTGCTCAATTATTAAATTTTGGGCAGAACACAGTGCTATTAGGCATAGTTGGTTCTATAACAGATACGTGTTCGACAAAGTAATCTAGACATGAAACATAACCTAACGTATTTCTTTTATGAATTTTATGAAAAATGCTGAATTTGAAAGTATATTTAGAGTAATATAGCTGGACTGAAGAATTAAATAAAATTTGTAACTAGTTAAATACGAGCAGAGTTCAAATTAAATATATTATAGTAAGGCGTACCATCTTGTGTTAGGTAGGACCACATTTTACGAATAAAATGATTTACAAATTGGATACATTACACATATATAGGTAGGCTAGAGTAGACAAAATAATTGTCAGACTTACAGGTCTTTATATATCTATAATAAAGAAACTTTATTTAATTAAATTGCTTCAGTGCCTTACAGGGACTTTTTTTAAAAATTAGTTAATTACCCCTTGGGTAATTATGAAGATTCTCATCAATGCTGATATTGCGCTGATATATTTTTATTATATTCTTCTATGTTATATAAACACGAGAAAAATAATTTTAAACGGCGGTCGAACCTATTTACGGAGACAAAAAATTAAATTTTTACTCCCATAAGAACGCATGGCGTTAGCCTAGGTATATTGTATTAATTAAATTAGAATGCTAATTTGCTCCATTATTAAATTTTGGACAGAACACAGTGATATTATGTATAGTTGGGTCTATAACAACCGGTAGGCCTAGTGTACAACCCAAAGTAAGCGAGACATTCATACATAACCTAACAGCTAATTTCCTACAAACAACGGAGAACATACACTAAATAAATGATCATCTTACCTTTCATTATTATTCCTAGCGCCTCCAACATATTTTTACTTCGACTTGCAATCACAAACACTTCATACGAATTACAAAATTCTGTCCCACACACGTTAGAAAACTCAACGAATTACCGCACTAGACGACTAAACAGAATAAATTATGGCAGGTCCAATATTTCGTTATACCAACTAAACAGAATAAAAACACACTTTCCTCTGTAGTGTCTGTCTTTTTTACACATGTTACAAATTTTATAGAATAATTATTACGAATGCCAATATGGCCGACTAACTACCCATATTTCATTATATACATTTGTATATATCGAACAGGTTGTCTGGCTTCAGCGTACAGCAAAAATACGATGTATAAAAATTTGTATAAGTTTTTCGTACGCTGACACACCATAACTTGGGCAAAATAACTTCTTCACCTAAAGATGTACTTATACAAGTTCCTCAAATTTGTTTTAGATACCCTGGGTAAAAATTGGCGTGTGATGAAGAAATTATGCGGCGCTAAGTCTATATATATATATATAAGAACACAACCCAGCACTTCTTAAATATAGATTTTTCATTCACGCAATCGCGCACTCTTTCATGCTGTACATATTTTATATTCCCCTTATTGAGCTCATTTTAAATAAACATTTCTTTTAATAGAATTTTGAATGGTTTGAATTTATTTTATTCCTGATTGAAGAAGTTATCTGATGTTTCGTTCTAGTACTTATCTGGTTACAGGTGAGTCCATCTTATTGCGCACCTTCGATCATTCCTGCTATTTCGTGGACGCACGCACTTTTCTGAGATAATATATTTTTACATAGTAACTGTTAATTATTTTTACAGTTTTGTTCAGATTTTTGTTAATATTCACATTTTGTTTGGGTGCACCCGAGATTTCGTTTTGGAACTTTTATACGTGTCCGGCCGGCACAAGCTGTAATACGTGACTGAGAACGAATGTACTGCGTTATTTTCTGAGGTGGAGAGGGTGTCACGTGACCAAATCTCATTGTCTTCAGAATATGACGAATCAGTTTTAAAGGCGAGGCAAATTACGCACTGCATTCCATGTGACGTATTTGCAGGCTTGGCTTGGTGACTTAATCGGTCAAAGTTCGTTTGGCTAAATATAGTTGTTGTTTTTGCGTCTATAATGTTGACCTTGATACAATTTCCTGCACTTGTCTGCGTCGTTACAAAATTCTACTATTATTATTTATACTTTGGGATTACAATAAAATTTATGTTTATTTCCCCCCAAACCACTATGTGGGCTGAAATGTCCCGTTACACCTTAAAATGCATTACATTTATATTTTGCCTTCAAATTACTTTTTTATCATAACACAATAATATTTATTACAATGTCTGTGTGGTTAATAAGAATAAAATTACAAATCATTTGACACCCAACATGGCCTGGTTTAGTCATGTAAAATTTAGTATTTTGTGGATTTTACCTTTATCTTACTTAATAGTTTATTATGATGGATGACTGTTGACTATGACCCTTTGATACAACATTGTTTTAACTTGATCTGCTAGTAACGTGAAACTTTTATAATGTAAAACAAAACTCTTAACTATACTCCTTCTCTTAACAATTATAACTTACTACATTTAAATGGCCACACACTGCTAAACAATTGTTTGTGTGTTAATTTCTAAATCACTATTGTCAATCATGATTGATTGAACATCACTTCTTAATCTAAATAACATCACACTTTTTAACTGTAGTCTATGTGACTATTATTAGGCCACCTTTTATGTGTTTGTTTTCACTTATAGCACTATAAGGTTTTGTGCCCATTTTTTCACCTTATTGTTATAAAAAGACAGATTTTTATTGGCTTATTTAGCCATATAATAAATAATAATAATAATATTTATTACCAATTTTCCTTTACATATAATAAAAATTATACAATAAAGGACCTATAGGGGGCATAAATGCCCATACATAGGTTGGTCCTTAGAATTAATATTTATATACTTAATACTAATTGTGAGTTTTACCTCACTGATCATAGTAATATATTAAAAATAAATTATTTTTCAATTTTAACAAAAATTTTAGTTTGTACTATAATACAATTCAATAAATAAATGAAAAAAAGAAAAAAAGGTCCATATCATAATAGACTGTTTTTTTGATTATTCAATAACAATGTTCCTAATTTTTTCTTTGATTTTTTTTTAAGCACTGTTATATTTACACTTAGATTTTTCAGTTCATTAGGTAATTCATTAAAATATTTTATGGCATAATACACATAGCTTCTTTGCCCAATACTTAATAGGTGTCGCGGCAATATAATACTTTTATACCGTGTGTTGATTCGATTTTGTAAAAACTCACTTTTTAGATCATTGTATTGATAAACTATAGAATTCACTACAAACACCTGTTTAATATTTAATGGTTTATTCGAATCTTGTTCATTGACTCCTATAATTTTAAGAATACACTTTTGCAGCCGATCCAATGCGTCTAGAGATGATTTATATAGACCTCCCCAGCCTATGATAGCATACCCTGCCACACTATGGAATAGTCCATAGTATATTTGTAGTAGTTGCTTTTTTGATAAAATTTGTTTAAGTCTGTAAAAAACGTATACTAAGTATTTGTTTTTTTTTACAATGTTAGCCACATGTACATCCCACTTCATGTTAAAGTCATATGTTATTCCTAGATATTTACTAGTTTTAACTCTTTTCAATTTTTGACCATTTATCTTAATTTCAAAGTCATGCGGAACAGAGTCTCTATAATTTCCAAAGGTGATAAAAACAGACTTGCTTATGTTGAGTACTAGATTATTGTGATAGAGCCAAGAGTATATAATATCTAATTTAGTTGACATATCTGTTGCAAGTTCAGGCCATGTCTTTGCCTTCATTGGCACTGCTGTATCATCAGCATATGCTATTAATACATCTTGTAACACTAGTAAGTCATTGATATATAAAATAAACAATAAAGGTCCTAATATAGGGGGCACTCCAACATTTGTTTTAATAGGCTGACTTCTAGTCCCATTCACCTTTACAACTTGTGTCCTGTCATGTAAATAACTGGCTATCAGGGATAAGCTTACACCTCTTATTCCCATATTCTGTAATTTGGATATAAGTTATGTAACGTAACATAGTTGAGGTTCCCCAACGTTACATAAAAATTGGATGAAATATGGTCAAGGACCATACCCTGACTTAAGGTTGTTCAATAGTTCATGTGCTTGAGAAGTACCTCAAGTCAAAAGGAGGCAATGACTAATATTAAATGTAAAAAAAAAAGCCAGACCAATGAATGATTGAATGTAATGAAATGTTTGTTTTGTACTGTGACATGTTAAGGTCTACAGAGTATTTATGTTGTATGTTGAATATACTAAAAATGAAATGATGTTGTTTGATAATAATACTTCATCAATAATTATGTTTATATTTATATTAGATTTGTCTTTATACAACCCAGTATAGTTACCAATGTTAGGCACTGTACTAAGTTTTCAGTATTGTATAAAGTTGAAAAATACTGTTGTTTTAATTAATGTTTATAAACT
Organism: Magicicada septendecula; assembly: GCA_034769895.1. Lineage (NCBI taxonomy): Eukaryota > Metazoa > Arthropoda > Insecta > Hemiptera > Cicadidae > Magicicada > Magicicada septendecula. The sequence continues at coordinate 729,483,425 of CM068367.1, forward strand.
GGATCAGGAGTGTGACCAGTGTTTCAAGTCTAACAAGTAGTTCTGACAATTATATCATAAATTAATAAAGGGTTCCAGAACCAGTTAATTAATATAAAAAAAAAATAATCACCAGTAAATTAAATTTCATGTAATTAACTATGTAACCAATAATTAATTGTACAGTAGGTCAGGTAAAAAGAAAATTAAGTTAAAAAAAACAAATAATGTTATAATGGTTGTAAGTGAATCTATAGGCCTAAATTCCATATTAGTGAAAGGAAATTAATACCTTTTTAGGAAACCCAGTCCAACTAAACTCTGGTAAAACATTTACTGTTTAGTAAGGAAGGTTAGGGGAGAATTTTATGTGATTCAATATTAATCCAAGCATGGAGTATTTTATTGGAAAGGAGTAGTAATATTCTATAATGCCGGCTCAAGGATATATACAAAACGTGGTTGTTAAGGCAACTGAATTGCAGAAGTTGTTGATTTTGAATTAATTGGTTCTGATTGTTACAAGCTATCAGGTTGAGATGGACCGATATATTTAAAAAAATATGAATAAATCTAAAGGAAATATGTATCCAAATTGAAAAACCCTTTTTGTAAAACAATTATACTTTAATGCTAATGAATAATACAAATTAAATAACCCCCTAAATTGTCAATGAATACAGTAAAAAAGAATTGAAAGCCTCTCACCTCATTCACTAAATAATTCCGCTGAATTCGGTATTAAACCAATTCATGCTACAAATCGAAGACCAGTAAAGAATTAAAGCCTGAATTAACGGAATTATTGGAAATACCAGGAGACTCGGTTTGGCGAAATAACCTTCATTGGCAGCAGAAGCTGAGATCCTAATTCCAGTTCACTGGGACCAAGAATTGTGAAGATCGTAAAAGAAGAATAGAAGCCAGAAGATTTCCTGAGGGTTTACCAGTACACACCACCATCAATTTTATTGAAAATCAGAGCAGTTTCACTGGGTGAAGACGAGATAAGCCGCATTTTGACCACTGTTGACAAACGTCCACCGCTAGACGAAATTTTCGTCGGTTTGGTAAAAAAACAACTTATTTTCATTTCATTGTATTTAAAGTAAATAATTTTATTTTTGTAAATTGAACAACCTTAATTATGCATTTTACCTGGCCTTACTAATGGTTCCAAGAACTATACGAACCCTGGGATAAGAATTATTTGTTATTATTTTCAAGTGTATATGTTTTTTTTTAGAATTTGAGTAATTAATAATCGATAGATGTCTGGATGATCGATTGGATCGTATTATTGTTTTTTGAGACAACGTAACCTGTTAATTAATAGAGAAAATAAATAAAGTACATTTATTGTATGAGATAACGTTTAAGTTATTGCAGAATAAATACTATATGTGGTGGTTGGAATAATTCACAAAAAGATTGATACAAACATAACGAATAACTAACCTATAAGTACGCTTATTACTAGTAACAGCGCTCAAAGTTTGCAGCTGGTGGGACGGAAGATTGCTGAACTAGCTTGTGTTTAATACTAAATTTGAATGAAATTTTCCACCATTGAGTGACTAGGGTTGACACAAATACCCCTTACATTCCGTCAATACTCTATACATATCGCTAATATTACGCAAACATTGAAAACTAAGTTAAGACTATAGAGTAGTATGATTATAAATTCAAGGAACATAATTATAATTTTGTTTGCTTAATAATCTATGTTCTGAGGGTGTCACCGGTCACAACCGAAAGATATATTAATTAATAACATATTAATTAAACCAGGTAACAACATTTTAATTGTTACGAATTGCCACCTGCAACGTATTACTTGGCGTTTGATACACAGGAGTCTCTTATAACTAATTACACCCATAGACAAGATTTCTTTACAATTTGACGTTTCCAGCGTGCACCATATAATATAACATACGTCCTCACATAATTAACAAGTAGTTCTTTACAAAATTGGTTTACAACAGTGGGGCTTAACGTGGTCACACATAGAAGGACTCACCTTATTTAGTTATTTTACAGTATGCCATGATCGAAAGTGTCAAAAGCTTTGGAGTAGTCCAAAAAAGTTACAACAGTTGGTATGCTAATACTTAGATTTTCATAAATAAATTTGCTAAGTAGGGCTATAGCATCATCTGTACCTTTCTTCTTGAGAAAGCCAAATGGTTTAGCACTTAACAGGTTATGTTTCTTTACAAATTTAAATAATCTGGTAAAAATAATTTTTTCAAAAATCTTAGCTAAATTTGATATCAGTGCGATCGGTCGATAATTGTTAACCAAACTTTTTACACCTTCCTTATATATAGGACAAATTACAGCTTTCTTAAATTGATATGGACATGTACCTTGTATCATAGCAGTATTAATAATGTGAGTCAAAGCAGGAGTTATGAACGGAGCAGCTAGCTTAACTGTATGGGCATGATTTTATCACACCCACCAGGTTTACTTTTGAGTTCACGAATAGTTTGGTAAACTTCTGACTCATTTGTTGGTGTTAGAAACATAGTATGCTGATTAATTGATATATCTGGTATTTCATGCTGCAGAATAGGAGGAGTCGCAGTTTCATTCAGCCTAGATACTATTGTGCTGAAAAATTCATTAAAATAATTAGCCTTTGTCCAATCATTGCTGTTTAGTTTATTATTAATCAAAATATCATTTATTTGTCTATTTTTTGAATTGCGATCCAATTTTAGATGAACATATCTCCACATTTTTTTAGAATCAGCGTTTTGTAGTTGTTTTTCTTCATGCCTATTTTTAGCAGTCCTAAGTAATGATTTAAGTTGTTTTTCGTAATTTAAGTACAGCTCTTTTTTTAGCAAGTCGTCTTGACTATTCTTCCAGGCTTTATATAATTTGTTTTTGTTATTAACTGAATTAATGAGAGCAGGGGTAATCCAGGTCTTTCTTGGTTTTTGAATATAGGTCATACACATTTTATACTATGAAATGGTTGTACTCTTTATTATTTGTATTATGTTTATTTATTTGGTGTTTGCTTACTGCTTTATTTTTTTATTGATTTACTGCCCTATCTTACTGGGTAATGTCTGGTTATTATTTGTTAGTCATAGTCAGGTCAATGGTTGGTGTTGTCGAGTTAATTTTGGTCCATTCATTATCTTCAATTTTGGGGGTTTCTGTTTACTAGTTGGTGATCATAATGCTTGGTTCTATCCCTGAATGAGGTTGCATAGTTTATTATTTTATAATTATTCATACAGCGTTCTGTTTCATTACAAATTGCCCTCCTTCAGAAGTAATTATTTCTGAACACTTCATTATGTGTGATGACATAATTACTTATGTTACATTTTCCTTTTCTTCTTCGTGATATTTCTTCAGCGACAGTTGATTGTATTTGCCTTTTATCTTCTTCGAAATGGGCTCGGTGAATTCATACGCATTATTGTTGTAGTTTTTTGTTACTGTATATGGTCCTACGTAGAGTAATAACAATTTCTTCAAGATTCCTTCTAGAGTGCTGGGCAATACCCTTCACAATACCAATCACAATAAGTTCCTTAACAATACCTTCTCTCCTACTTCATATTTAATTATTTTACCCTTGATGTTCTTGTATTTGTTTTCCGTTTTTCCATGTTCTCTATTACTTTCTCATAAAATCTTATTTTGTTAAATTGATAATTCTGGGACTCAGGGAACTTAATTAATTCTTGGATCTCTCTGGGTGGTCGTTTTTCATGCATGGCTGTGTATGGAGTGCAATTTATTGATGGATGATACGCTAGGTTTATAAAATCTTCTGTGGCTGATAAGTATTCTGGTCACTTCCTTTGTTGGTGGTGACAATATGTTTTAATATTCTACCCACTTCTCTCAGTACTCTCTCCAACGGATTACTACTGGGGTGGTATACTGATGTCTTACAACTTTTGATTCTCAGCTCTAACAATGAGTTCTTCCATTTTCTGCCTCGGAATTGCGTACCATGATCTGTAACTATTGAGATTGGTGTTCCTATTTCTGGGATGTATTGATTGGTTATTACCTCAAGAATTTTTTGCGTGGTTGCCGAACTGATTGGATACAATTTGGTGAAATGGTCCATAATGATAATAATATACTTGTATCGGCTTCTACCTTCGCTACGAGGGAATGGTCCGCATATATCCAAGGAATAATTTTTCTAGTCTTTCTTCAGATGATATTGGTATCATTATACCTTCCTTTCTTTCGTTATTACTTTTTACTAACTGGCAAATATGACAGGGTTTTATATAATTTTTAAAACGTTTTTCTCCACTCGCTGTGGTGTCTGTCTGTCTGTCCGGTGGAATCTTGCGATTGATTTGTAACTACCTTCCAGACTAGCTAGAGCTTCGAAATTTGGCACACTTATGTATCTCTGATGACAATACAATAATCCATTGAAAAAATTGTGAATTTTGCAAAATTGTGAAAATTAAAATTTTGCACACTTATGTATCTCAGATGACAACAATACAATAATCCATTGATAAAAATGTGAAATCAATTTTAATAAAAAAATCAAGAAAATTGTCAATTTTGCAAAATTATGAAAATTGAAATTGTGCTCTTTTATGCATCTCCGATGACAATGCAATAATTTATCGAACATTAAGAAAATTGCTATAAACAATATATGTTAGAGCTTTGAAATTTGGCACACTTATGTATCTCCGATGACAATACAATAATCCATTGTGAAAATTGTGAATTTTGCAAAATTGTGAAAATTGTGAATTTTGCAAAATTGTGAAATTTTAAAATTTTGCACACTTATGTATCTCAGATGATAACAATACAATAATCCATTGATGAAAATGTAAAATCAATTTTAATATAAAAAAAATCAAGAAAATTGTCAATTTTGCAAAATTATGAAAATTTGAAATTGTGCACACTTATGCATCTCCGATGACAATGCAATAATTTATCGAAAATTAAGAAAATTGTTATAAACAATATATGTTATAAATAAAAATATTGTATACTTCATCTTTCACAGTTTTGAAAACATGCACAATTGTGCATCTCCGATGACAATCTCCGATTTATTGAAAATTATGGAATTTGTTATAAATAAGTTTATCAGTGATGTGTATTCATGATGTATGTTGGTATAACAATATTAATATAATATTCTTATTCATATATATTATATGTATGCGTGCACGTAAGCATGTGTGTGTAAATATTCATATAAATCTTGTTGGTGTTTGTCGATCGTGCTTACCAAGTTCTCCACCAGATAGCGAGGCGATAGTCAGGCTAGGAGTCGGCGTGCTTGCAATTAAATATAACTGTTTCTGCATGTAAGTACAGGCAATAGACGCATGCGAGCTACCTTTATTCACCATACATTCAGTCGACTTATTATACTCGACCGATTGTTCCTATTATTATGTTTGTTAAGTGAAACAAAAGTGTATGCTAGTGTAATATTAACGTATTCTGAAAGATGCCTAACTCGCGTGTTCGTGCACTTGTGTGGTTACAAAGGACAGTTGTGCTTTAAGTACTTCTTTGTAATGATGAAGGAGACGGCGACTCAAAAGAAGCGACGATTGGAGAAGAAGCGACAACACTATCGGCTCAAGTGTTCGCAAGAAACGGCTGAAGTTAAATCAAAGCGACTTGTAAATTGTAAAAAAACGCGTGTCACAAGCTCAGGCTATTGAAACCGACGACCAACACGCTTATCGTCTTGCTAAAGATCGAGAACGCAAATCGCAAGCTTGTGCTATTGAAACTAAAGACCAACACGCTTATCGTCTTGCTAAAGATAGAGAACATACCTCTCAAGCTCGTGCTATTGAAACCAACAACCAGCGCGCCAATCGTCTTGCCAAAGATCGAGAATACACTTCTCAAGCTCGTGCGATGGAAAATGACGATCAACGCGCTTCTCGATGCGAAAGAGATAGAGTATACACCTCTCAAGCACGACTCTATGAGACAGAACAAAAGCGTAAGGATATACAGCAATGTCGCCGCGATGCTCGTGCTCAGCATGCTTCTGATGCGCAAGAGTTCCATAAGGAAATCAACAACTTCTGCGATAGGACATGTGATATCTGCATAAAGCAGTGTTACGCTAATCAAGTGGTAAAATATCATATGATTGCTGCCAAATCATATCTACCTCTGGAACTCACGAACAAAAATGTATTGGAAGTTTGCCATCGATGTCATTGTCATTTGAAAAACAATCGCAAGACTAAACATCCATCAAAGGCGTACTGGAATAATATGGAGCTCGGTGACATTCCAAGTGAAATTAAAGTTCTCACTCAGTTTGAGTAAAAACTCTTGTCTCGCGTGATACCTTATGTTAAAATAGTCAAATTCGACGGCAGCTATGGCCAATACGGATTCAAAGGCCAGGCCACGCTGTTCGCACTTGACATTTTCGAGGTAAGCGAGAAGCTGCCTTCTATGTTGCCTCGCGACAGTGATAATGTGGGAATGGTTGTAGTCACAGAGACTCTCGAAAATTTAAATATCTCTCGTGAATACACAATTTCACGCGAACGGGTGTATGCTGCGCTTAGCTGGCTCTTGGCAAACAATCCGCTTTATAAGGACGTGAGAGTCAACAAATTTGCAAGACTCGACCGACAAGACATGATTCACGTTGTTCCAGCTGAGCCACAACAGAAGCAAGCTTATTGCAATGAGGCTCATAGCAATGATAATTTTGCCAATGATGATCAGTTGCAAAGTGCATATATGCCAATTTGTGACGCTTCAAGGATTGTTCGCGCTTCCTGGCATCAGGGTTGGAGTGACATTTTCAATTCCGGTTACGCTGGTTCGCAGTGCTTTGCTGTGGTCACAGCAAATATTATTAGAGCCACCATTCTTCCTCCTGGTCGTTGGACCACTAATACCTTGAACCAGAATATGATTGAAGCGGATGGTTTTTGTGCGCTAATTCACTTTGAGACTGAAACAAGAGGTGGGGAGGCGTTTCCAATACCTCCTGATGGCTACCTGCAACTACGCAATCTGGACATAGTCAAGAACGATATTCTAATGTTTGACAATTCGTTCGAGCTCGTTTATGATGACAACTGGCTATGCATGAATCGCATGAATGATAGAATCATCGGCCAAACTTTGCAAAATGCTATTAGTCATTTGTTTGAAGAACGTCAAGCTGGCGTTCTTGTTGTTGCGTCAAAGTCATTAGGCCTCATGCACTTCAATGACAAGTATTACTTTACCAACTCGCATGCTTGCGGCATCAAAGGTGCAAGCGCACGATGTGGTGACGGTAAAGCATGCATCATTGAATGCGACACGATTGAGGAATTTGTTCGCATTTGTCGACACACCGTTCACTCGAAAAATGAACCTTTTGTGATTTACTTCATTGATGTGCGTGTGAAGGGCGTTGTCGTTCAGATGGATGATTGTTTGCGACAACATCAGCATGATATACCACAAGCAATTCATGATGATCCCGTGGTTGATGTGCATCCTATGGTTGATACACATCCCACACCCGAAAAGCATATTCATGTTCAGACATCAGTCATGGCTCCTATCAATGTCGCTCTGCCAGATGTTGACGAAGTATTAGATGATGCATTTGTTGATGGCGAAAATTTAAACGTAAGACGAAGGACAATATTGTTAACATAAATCACGAATTAAGAGGAGAAGAGTATTCATGGTGGATGCTTTTTCCATATGGAAACAATGCTTTGAAGGAGAACCGTGAAGTGATTATTACGCCATTAGATTACTTTCAATCGAGAATCCTTGGTCGCGATACACGGTTCCAGCGCAATGACTATCTCTTCTATGCGCTTTCGATGAACGAATATCTCAAAATTCAGTCCACTATTTCTGCTTGCTGCAAGAAGGTAAGAGGACAAGAGGGAGCTGTCGAAGATCTTCACCTCTACATGCGAAACTTACGTGGGTCTGCAGCATACTGGCGAATGGCACATAACGAATTGATAGCGCAAATTCGTTGCCTTGGACCACCAACTTGGTTCTTAACATTGAGCTGCAATGACATCAACTGGCCAGACATGCGAAGAGCTCTCTTGATTGCTGACAAACGATCGAATGAGGACCCAACAAATATCAGTGTTGACGAATCGCAGCGTCTTATTGAACAATACCCGGTTGTAGTCAGCCGTCATTTCATGAGGAGATTTAATGCCTTCATGAAATATATTAATAACAACGCGAAGATTTTAGGTGGCAAAGTTAGAGATTACTGGTGGCATGTGGAATTTCAAAATCGAGGCAGTCCGCACATCCACATGGTTGTTTGGATTGAGAATGCACCTTCATTCGAGACCGAAGAAGGAATTGGAACTCATCGATGCAGTAATCTCATGCCGACTCCCATCTGAATCTGAAGATCCTGATATGCACAATTTGGTTAAGCGCAATCAAACGCATCACCACACTCATACATGTTACAAAAACAACTCTCAAACATGTCGCTTCGCCTTTCCGCGTAAGCCGTGTCAGCACACTCGCATTGTTGCTCAAACTTCAGACGAGTTCATAAGAAATGGCGGACGGTTCTGCATTCTGAAGCGACGAATTGATGAAAAATGGATAAATAACTACTGCTCCGCGATCCTTCAATTGTGGGATGGCAACATTGGCATTCAGCCATGTGGAACGAACGAGGCAATCGCCCATTATGTTGCGAAATATATCGCAAAGTCTGAGCCCGTAAACTTGAATCAGGGTATTGCAGAGGCGATCAGACGAATTCGTCAAGAAGATTCAAATGTTGCTCGCAAGTTGTTTAAAATATGCATGAGAATTATGAAGGAGCGTCAAATTTCTGCATGCGAATGTGTATTCCAGTTTTGTCACCTTCCATTCCGCGGAAGTTCGAGAAAGTGCGTATTCTTGAACACGCATAAGCCTGAACAACGATATCACGTCCTGAAGTTTGACGGCAATCAGGCAACGGGAGTGTGCTCCAACATCTTTGAGTGATACGAGAAGCGCCTTACAAATCATTCAGAATACAACTTCAAGGATATGAGTTTGGTTGAGTTTGCAATGCAGTTTGAGCCATACTACACCAACAAAGGCGACACTGAAGAAAGCCATGATGAAGACGATGCGGAACAGTCACAACAAAGGCTCATTACTCACACGGACAAATCAAAAATGGTTGTACTTTAAATTTACTGATTAATTAAAGGAAACTTACTATTTCTTACCTTGCTCCAGTCATTTCCGAATTGTTCTTTTACTTCTTTTTCCCAAGCAAGCCTCTTCTCTTCCATAGCATGTGTGATTTTAGCCTTCTTTCGAGGACGGTGTGCAGGGAGTCCAACAGCGATCAATCTTCGATGTATAGAAGAATCACAAACATTCACTCCATACTGCTCCATACTCATTTTCAAGTCTTTGCTGGTGGCTCTTCTTTTTTCTTAGCAATTTGAATTAGTTTCCTCTCTGTTCTTGGGCTAAATTTATTCTTCTGACCACATTTTCCTACACGAGAGCGTGCATACTCAGAGCCAGAGTCTAAAGACTTCTTCAATCTACACACAGATGTTTGGATAATTTTTAACCTATCTGCTATTTCTCCTTGTGTAAATCGTTTTTCTTGCAGAAGACACGGGCGAGCCACTTTTCTAGGACAAATATCACTTGTCTTGCCCATTGTCTAAAAATTCCTAACAAAACACTCACAAAGTTCTGTAGAGTACAATATTTAACTTAAAAGTTGTTAAAATTTACACTAAAATTGTACAAACTGCACAAAAAGTCTCCTGGTAACCTGTAACAACATGAAATAATGATACAACACCAAAACATAACATAACCTCACTTTGAAAATCATCTGTTAACCAGCTGATTTCTCTATTCAGTGACGGCAACATGACATATATCTGAAAATTTTTTTCTAAATACGTTGAAACCACTCAAAATTAAAAATTATATACACCAAATCATTCTTAAGAGGTGAAAAATGAATTATATCAACAACTAAAAAAATATATGTCATAAAATATTGCTTTTACTTAAAAGTAGAAACCAAAAAAATATAAAAATCACAATTATTCTAATAATTTTCACACCTCTGTACATTTCCTAGAGGATATAGTACAAGCCTTATTTATTTGCACCAAATGATAACGCGCTGTGTTCATTACTGTGATTGATGATTCTTCTGTTAAATTTAATAGCTGCTTTTAAACCATTCTTGAAAACAGCAGCATTCATTTCAGAGTTTTCAGAACCACGTTCATAAACCAGTTTACTATTATTCAGGAATCTAGTTTTCTTAGACCGAGTGTGTGAACTATAGTTATTCTATCACCTTAACCCATTGGAATTTTTAAACTACTTTCAAGTGAAGGTTTAATGTGTGAAGAGTGATTCTAAGAAACTCAGGTTTCCATGTATATAAAGTGTAGATGAATTATTGTTTCCTGTTTTCAGGTCATACGTTTTATACAAAAAACATGGTCCAATTAATATTAAGTGTAGTCTGTCAAATTTTCTCCTTTTGTTAATTTTTTATTCTGTTGTTTTATCTTTTTTTTCTAAACAAACAAGCATTGTGTAATATACATCTTATCTGATCGAAGACTCCTAAAAAAATATTAAAAATACCAGTTTGTGTCTTATTTCCATAGCTGTAGATATTTTTCAGCTTCATAAAACCACCATGTCTAAGGTTAAAAATCACCCAGCATGGTTATTTTAATTTTTTTCTTGGGTAAGACAATTCTTCCAGCTTTTTCTTTTGTGCTTTGGCAAATAGCATTTATGCCTCTGTCCTGTTGTCCTTGCAGGTTTCATTAATTGCTGAAATATGCTAAGTAAGGTGTTAAAAAAAAAAAAAGAAACTGAATCTTTCTTTAGTTTTTTATTTTTTAATTTAGAAACACTGACCTTTCTCTAGCCCTTTTTCTGAATGTTAGCATGTTTTGTTGGTTGTTGTTATTGGATTTGAATAAGCCATAGGCTTGTTAACATCAGTGTCTTCTATCAAAAACTCGGAAATCTGGATCAGAACTATAGTTTGATTATTTCATAAATATCAAGAATAGTATTCATAGATATTTGAAACTTATTATATAACACCAAAACAAAACTAAAATAATACACTCTTTAAAACAAAATATTGAGTCCTAAAGTGTGAAATAAAAAATTACTTGCAGGAAATACCACTTTCAAAATGCATGCTCCAAGGATTATAAACATCAAACATAATGCCAGACAACTAAGTGTACTACTATGAACTGTGTTGCCATTTTACTACTGTGTGTAACATGTTATATACATAAATGATATGATATGGCAACATACTGTTACGACGGTCTAGTGATCATCGTATGGTACAGTGGAAAACAAAATACAAGACACCAATTAAGTCACTAAACACCAGCTTTAATTATTATCATAATAAAACAGTTTGTAATCAAGAAGATAGTCTCTCACAACAAATCAAATGAAAATTGTTCACACGCAATAATAATTCTTGGATTTCGTTGTCCATGACGTGTCCGTTACTTAACTAAATATCACTATAATATTGACGACTCGGAACACTAAGTTTTTTATAAGTAAAAACGTAAAGTTTTACCTTACAGCCTAAACCAGCTTTCACCTATAGAAGGCTTCATCAGAGCCTCTGATGAAGCCTTCTATAGGTGAAAGCCGGTTTAGGCTGTATGGTAAAACTTTACGTTTTTACTTATAAAAAACTTAGTGTTCCGAGTCGTCAATATTATAGTGATATTTAGCAATAATAATGTCAACTAATAGAGTCATGCACAATTATAAAACAATAACACTTCACCACAATACTTCGAACCGCACTGGAATAAATTGCCACTTATTAACTAAAACTGACCATCGCTGAATGCCTATATTTATACTCCACTGACATTCCAGAATAATCATAATACGCATTAATTCTACACTAGAGCATAATTGCTTGTGGCCTTGACACAGTGTGCGCGGCCAGCAAAGTCTGGAACAGTTCACTAACGCAGTTGAGAATCACTTACGCATACAACATTACAGCCAGTTTCCACTGGAATAGCCGAGAAACACGTAGAATGTTCTGTAATGGCGTTAACATTTTTTCTGCATTATGTATCAATACTATTTTTAAGCAATACTTGCATTGTTGTGTTCCCTGCTATAGTAAAGTGATGTAGTTACATTGTACTTTATTTTAAAAGTTTGTTTATTTTTAGATACACTGTGAACTGTATATTAAACAATATAACATGTTGTTCTAGCACATGCGCTAGAAAACCCCCCAACCCACAGTCAGAGTAGCATTATGAATATTGTAAAATATTTGAAGTGATATTGTGATTGGTATTTTTAAAGTTATTTGTCATATTAATAAAACTATTAGAATAATACATAGGTTAAGTATGTAGGTTATGTTAGTCACTTGTATTTAGATTATCCACAATTGAAGTATAACTTATGTATATTGATGCACACTATTTATAGAATACACTAGAATGTTTTGTATCAATGTACAGTACATTTATAAGTAGTATAGTTTATTCTAGAAAAGTGTACAATTATGTTGATTATACTAATAGTGGCTGATACTAAAGTGATGCATGCTGGTGAATGACTTCATTACCAACTATATATAGAACAGTAACAGATGTAGAAAAGTTTAGTCTCAATTCAGAGTTCAGTGGGTTAAGTACCAGAGTTAATGTGTCTTTGATACCACATTCATGAATCAACATTGCATTTGTGTGTTACCTTTTTGCTTATATAAATTAGGGTTGTGATAATATTCGATATCACAGTTGTGGATCAAAATTTTATTTTTGTGTCATATTTTTATTTGTGCTATCAGTAAATAAACAATGTCTTGATAGCGATATGATTGTTTTATTTCAATTGCTGACCTAGAAGTCAACAGTGTTTTACAAATTCTGTATATTAAAATGCCTTTTCTTTCAGTGTTATTCATTAATAATTAACAGTAGAGGTAAAAACTACTGCCTTAAAAATGTAAGTATTGTATTGTATTGTAGATTGATGTGTATTGTATATATTGTATGTGTAGATTGATGTGACACAAAGAGAACTTGATGATTGTCGAGACCACATTATAAGACATCTCATTCATCCTTTATCTTCAGTCTTGGATGACAGTCTGGGTTGTGCACTTTGGTTTGCTTCCCGTGGTGAAGGAGTGTTAAATGGGACACTATATAAATCACCTGCTCGGGTATGAAGACAGTTCTTGTTAGAAATTATGAGGGTTAGTCAATAATTATCCTCACTGTAGCTACAAACTTTATTTACATCTTGATATAAAACTAACGCCATTTTTCAACATGGACCTTTTGCTTTTAAATGCACTTGTTCTAGCAATACAATGCATTTTTATGCTCTGAGAAAGTAATGTTTTCAGCTGAACAACAAGTTATGCATGTACAGCTTCCTGTAGTTCTTCATGTGCCAATCTTGAACAACGTTTGGCAAAACCAAGTCTAGTCTGCTGTGGGTGATTTTGTGCCTAATGTGTAGACAGTTTGCCACTTCACCAATAATGTCTTTTCTGACTAATAGAACCATGTCATGTCAATATTGTTATCCTTCTTTATTTTTAATATATGTGCAACAATCACTTTTGTAATAAAATGTTATACTTGTACTGTGCTGAAAGTCTTGACTGGATTTCAACCTCTGATACATCTTTAGACCACAATAAAACATATTACGTAACACTCTGTTTTTTGGTTCAAATATAAAATGGAGCAACCAAAGCACACACAATAATAAATATATGTATATTGATGCACACTATTTATAGAATACACTAGAATGTTTTGTATCAATGTACAGTACATTTATAAGTAGTATAGTTTATTCTAGAAAAGTGTACAATTATGTTGATTATACTAATAGTGGCTGATACTAAAGTGACGCATGCTGGTGAATGACTTCATTACCAACTATATATAGAACAGTAACAAATGGAGAAAAGTTTAGTCTCAATTCAGAGTTACTTATATGCTTAGTGTCATAGATTTAATATTAGAATACATGTAGCAATTTGAAAATTTGAACTGCACAGTAGTGTTGCTAATGATATTCAAATGAACAAAGCATATAACAGTAACAGTGTTACTGGTAAAGTAAAAAAGAAACTTCACTGCACATAAATAATGACTCACTCTGGTATTTAAGAGTGAAATGGCAAGGAACATATAAATTTTGTGTAATACACTTTTAGTGCTTTCTATATAGGTAACTCGAAGTTTCTTGCAGCAATTATATAATGTGATGTTATTCAATTTGTTTCTTCTGCAAGTAGTGTAATTTCATATTTTCTTTTTAACACCTGATGCATGTTTCACTGAAAAATATCAGTATCATCAGAGGTTATATTATTAAAACCTCTGCTGATACTGATATTTTTCAGTGAAACATGCGTTAGGTGATAAAAAGAAAATACGAAATTCCACTACTTGCAGAAGAAACAAATTGAGTAACATCACAACTTTTAGTGTTATATACATTATAATATTAATGTGAATCGAATGTTAGAATGGGTTATCAGTATGGATGTGCGCATGCATTTGTGGACATGTGTGTGTGCTACAGGTTTTAAGTGTAATATTTACCTGTTTGTCTTATAGATTTTTTAAAAATTAGATTGTTTTACTGGGAATGGGAGCAGATGAACAACTAGGTGGTTACATGAGACATCGCAAAGTATTCAGACATGGTGATTGGTTGGCGCTTAGTTCACAGCTTCGTAATGACTTGGAGAAGATAGGTCATAGAAATCTTGGACGAGACAATAGAGTTGTTGCTGACCATGGTCGACAGCCACGTACTCCGTACCTTGATGAACATGTAGTTTCGTACATTTCAAAACTTCCTCCATGGCAAAGGTATGTTTAAGTTAAATGTGGTAATATCACATTTTAGTGTCAAGTTATTGTAAGAAACATGTTTGTATACTTTATTGGCTACCAGCTTTAACAACAATGTTATGCTTTTTATTTAGGTGTATGTTGACAACAAGTATGCCACCAGGTATCGGTGATAAACTTATACTACGACTTTCTGCTTGGCATCTTGGTCTTCATTATGCCGCTATGTTACCAAAACGTGCACTTCAGTTTGGGAGTCGAATTGCCAATAGTAAAGAAAGTGGAAGTGATCATAGCTATCGGCTGTAGCTTTAATTTATGTTAGGCTGTAATTGGTTATATTATGATATATTGTTTTGTATTGTTTTATACTTTGTGTATAGAAACTCTGGAAATAGTTGAGGAAAATGTGCAGTTGAATGTATTTAATTTGTGATTAAGATAACGGCTAGAAAATTTTGTTTATATTTTAAATAATAAATTCAGTTGTATCAAAAAAAGAAAACAGTATTACATTTTTGAAGTTGGAACACAGCTGACTTTAATTGTTTAAGAATAATGATATAATATAATTTATAACATATTACGGCAGTACTCTTGATAGTTATTTGTGATTATCTTGTGATAGTTTGTGATTATCTTGATAGTTCTGTTATAATACTTAAATAGTTCAAAGATATATTAATGCAGTTATGCAGTCTTGAGTGTATAGTAGAGGGTAACTTATCCAGTGTAAATGGACATCAGACTACAAATGTGTAATAATACAAAATCCATCGAAATATATAAAATAATTAAAATACTACTGCCAGAACTTACCTGCTGTATAAATTTTCCTCAGAAGCCAGAGTCGCCACCTATATCTTTGAAGGACAGATACGGAAACCTTTACACTTTACCTTAAATAAAAACGGGACAATTTCGCCATCTGACTACCCCCAAAATAATTCAGAAGATACCCGGAACGTTTGCAGCACAGAAATGAGAAAGTGGTAATGACGAAATAACTTAGACTAACACATGGTTATGCCGTAAACTAAATAGTTTTAATGACTCAAATCAATTTTCATTATTATTACAAGAGCACTACAAAACCAATTTTGAAATATATTTTTTGTTACCGTATTTAACTATTCTTACTTCTAAGGCAGCCCATTCTGCTCACGCACGCTTTCATACAATTTTATACATTACCCTTATTTATTAAATTTTATACATTCCTTTATTGTTATATGAGATAACCGTCCACTAACGCGTTGCCGGCCGAACACGTGCTTGGTCCCGCAATTTCAATGTCCGTACTTTAACCCTTTATGATTCACCCCACATCACTGCACCAACTTATAACTGTGATATGTTTATTAATTTCTTGGGTCCCGGTCGGTATCAAAACGTTATTACACTGAATTATTCATATTTAAAAAGTTCTACCCGACCGGGCCCGCGTGGCAATAACTACGTCTGTAAGCTGTTGTGGTTTATCGTGGACTGCCGAGCAGCATCTTTAATCACGACCAACTCAATTTCGTCGTTTTTCATGTGGAAACCAATGCCTGTGGTTTCGTCGCCACAGATATGCCTCATTTAAACCATGCTGTTGGTGTTGTGTTAGTTCGTATACGATCTTGGTGTGGCACTGGCTGACGTCACAAATTAGGCGTGACTTAAAGTTTTACGTCCGGCCTCATGGTAGATGAAAGCGACCAAAAATTGCTTCTTAGCCATCTTGAGATGTACAGGTAGCGTCGCCCCGCGCGTATGCTCATGTCATGCATACGGGCGCACGGTCACACACAAACAAAGTTCTTGGAAATGAAAGCTGGTTGAATTCTTTGTTACCGATTGCACAACGCGATATTGCGTCGCCTTAGTTAAAACTGTTCTTGCCACACGTGGTCTGTCACAATGGAAATAAAATTTACACATATTTTTATGAATCCCCAAAAAATGCAATAAAATAAAATACCCATAAATTTGGCCCATTACAATACCCCCTCAATGAGAGGTCTTCTGTCAAAACAGAAGAAATCTCATTGATAAAACCCCAAAGAGGACCGGTGAGGAACTGGTGCCAATAACCCCCTTTTGTTCTTACACTTCATGGGTACACGACCCCCCTGGCTCGGCGACTATGGACGCATCTGAACGAGATCACTGGACTTCTCTGTGCGAGATCCCAACACCGAAAAATCGAACAGATACACACCACAGCGCACCTCACCTTCTATCATGCTACCCCAAAAAATCCAAATCCCTGGCTTAGATCATGCCAGATCCTCAACTGATATGTTTCCCCTTTTTTCTGCAAACTGGGCTGCCTTTAGCAGATACTGGGCTCACACACACACCTATTCTACATATTGTAAAATTAAAATATTCTTCAAAATTTTATTATTTCGTTTAAGTGAAAAATCCAAAAATCAAACTAAATCTTTTATCAAAATATTCTCTTCCTTGGTTTTTTTTTTAGAAAATGAACAAATTAAACATCTCTTACAAATAGGAACATCCTTAACCTAACATGTTATTACACCTATATTCTAACAGTACAATTCAATAAAATAGTTCAATAATGATAAACACGATTATTATACAAACAATAAAACAATCAAAGTTTGCAAACATCAATTAGATGGCAGGCGGGAAATCAAGAAAAATTTTTTTTTTTTTTTTTTTTTTGTTCAAAAAAATTCCAAATTCAAAATTTAAATTTATTAAAATATTTTCTTTCCATATTGAAATTATTTAAAGTTTGTTCCAATCAAATCAATTAAAAGCAAAAGTTGGATTAACTTCCTTGCTAAACATGCCTAGTATATGACCTCACCTATCAGCTGATCGAAAATGGGTCAAGTCAAGAACCTTGACCTACATACTTTATACACAAGTTACATCTGTAAATGCATTGTACATCTGTAAAATTCTGTCTTTAAACACAAAAACAAAATAAAATAAAACATTTAAAAGAACAAAATATTATTATAAATAACAATAAAATTGACATGTAATTTATTCAAAATAAACACTTTATAGCTTTACATTTCCGAATTCTATCAAAAATTGTTACTGGTTTCAATCAAAAGTTTTATATTCTTGTTATAAATCTCTTTCTTTATTATTCTCACTTTCGCTTACTTTGGGTGATTTAATTATTTATTTTAGCTTGATATGCCACTTGGCATGTATTCATATAATATCTTTCTCTCTCTGACTCTAATGCCACTAACAACTTCGAACTAATATGACACCCATCTCTATCAAACAATCTCTAAACCCAACTTCCCATTAAACTCAATCTACATCATTCTCTTGATACATATATAAAAAAAAAAAATATTCTCTAACCCTTTGTACTTAGGATAAGTGTTCCCCCCCAAAAGCTCATTCCCTTAATCTGATCCCTGGATGGTCCTAAGGCAACCCCTTCCCGCCAAATCGGTCCCTTCCCGTCCCAACCCTTTTGTTGCGGACTCCCACATTACACTATCCCCTATTACAAAATTGCCATCCCCAAATCTCAATCTTATTACCTCACTTCAACTACAACAAAATAACATCATCATTTAATAATATCAATATATCACTTACAACTCTACATATATTACCCACAACTACTGTGTCACCCTCAATACTTCTCAAATTCTATTACATTAACTCACAACAAAATTACATTAATTCAACACAATATTTTCATCTCTACTACTTCAACTTGGACTGATCTATATGTCCCACAAAATATTAATCACCCATAATCTGTCTCTTATTATTTTACAAATCATTTAAAATCTTCACTACATTAAATTACTTTTCTCATCATTTGAAATAGCATCTTTAACACATTAAACATTATATCTGATATTAACTACCTTGAACATTTACAAACAATATAACAGTGACATTTTACTACAGATCAGCTGATATTCCCAACAAAGTGAAAACACATCTCAAAATTATACACATTCTATGAAATACATTATTAATACCTTTTAAATTATTATCTCAAGTTAATTTCATTGTTAAAATCAACATTATTTCATTTGAGTCAAACATCTTATTACATTTTATTCCATTTAATTGGTATAATAAATTTTATACTTACAGTCCATTTAAACTGACATACACAAAATATATACACCATACACCAATACTTTCACGTAACCTCTGAAACATTTAACAAAAGTGTTATTCCAAATCAAACAATTTATCATTTAATTACTAAATTCACATCTCGTTAAACCATTTACATTCATTAGAAAATTCAATTATATCATCTTTGAACTAATCAAAAATATTTAAACATTTTAATTGTTTTAATTAAATTAATTACTAAAAATACAAGTTCCATTGCTATCGAAACAATTACAATTCTTTAATTACTTTCTTCAAAATTAATTTTGTTATTTATTTATATGGTCAAATATTAATATTATTATTACAACAATTACCTGCATACACATTGGTTATTTAACATTCTACAATACACACAAATAAATTTACTACACTTATTTACAAATCGTCATCATTATTATTCAGTTATATCATACTTCAATGTCAAACTCAGCTGGGTCATTACCATGTATTAACATACTTAAACTGTTCCTTCCCCGATTTCTTAATCTAGCCTCCATCGTCATGTAATAGTCGTACCTTTTTATAACATTTCTCTTCCTTACGTATACTCGATTTGTTATTATTATTATTACAATAAACCATTACTTCTAAGTTCTTCATTATACCATTCATTAGGTCATAAAACTTGTCATTGTCCATTAATTTTGTCCAGTCTCCGTTAGTAAATTTTCTCAATACCCAGTCGATTATTTTCTCATCATAAATTAAATAGTTATTACTTAAACGTACTCCTAACCTTACTTTCCACTCATCATAGTCTCTCCTTAAATTATACACTTCTATCTCTTTATCAACCCACAGCTCTCCCTCCAAATTTCTCTCATCATAATGCCATATCACACTTGCTCTCTCATTCCATGCAGAGGGTACTAACTTAATTAAATATTTCCTGACTTCTCCAGGAACAACAAAAAACTTCAAAAAACAATTATTCGTAGAACCCCCTTGTCTACACAATATATACGTGAAGATCTTTCTTCACCCCCCAGAACACCTCGTAAAAAATTTACCCTCTGTTTCATACTCACAATATTATAACTCTCTTTCCACTCATTATCTAACTCATCAACACTAATTACTACGCCTTTACAATCTATTACTTTCTCTCTCTCACTCACTATCTCTCTATCATCACTATCCAATACTTTATTATTATTATTTACCATTATTTCATCATTAGAATTAATTATATCAACATCACCACTTACCTCAGAATTGTTATCACCATCATTATCTTCACTAGTTAACCCTACTTCTCCCACTATTTTGTCACTGTTATTTATTAATTCATTACCAATATCACTCACCTGGTTAATTATTTCTTCACTATTATTAACAACATTATTACCACTTACCTGTTTTAATTCAACTTCTGTACTCTCTTTTAATTGATATCTATCTCCTCCCCACTTTTTGTCTTGTTTATTAAGAGCATTTATTACTTTATTGAAACCCTTATCCATTATTTCCTTTGTTTCCTCTAAATCTGTTTTTAACTCATCAAAATGTTTATCCATATTATCAAAACCCTTGTTTATAACACCACTTAGTTCATTGAAACCCTTATCCACTATTTTGTCCCACTCGTCAAAACGTTTATCCCACTTTTTGTCCATTGCTATTAAAAAATTCATCACATCATCCCGTGAATACTCTTTTTCGACCACCCCTACACTGTCGTTATCATTATCATTAGGCATATTTACTGTCTTATTTTCTACTACTATTACTTCGACTATCTTACCTTTATCGTTCGTCATCTTACTACCAATACTAATATCATCACTGCTTTTTAATTTCGGCAAATATTTCCTCTTCTTGTTCTTCCATCCGCGTTAAATTGTTATCTAAATTACCCCACTCCTCATCTGTCATTTCGCCTACCACCTCTCTAAATTCACTCTCCCACTCATCCCACGCAAAACCAATATCATTACCTTGTATTTTGGCCATGTTTAAAGTTCATTTATATAACACTTATTATATATAACAACCACTATTTTTCTACAATCAAAACACCTAACACCACTGTAAATCACAATAACATAAACTTAACCTACTCACACTTACGTAATTATGTACGATAAATATTTTTACAAATTCGTCATTACCACATCCTATTCTCTGTGCTTTAAAATAGGTCTATCTCGTATAAATAAAATTAAACTAAAATCCTGGCAGGGTCGCCAATGTAATAATACAAAATCCATCGAAATATATAAAATAATTAAAATACTACTGCCAGAACTTACCTGCTGTATAAATTTTCCTCAGAAGCCAGAGTCGCCACCTATATCTTTGAAGGACAGATATGGAAACCTTTACACTTTACCTTAAATAAAAACGGGACAATTTCACCATCTGACTACCCCCAAAATAATTCAGAAGATACCCGGAACGTTTAGACGAATCTTGCAGCACAGAAATGAGAAAGTGGTAATGACGAAATAACTTAGACTAACACATGGTTATGCCGTAAACTAAATAGTTTTAATGACTCAAATCAATTTTCATTATTATTACAAGAGCACTACGAAACCAATTTTGAAATATATTTTTTATTACCGTATTTAACTATTCTTACTTCTAAGGCAGCCCATTCTGCTCACGCACGCTTTCATACAATTTTATACATTACCCTTATTTATTAAATTTTATACATTCCTTTATTGTTATATGAGATAACCGTCCACTAACGCGTTGCCGGCCGAACACGTGGTTGGTCCCGCAATTTCAATGTCCGTACTTTAACCCTTTATGATTCACCCCACATCACTGCACCAACTTATAACTGTGATATGTTTATTAATTTCTTGGGTCCCGGTCGGTATCAAAACGTTATTACACTGAATTATTCATATTTAAAAAGTTCTACCCGACCGGGCCCGCGTGGCAATAACTACGTCTGTAAGCTGTTGTGGTTTATCGTGGACTGCCGAGCAGCATCTTTAATCACGACCAACTCAATTTCGTCGTTTTTCATGTGGAAACCAATGCCTGTGGTTTCGTCGCCACAGATATGCCTCATTTAAACCATGCTGTTGGTGTTGTGTTAGTTCGTATACGATCTTGGTGTGGCACTGGCTGACGTCACAAATTAGGCATGACTTAAAGTTTTACGTCCGGCCTCATGGTAGATGAAAGCGACCAAAAATTGCTTCTTAGCCATCTTGAGATGTACAGGTAGCGTCGCCCCGCGCGTATGCTCATGTCATGCATACGGGCACACGGTCACACAAACAAAGTTCTTGGAAATGAAAGCTGGTTGAATTCTTTGTTACCGATTGCACAACGCGATATTGCGTCGCCTTAGTTAAAACTGTTCTTGCCACACGTGGTCTGTCACAATGGAAATAAAATTTACACATATTTTTATGAATCCCCAAAAAATGCAATAAAATAAAATACCCATAAATTTGGCCCGTTACAAATGTTGGAAATTGGAAATTTTTAAATTATTTTTTTAAAACTGTAAACTGTATGTTTATGTGAATATATAACATAATAATCATGATACAGTATATGGTAAGTACATTAGAGTTACCATGTTCATTTGTGTAACGTGCACCCTCATATAAATTGGGCACTCTTCTATTTAACAGGTACAAATGAAAATGAAGATAATGAAATTTTAAGTTAGGAATGAACTGTTATCTGTTTTACACTGCTTACCTTCATTTATTTATTTACAAAATAAATATTCATTTATTTACACACACACACACACAACATGCATTAGCTAATTCAGTTGTCATTAATTAAAAATTTGTCTTTAGTTTTGCAATATAAGAAAAATATTTTCAAATTACCCCATCTTATACAAAAACAACTTATACAAAATTGTTGTTGCCATTAAAAATTATAAAAACCTTTGCACAACAAAGGTCAGTAAATTAAAATTAAGAAAGCAGAAGACACGCATGTTAATGGTTAAATCAATACATTGTGTCTGAATTTCTAGTATTTGGCAGGAATGTGTGTGCACACGTGCGCGCATGCACCTTTAGTCACATCTGCATCCAGCCAGTGTCATCTTACTTAAATATAGATTACGAACATATAATTAGTTAGTGCAAACAGTGTTGTTATTATTATTGTCTGATATTTTTTTATAAAACTACATGTATTTAATTGGAGAGCGTAAAACATGTAAGTGAATAAGACTTCATGTTTATATATTCCATTTACACTTGAATTCCTTAAGTACAGTAATGTGTGCAACCTAATTTCAATAAATATAGTTTCATCGCAAGTTTCTAATAATAAGGATTAAGTGATTTTTTACAATTGTTTATTAAAATTTAGTACCATAAGCTTTTATAGTGCTGTGTTAGGTGAAAGGGAATGTCAGATAAGTAAACAAGAGATAATTTTGACTCTACTGTGCTTTGAAAATACTCTCTTGGCTTGATACTTACCTAGTAGGATGGGCTGAAATTTTGTTTTTTCGCTATACTGTGGAAAACTTGCCCCTAGGACAGATAAGTAAAATAAATAAAAAATTAGTGAAATTCAACTAATCTCTGTGATTTTTTTTAAAATGTGTCAAAAACTGATTAAGGTTGAACCGCTATAGAACCGGAATCAATGTAACAATAGAAGATGGCTAAATGAATAATTATAAGCATCAAAATAACAAATCAATTTTATTTTCCTGGTCGTGCAATGCACTTAAAACCCCCAATTTTACTAAAACAAGGCATGTTTGTGTAGTTATTTTTTTAATCTTTATTTTAATAAGCTGGATTTAAATCACAAAAGTGATTTGACTGTTGTGGACTGAGTACTGAATGAATAGCAAACAGCACGCGACCTTGGACTAGACAGACGAACTTGGCTCTCCCTTCCACTCTCACCAATGGTGAGTCACCATCTTGTATTTACCTTGTCTTGTGTCCTTCTGTTTGTAGTTAGTGTTTTTTTAAACCTGTGTTTGTTTAAACATCATTTTCATTTTAACGGAGTCATTAGTGTGATGGAAGCTTCCAGGAAAATTCTCATCATTAATAAGCTCCATTCAAAACTTTTTCGCAGAATCAAAAAAGAACACTGTTCCCTTATTCATGAATGGAGCTGTGTATACATTGGCCATGTTTCACTCTTCGGGATCTGCTAGTGATATTGTTAATAGCATTATTTCTCATTTGTCTACACTTGGGATTCCTCTTTTGACGTAATTGGATATGACAGTACGGTAACTAACACATGCTGGAAAACTGGTGTTATTCAGTGGGGGTATGTCTTGCACTTCAATGAATTGCCATTCAAACATTTATTTCAAACTCTTGATGGTGACACTACTTGGACTAAATCTTTTTCTGGTCCAATTGGCAGGCAGCTTAGAGAATGTGAAAACTTCCAGTAGTAAATTTTGATTGCATTCAGTGTGTGATTCCTGAAATTGACAGGAAAGTGCTAAGCAAAGATGAGCAATACCGAAAATATCCAGAAGATTTGTCTGTTTGTTATCCCGGCCATCTTTTATACTCAAGATGGTTAACTATGGCAAACAGAGTTCTCAGATTGTACGTAAGCATCATAAATCCTTCAGAAGAACATAAGCTATTAGTTTCTTAAAGTCCTACATGCCTGTCTGGTTTAATATCAAGAAAAGGAAGTACTTTACAGATGGCCATAAGCATGTATTTGAAGCTATAGAAACATCAAGGTTCCTACCTGAAAATGTAATTCAAGTATTAAATTTAATAATAAGTAATAAATTTAATAAGTATTAAAGACCCTGTGATTGAACACAACTCATTTTTTGCTCACCTAAAAAATTTGCTTTTGAGTATGATTGTAAATGAAAGAAAGCGTATCAGAAGGTGAAAAACAAAGCTCCGTGCTCCTTTTTATTCCTTGTGAATCACAATTAGAGCACTTACAGACTTACTCAGAATTTCAGACAATAGTGACACATTCATAATAATGTTTACATTGTCATCACTTGCGTCATATCTAAATGAATCATACTGACAGTTATAACGTTTCATGTGATTAGGTGTTTTATTGTTTATTATTATAATCAAATTTACGTTACGTTTAAGTTAACTTGAAACAAAATAAATGTGTGGTTATTTAAACTTAAATTCGTGGTTAAAGTATTAAAAGTCTCGTTAAAACAAAGTTCAACTATGTGTGAAGTGTTCTTTTGAGATAACTCAATGTTGAGAATGGTTGTTTCTAATTGAAGGTTACTAATGTAGTAAAGTAATTTAAAATAAAACATTCAAAGTTACTCACAGTGTTTACAATGGCTTAATTATACTTGTTTTAAAAAAAATTCCCTTGTATTAAATAAATAAAATAGTGAAGTTGATTATACTTAAGTGCTAGATTAACTTAAGTTAAAACATGAAGTATAGCAGTTGGTTGCTTGATAATAGTTCTCGTCTGGTTGAAACTGGTAGTAAAAACTTCTTCTCCAGGTTGCAGGTAGTCTGAGTATGTCACGTCTCGTAAAGTCTGGACAATATCATAAACAAACATGCCTTTACGTACCTGATTGTGTTTACTAGAAGTTCACTAAACTGTCAACTCAGCTTACAATCACCAACTCCCTTTGGTTGCAAGGTTAGGTTACCTTGTTTATTAATTAGTGGGCGCCACACGGATTTATTCAGGGAAAATCCCGTGTAATACCCACGCATAAAAATTACTGGATGATTAGAAAATTTAAAATAGTTGAGTACCACCTTTTGGCAATGCTATTCCAATATGTTAAACACAACAGGTTGTTTAAGCTTATTAAAAGAAAATATTCAATTATCCTAGAGAAATAAATCAAAATCGGGTGATGCTGTTAATAATGGGTTTATTTACACCCTTATAGAGAATTCAAAAAAAACAAATATAATGCAAACATACAAAGTTGTACAATTAAAAGTCAGTTATTATATGCCTTACACGGCTTGCTCAGAACATGAATTATAAATCTGGTTAAGTCCAGATGCTATTTATTTTTAATATTAAAATTATTATAATCTCAGTAGTACCAAGTGGTACAATTAAAAGTCAGTTATAATATGCCTTATACGGCTTGCTCAGAACATGAATTATAAATCTGGTCAAGTCCAGATGCTATTTATTTTTAATATTAAAATTATTATAATCTCAGTAGTACCAAGTGGTACAATTAAAAGTCCGTTATAATATGCCTTATACGGCTTGCTCAGAACATGAATTATAAATCTGGTTAAGTCCAGATGCTATTTATTTTTTAATATTAAAATTATGATTATCTCAGTTGTGAATTCTTTGAGACACGAAAGAAAACAATTATGCCTACACAATATCCAATAATCCTTTTGATGTAAAATTGATCAACAAAGTTTTAGGTTACTTTCGCAAAGTAATTAAAAAAAACGATCTGTTGAAAGATCGCGCGTTTCATCAACGCTTGCTTTTTTAGTGACAATATTTATCAAGTGAGAACCCTTACAACTAACATATAGCTTAATTACTAATAACAAATTTGTATAATAAATCGAGACGTGGTGTAATCTAAAAAAATGTTTTTGTGTTTTGCGTCAGTACAGGTTATTGTTGAAGAAAGTACAGGTTATGGCGCTCAGATCAAGATTAGTAATGATTGCACTTTTGCCTTCTGAGTTTTAATTATTTAATTAAAACTTATTAATCACTTAAGTAATCGGATTATAATGATTACTGGGTTTCGGCACTAAATTCGCACAAGAACAGAATAATGCGATCCTCTTCTGATTAAAATGGATCGTGAGTAATAACAATAAATTATTTTCTGTTCGTTATTCCCGCACAAAATTAAAATGAAACTGCACTTAATCACTGTTGTCGGTTGTGGATGAACTCGAAGTAGTCGTTTCTTGTTGTTGAACTATTGGTTCCAATTTACTATGTAAATGACGCTAAGTGTTATTAAAAAATGTAAAGATGACGGGCACACGTCTGTGCTACACGCTAGTCAGTAAAGGTCTGTCTCAAAATTCGCTGTTTCGTCTTTATATACCCCTTTCTTTGATCGGCTTTAGGTAAAAATGTTGATTACTAACTAATTTTCTGATTCGCTTTGGTAGGTGTGTCGGTGTGACGTGTCACTTTTTGACAGTTGATAACGGCTTTTTCTAACCGTCGAATGTTGCGGTGACAGCTCGTTGCCGTTTTTGTTATTATTCTTAAACAGTTTCCCGATGTACATTTTTAGAATGATGCTAACACCTCTCCCGCACTAAATACAGTTGCGATTGGGTTAATATTACTATCAAATTAAAGATTGTTCTTTTTCCTTTAATTTGATATCACTTGTTCTCGAATTACTTTCACTTTGACCGACATTGTTATAAAACCAACGTTCGGGTACATTACTCTTACTGTCGTCTGCTATTTATGAGTCGCCGATTTTACACTTTTGGTTAACATTGCTTGTATTCACATAACATTTTATTAATCAAATGTTTATGTGCGAACACCATTAATGCTGTACTGACGTTTTTTGCTGAACATTACTTGTACACCTAAACTCTATACATTATAATAAATGATCCTACTGACTATGACATTTCGTTTTATGCTAATTCATTTTAAACTACTACTTAACAATGAAAATTATGATTAAACCTATTGTTTTAATAACATTTTTTGTTATGTCAAGGCATAACCATAGTTCTGTGCATTTTAGTCTACACTTGTGCTAATCCTCAATAGCCATTTTACTGACTAATGTTTGGTCTAAGCTTGCTAAGACATATCGCCTACACTGAAATTTGGCCTTAATAATGCCTATTGGTTCTCAATTCGGTAAATTGTTGAGACATCTTATTTGTATAAGATTCTCTCTTATAAATAGTTCTCTTTTCTAACAAGTATATTTGATGCTGAAATACATCTTAGTTCTCACTATGTAGCCATTGTTAACATTAGTTTTGGCATTCATAATCTACTGGTCATTGTCACATCTATTATCAGCAAAATGCTAATTCTGCTTTCACAGTATTTAACTGCTCATTAGTTCATTTTTTGTTTACATATGACATCCGGTTTACATCAACTATTTACTGAATTGACAGCTGAATGTAAACTTATTCTGTCCATCAGTTCGTTTTAGTCTCAGTCTAGTTGTAGTGTCAAACAGCCCTTGGGTTACTGTTTCATGTGGCACTTCTGCTTCATTCTTCTTTCTTGGTTTCTTCTTTCTTGGTTATTTCTACTATTATATACCTATTTACATGGTTGTTTCGTTTTTATAAAATCTGATAACATACACTTAGGTTAGGTGACATCTTTGATGTTACATATACACCCTCTTTAAAATTGATCATTTGAAAAAATTTATATTTTGTAAAATTATCAATTCATGTCAGTTTCTTAGTATACTTCGATAAAAAATTTTTCTCTTGTACTCTTTGATTTTTAAACATACTATTGGTGTATTACTCTAGGTTGGCTTTTTATCCAATGGTACAATTTACTAGTATTTTCAAGTTGCTTACTCTCTAAGTCATTTAACTACAATTGATCTTGTTTCTCAAGTTAACTATTCCCTGTCTTATTCACATTCTACTTTCTCATCACATATCTTTGCATTCGTGATTATCTTAATGGTTATTATAATTCATACCTCACAGATTCTTTCATAATATTCCTTGATACAATAAAACAATATAATTCCCTAACTGTTGTAGAGGTTTCGGAATCAGGGTGGCTCACTATGGCTAACATCCTCTGCCGTTCCTCACTACACATTCTCAGATTCAGAGGCATTACTCTTCTCTGTCTGAGAAAACAATAAACATTGCACCTGGCAATAGTTGCACTATCACAACTCAAAAAAATATCACATATCATTCATATTCAATAATATAATATATTCACTATAATATTCAAGGTATCAGAGGTTTTCATTTAGATCACATTTCCATCTTTATACTTGCTAACATACTTTCTTTCTTACAGGTAATTACTTCTTTTAGACTTGATGTTTTTCAGCTATGCTTTTATCAGCTATATAGTTACTTATGTACTAGTTAACAATTTGTTTTGGTTCATTTAAATATTCCTAAGATTATACACTTGTTTTGATGTTTACAGTACTTATGCGTTTGGTTTGTTCTATCTAGAGTCTACAATATTTTTGTTTTCACAATAGTCCAATAGATCCTTCTTAACGAGTTATATTCATCCTGAATTATCAGGGCTTACATTGTTTGTATACTAAATGGTTTTTTTCTGGTGATGTATAATATTTGATAATTGACAAACATTTTTCTTTCCTTTCATTCCATTATAACTATAGTTATTCTTACAATTAACACTCTTTGTTATTTTTCTTCTCTACTCCTTCAAGTGATGGTGGTTTTCACTTATTCTGGATGATTTTATATACTATATACTATGCTGTAATTACAATTTCATTTGACAATATAATAACATACTAATATCTAATTTCATAGACTTTTTTTTTTTTTGGGGGGTTTACATGGTTTGTTTCACAAATATTATTTTTTTCTTTCCTTACATTCCATAATAATGTCCTTTTATTTTACACACTTTGTTATACTGCCTCTCTACTCCTTCAAAGGTTAGTTGGGTGAACCTTTATTCTGGACGATTTAATTTAACATTTGAGTTTTATGAGAGGTATACAATAATCATTTTATAAACATTAAGTTACATAGAATATCCATCTGGATACATATTTTTTCTCTAGGTATAGTACAGTAGTTGTATTTTCTTATTAAATCATTTGATTGACCTTATATAATTTTCTATCCCTTGGGGTGATAGATTTGGTAAATTTTCATCAGTAACAAATGGTTTGGCTTACATCTTAAATCTACACACTTTTGTAACTTGATAAGGCAAATTGACTAGTTATAGTTAATTAGTTACCTTCAACATTTTGTAGTTTAACAACAAATGAGTTTGTTTATAGTAGTGGTTTTTTTTTTTAAATATATATACAGTATTTTATCTTTTATACCCTAAACGTTCGGGTGAGAAATGTTGCTTACTATTACATATTATCCATCCTTAATATTAATAATTTTTTACTAGTTCATATTCATGGGGTTATTTGTGCTCTTCCACTCTATTGGGTCTATAATTGGATGTCTGATATATGTTCCGTACTAGTAGTTTTGGAGATACCTTACTATCAAGCGGTTCTTCCACTTGGCGGCTACCAGGTAGTCATTGGCTCCCCGTTTCCTTGCCTTCTTCCTCTCATCATCTTTGGTATTACTGTGTTCATTGTACTCTGGACCTGGGCTATTATTGATGTCTGGCCCTTCTTCTAATCCGGGTTGACCTTTGTTCACTTCCTGGTTGGACTCTTCCACCGCTTGGTCCCTCTTTTTCCGCATTTCCCTTATTCTTTGGGCGTACCCTTCAATAAGCTGGTCCAGTTGTTCCTGGTCATTTTCCTTCTCCCTGTGAAGCCTCTTTCTTCTAGGAATATTCGCCTTAAATACCTCATTGTTTATGACCTTCTCCGTCATAACATAGTCAATGGCATGTAACGTTGTTTTAATCGTTCCATCATCTGGGTCATTAATTAAATGGTTTAATGATCGGTTATGCATTAAGGAATCGATTGATTTTGTTTGGTGTATTTTATTTAGTGGTATATTTAATTTAATCGGATTCTTATTTAATTTTTTACCCACGGTTTTATGGTGATTTATTTTTAATATTTTTATGAAGTCTTGTTTATACTTCTTACCATTGGTCCTTGCTCGATGACGAATAATTGGGTTGTCTACGAAGTTAATTAATCCACTCCTAGTCATTTCTAATATTTCCTTTGTAATCCTTGTCTTCTTAGAGCGTATTATTCTTTTTATCTTTGTCTCTTTCTCTCCTGTTTCCTTTATTACCTTGTTCTTTACCTTTTTAATGATGGCTTCTTTATGCTGAATATTCTCTTCATTCCTGTGGTATGTATCCCCAGGCACCAATGCTTTCGAGTCTTCTTTATTCTCACTTTGTTTACCAGTGTCTTCGGATGGCCTGCTTAATTCTTTTCTCCACTTCCGGCTATCCTCAATTATTGACTCGATATTTTTATTTAACAACTCGAAGTTCCTTTGATTCTCTTCCCGGGATACCCTACCATATTCCCGTAATGCTTCCATATTTTTCTGGCTGTCTTCCTTCACCTGTCCGAATTGTTCCATCATCATTCTCATCATGTGATCCCATCTCATCTCTTCAGTCGGCTTGTTTAGTTGTGGGGGTTCTTCAGGCCGTCTGGGTTGGTTGTCGACAGTCACTCCTATCTCTGGTTCTACGTGAGGTGTTTCGTCGGTACTAGTTTCGATATTATTGATTGTAATAACTTCCATCTCGTCTGTGGGCTGCGCTTCGTATGCATCTACATCCCGTTGCATCTCTCCTACCCTACTATCCTTATATCTTGTATCGTATTGGTGGGTGTGCGGCATGTTAATTTTTCGTGTCTACCGGGCTAATATAAAATATAAAAAATATATTTATTTAATATTTTTTAAGCCCCACGTTGGGCGCCAATTTATAACGTTTTTAATGATATCGTTGGTATGTCCTCCTTTCGTAAAGCCCCACGTTGTATGCGTCAATTTATAACGTTTTAATGCGATTAGGTGTTTTATTGTTTATTATTATAATCAAATTTACGTTACGTTTAAGTTAACTTGAAACAAAATAAATGTGTGGTTATTTAAACTTAAATTCGTGGTTAAAATATTAAAAGTCTCGTTAAAACAAAGTTCAACTATGTGTGAAGTGTTCTTTTGAGATAACTCAATGTTGAGAATGGTTGTTTCTAATTGAAGGTTACTAATGTAGTAAAGTAATTTAAAATAAAACATTCAAAGTTACTCACAGTGTTTACAATGGCTTAATTATACTTGTTTTAAAAAAAAATCCCTTGTATTAAATAAATAAAATAGTGAAGTTGATTATACTTAAGTGCTAGATTAACTTAAGTTAAAACATGAAGTATAGCAGTTGGTTGCTTGATAATAGTTCTCGTCTGGTTGAAACTGGTAGTAAAAACTTCTTCTCCAGGTTGCAGGTAGTCTGAGTATGTCACGTCTCGTAAAGTCTGGACAATATCATAAACAAACATGCCTTTACGTACCTGATTGTGTTTACTAGAAGTTCACTAAACTGTCAACTCAGCTTACAATCACCAACTCCC
This sequence comes from Magicicada septendecula, assembly GCA_034769895.1. Lineage (NCBI taxonomy): Eukaryota > Metazoa > Arthropoda > Insecta > Hemiptera > Cicadidae > Magicicada > Magicicada septendecula. Next base: position 729,515,591 of record CM068367.1, read on the forward strand.
TTTGGTTGCAAGGTTAGGTTACCTTGTTTATTAATTAGTGGGCGCCACACGGATTTATTCAGGGAAAATCCCGTGTAAAACCCACGCATAAAAATTACTGGATGATTAGAAAATTTAAAATAGTTGAGTACCACCTTTTGGCAATGCTATTCCAATATGTTAAACACAACAGAAGGTTGTTTAAGCTTATTAAAAGAAAATATTCAATTATCCTAGAGAAATAAATCAAAATCGGGTGATGCTGTTAATAATGGGTTTATTTACACCCTTATAGAGAATTAAAAAAAAACAAATATAATGCAAACATACAAAGTTGTACAATTAAAAGTCAGTTATTATATGCCTTACACGGCTTCCTCAGAACATGAATTATAAATCTGGTTAAGTCCAGATGCTATTTATTTTTAATATTAAAATTATTATAATCTCAGTAGTACCAAATGGTACAATTAAAAGTCAGTTATAATATGCCTTATACGGCTTGCTCAGAACATGAATTATAAATCTGGTTAAGTCCAGATGCTATTTATTTTTAATATTAAAATTATTATAATCTCAGTAGTACCAAGTGGTACAATTAAAAGTCAGTTATAATATGCCTTATACGGCTTGCTCAGAACATGAATTATAAATCTGGTTAAGTCCAGATGCTATTTATTTTTTAATATTAAAATTATGATTATCTCAGTTGTGAATTCTTTGAGACACGAAAGAAAACAATTATGCCTACACAATATCCAATAATCCTTTTGATGTAAAATTGATCAACAAAGTTTTAGGTTACTTTCGCAAAGTAATTAAAAAAAACGATCTGTTGAAAGATCGCGCGTTTCATCAACGCTTGCTTTTTTAGTGACAATATTTATCAAGTGAGAACCCTTACAACTAACATATAGCTTAATTACTAATAACAAATTTGTATAATAAATCGAGACGTGGTGTAATCTAAAAAAATGTTTTTGTGTTTTGCGTCAGTACAGGTTATTGTTGAAAAAAGTACAGGTTATGGCGCTCAGATCAAGATTAGTAATGATTGCACTTTTACCTTCTGAGTTTTAATTATTTAATTAAAACTTATTAATCACTTAAGTAATCGGATTATAATGATTACTGGGTTTCGGCACTAAATTAGCACAAGAACAGAATAATGCGATCCTCTTCTGATTAAAATGGATCGTGAGTAATAACAATAAATTATTTTCTGTTCGTTATTCCCGCACAAAATTAAAATGAAACTGCACTTAATCACTGTTGTCGGTTGTGGATGAACTCGAAGTAGTCGTTTCTTGTTGTTGAACTATTGGTTCCAATGTACTATGTAAATGACGCTAAGTGTTATTAAAAAATGTAAAGATGACGGGCACACGTCTGTGCTACACGCTAGTCAGTAAAGGTCTGTCTCAAAATTCACTGTTTCGTCTTTATATACCCCTTTCTTTGATCGGCTTTAGGTAAAAATGTTGATTACTAACTAATTTTCTGATTCGCTTTGGTAGGTGTGTCGGTGTGACGTGTCACTTTTTGACAGTTGATAACGGCTTTTTCTAACCGTCGAATGTTGCGGTGACAGCTCGTTGCCGTTTTTGTTATTATTCTTAAACAGTTTCCCGATGTACATTTTTAGAATGATGCTAACACCTCTCCCGCACTAAATACAGTTGCGATTGGGTTAATATTACTATCAAATTAAAGATTGTTCTTTTTCCTTTAATTTGATATCACTCGTTCTCGAATTACTTTCACTTTGACCGACATTGTTATAAAACCAACGTTCGGGTACATTACTCTTACTGTCGTCTGCTATTTATGAGTCGCCGATTTTACACTTTTGGTTAACATTGCTTGTATTCACATAACATTTTATTAATCAAATGTTTATGTGCGAACACCATTAATGCTGTACTGACGTTTTTTGCTGAACATTACTTGTACACCTAAACTCTATACATTGTAATAAATGATCCTACTGACTATGACATTTCGTTTTATGCTAATTCATTTTAAACTACTACTTAACAATGAAAATTATGATTAAACCTATTGTTTTAATAACATTTTTTGTTATGTCAAGGCATAACCATAGTTCTGTGCATTTTAGTCTACACTTGTGCTAATCCTCAATAGCCATTTTACTGACTAATGTTTGGTCTAAGCTTGCTAAGACATATCGCCTACACTGAAATTTGGCCTTAATAATGCCTATTGGTTCTCAATTCGGTAAATTGTGGAGACATCTTATTTGTATAAGATTCTCTCTTATAAATAGTTCTCTTTTCTAACAAGTATATTTGATGCTGAAATACATCTTAGTTCTCACTATGTAGCCATTGTTAACATTAGTTTTGGCATTCATAATCTACTGGTCATTGTCACATCTATTATCAGCAAAATGCTAATTCTGCTTTCACAGTATTTAACTGCTCATTAGTTCATTTTTTGTTTACATATGACATCCGGTTTACATCAACTATTTACTGAATTGACAGCTGAATGTAAACTTATTCTGTCCATCAGTTCGTTTTAGTCTCAGTCTAGTTGTAGTGTCAAACAGCCCTTGGGTTACTGTTTCATGTGGCACTTCTCCTTCATTCTTCTTTCTTGGTTTCTTCTTTCTGGGTTATTTCTACTATTATATACCTATTTACATGGTTGTTTCGTTTTTATAAAATCTGATAACATACACTTAGGTTAGGTGACATCTTGTGATGTTACACAGTCTATGTCACCAAGCTTTTTTTGGAAGAACTAACTAAATTCACAGCAATTTGATGTTCTTGGCATAGGCCTAATAACTCATTACTATTCACTTGGATTGGCGCGTGACCACTATCCAGCCTACTTTTATGAACCGTTTCTTCTTTTCTTGAAAAAGTTCTCCTCCTTTCCCTTTTACACATTTTGTTGGTAATCCAATAAAAACTTAAGTACTCAGCAGTAGTGCTATAACTTTTAAAGTAAAACACAAACAACAAACCACAGATGTTGACAAATTTTGGGTTATTCAGAAACAGATGTTTCAATAAACAGCGGTACCGACCAATTAAAAAAAAACTACAGTACTAACAAACAATCTCCATGAGATTCCATACTGTAAACAATCAATGTTTATGTTGAGTCATCAATGCTGTCTGCTCGCAAAGGGCAAAAAGTCGGCGTGCAGTGTTTAACAAAATATTTGATAAAGCACATTCAGAACGCGAAAACTATTATATATTATACTAGCTGTTACCCACAGCTTCGCATGCGAATATTTGACTTTTAATAAATATTTTAATATAAGTTTTATTGTCTATGTCTATACAGGCCCAGCTTTAGGTATCCTGCCGCCCCTAGGTACTATTGTATCCCCCCCCCAACAAGTAACTTCTATATATTCAATTCTCCTTGACTGCTGAAAAAAAGTTGCTAAAAATAGGTTATTTCAACTATCTCTATTGCAAATATCTCATTTGCAAAAAACCGAAAACATGAAATTTAACAAATAATTTTTCACCTCGTGCTGCCCCCCTGAGCCTGCCACCCCTAGGCATGTGCCTAGTGGGAAATCTGGGCCCGTATCTATTGTTACAAAACAGATAAATTAAGTAGATTAGGTGATGTTGTGTAGATATACTCTAATCGAGTATAAGTAAAATTGAATTATTATTAGTATGATTGTGATTATTAACGGAGTTGTTGTTGGTGTTCACGTTTAAGTCTTTTAGTTTAAAAGAGTATTTAACACTTCACTGTCAACCTCCCCACTTACCATATGTGGATGTTTTCAATGTTCTTGTTGGTGACTTCTTCTGCTGCAAAAAACACTTGATACACATAAATGGGTATTCTATTTGAATATCCAAAATAATGCACATGCACAATAAAGTAAAATAATGGTTTAACTGTAATTTGAATGGTATTGAACATTCAAATCCTACCGCCACCTTCTGATAGAACTGAACATAAAAATTAAACTATTTAAAAAAAAAATCAAAAACTCTGTTCCACTGGTAAATAAATTGGGGTTTATTAACAATTGTAAAATGCAATGAACTCTTTTAAAAAACAATCAATTAATAATGTCTTTACAAAACAATAATTACTATAAACAATTCTTGAGCTCTTTGTACCCAAGGCTGGTAACACTGATGTCTGTTACAATAGTTTTAGTTAACGAGGTTATGTCCTCTTTACTCAGTTATATTACCAAATTCGTGTGTTCTTGGAAGATGCATGATACCAGATACAAGATGTTATCTTATTTAACGATATTTAATAATGGATTATTACAAAAATAAACAAAGATTTAAAATTATAAAAGTCGGTACCATAAACCGATATATATCGTACTATCGTACGGTTAGTAAAATGCATACAGCAGTTGTGATGAAAACACGTGCTCTGTGCTGCACTGTTAAAAATACTATTATTATTTATTCGTTAATTATTAGAATTATTTATTGGCAAGAGAAAAAATCTAGAATAAAAAAAACTCTTGTTATAGCTTTAATTGGATTGAAATTATTTGAGAACAGAATCATTACTTGGTGACAAAGTTATCATTGGTATTTCTAGGTTAGTTACTTAACAAAAGTAAGTAATTATTTTGAGTAAGTATATTTATTCATTAAATTCTTATTACTATAAACACATACATTTTATTCATATGTCATCTGATATATAATTATCAGTCGTTTAGAATATTTTCGCAATAAACTAGTTATTCGTTAATTCAAACAAATTTAGTCAAATGAGCGACTATTCATTATACTTGGATGGTCGATATTTAAATTAATACCGATTATTTCAATCACGATAAAATCGTAAAATATTTATCTTTTAAATTAATAATTGCGTTATGATTCATTTATTCACTTCTGATAATTTTTCATCATGGGTTAAGCACTTCCATACTTTTGACTAGTGCTGTCCCAAAACAATACCTCTTCGTTTACTAACGAAAGTTATTATTTTAATTCAATTCGTTAAAATAATTAAAATAGAGTACTCCCTGTTTTTTACAAAACACAAAACACGACCTTTATTATACACTGGTCGGTTTATTATTTTAATTCACTTAAAGCACTGGACACTCGTCATTATTCTGTTGTGTATAGGTTAATGTATGTAGCGTAACTCGTGTTGGTGATGCGCACATTTTAAATAATCTTGACAATTTCCTTCATGAACCTTGCTCGTTGAGTGATATGGAACGAATGCTTGCTTCATCAAAGCGTCTCCTGCTCGTCTGGTTATTTTAAGCCATTTGATTGGTTTAAAGGGTCAAACTCTCAACCCCAAAACACTTTGGTTAAATAAAACTTTTAATTTTTTACAAATTTTCGTCTGGGTTTGAGGCTATGGGTGACGTAAGCGTCGATATACAAAATGACTGAAAAGTTTATAAGTGTCATAACTTTTTTATTAATTATCGTATCGTCGAACGGTTAGTGGCATTAAATTGCGGACACTTGTGGCTTTATTTCAAGTCTAAACAAGGATTAAATCCGTTCATTATTAACTCACTAAGCCATTTCACAAACTCGTATGGTGATTCTTAATATAAATAAGTTTATTTCACCATATTTTGCTCCAATTACACTATAACACTTATTATTAAACGTCTCGAGTCCATTTCACTTTCGTTTTAATACAGAAAATAGTTGTAATTACCATTGAAACAATATTTGGTAATGGCGTCCTCTACGACCATATTCGATTGTTTATAATTGCATGTAACGCTATTATTTCTTACCTAATTACATTTGTTTGGCATTCTAACGATAATATATACATGTATTCACATTTGTTCACATTTTATTTTATGAAAAATGTTATTTTTGATATACTAATAGTCTTATCAAAATACCTTCTGTTCTCTTTTCTTTAACTTTTTCACTTTTTCAATTATTTTACCACATAAGGTATATAATGTTATAAATTAAAATAGTGTACAATTATAGTACCTTGTTTGTTTAATGTATTTATCAGTCTTTCGTTATCTGAAAACTTTCCAATTCTTAGTATTGTGTTTGTTTACATCAGGTTTTACAATGATAGTCAGTTAGTTTCTAATAATTCAACTACTAAATTACTACTATTACATCTGAGATGTGTTCTCATAGCAGTATCAGATATTTCTCTAATTACTGATAACATTTTTAGTAATCCTTCAATAAGTTTTGATAGTGCATTTTGATTAACTATCTTGTCACATAGTGTTTGTTTACATCTGGTTCTACAATTATAGTAAGTTAGTTTCTAATAATTTATGGGCTGAAGGTGGGTTACAGGTCTCGGAGGTTGTATAGGATGCCGATTACTATGCAACACTAAAACTCTGAGAAACGCCGACTGTTTCTGACGAGAGAGTCAGAGGTTCCCGGAAGGGAACTCAGCTCTACCCACAAATCCTACTCTCACGTTCTCGAAGACGAAAGTTGCGTGGCCCCTGAGTACGTAATGTAGCAGACGAGAGAGGGTGAATGGCGAGTTCCCGGCGCCAGAAAACTGGGACCCATCGGCTAAGGGAAGGGAACCCTAACAGAAAAATCCCTGGTCCTCCAGGTTGGGGGTTGGGCGGTAGGCCGGTAACCTACCCCCGGAAAAAATACCACACCACGGAACCTTCAAGAAAGCCTCGGATTGGACGGAAACAATGGCAACGACATGGGGGGAAAAGTTGAAGGAGGCCAGGGCCCAACAAGGGCTGTAGTGCCATAGAAAGAAGAAGAAGAAGTTTCTAATAATTTAATTATAAAACTACTATTATTATAATTGTGATATGTTCTCATAGTAGTATCAGATATCTCTCTAACTACTGGTAACATTTTTAGTCATCTTTTAATAAGTTTTCATAGTGTATTTTGATTAACTAACTTGTCACATTGGGTTTCTGTTCTTTTGGCTTTATGATATCATATTTAATCTGATTTATTTGCTGTGTATTTCAGTACAAATGTTATTTATTAGTTTGCATTACTATTCATAATTAGTCTTTGGTTGAAACAATTGTTGATAGTTGCTTGGTTTAATTAATATACATGATCTTATGTTATAGGTGCACTTCCTATGAGGTTATGTCAGTTATCTGGTAACAATGTGCAACATATTCTTATGCAGTATTTGATTCTACTATTATCATTTCATTATGGTATTCTATTACAATGGTTTAATTATTAAGTAATACACATGTTTACACTATTTTTCTAAACAATAACACAAGTATTCTTAATCTAATAGTATTACAATTCTTGTTGTGTTGTACCTAGTCTTTTGTACATTGATTGTTTGATACCTAACAAACTAGCTTATTTGTTACTATTTGTTCTGGACTTTGTCTGTATTTTATTCTGTCTTGCCGTGGCATTCAGTTATATTTCATTTTAAGGTTTACAAAGCTTTTATATCATTTCCTATGAACAATTATTTTACTGTTCTATCTCACATTTCTCGTGGTGGTCTTATGATTATCTATTTTGGGTTACAATCTTGATTAAACTGGTCACACTAATTGTCTGTGCATTTTAACTAGTTAATCTTGGATTCTTCCACTTATAATGGTAACTCATTTTCCTCTGTTATAAACATTCTCACTTGTATTGTCTGTGGGGTTTATTTGGGGTAAAAATGGTTAACTTGTTACAGGTTGTCACACTTATATTAAGTTTTCACTGTTATTGTTTGTGATTGCTCAATTATGGTAAACACTGGTTTCTTTATAGTTGATCTTCGAATAATCGTTACACTTCTTCCGGTCATTGGTATAGTTCCTTGTATACCTGGTGAATGGTGATTTCTTGTATTGTCCATATATTATCTTCATTCTTCATGTTATGTTTCCTTTGCTCTTCTTCTTCCTTTCTTCTTCTGTTGAATTGTTGTTCACTGTCGGTGTTCCCCTGGGTTGTACATTACTTGTGATAATCAATGTTCCCTTATTCTTGTCATCTTCTTCAATATTTCCATTTGTGGTGGTCATTGTTCCATAGTATTTATATTAATAAATAAATTTGTTTGTTTTACCATCATTGTGGTTGTTCTTGAGTTGTCTCCTCTTCATTTTAATAGTTATGGTTTTTGTTGTTTCCCCTCACTGTTTGGACTGTGTTGTCTTCTCTTCATTTTAATAGTTATGGTTTTTTGTTGTTTCCCCTCACTGTTTGGACCTATTGGGCCTGGTTTCTAACATTTTATATTGGCTCGTTGTCATTTTCTCTCTCCTTTGTACTTGATGATGCTATATTACTCTTCCTTCTTCTTTGTTGGATTTTTTCAATAATATATCTTTGTAGATACACACTTTTTGTCTACATTATTTTATGTACTTTGAAATATTTTCATGATCTCCTGTCACTTGACGTAATAACTAGTTACTTTATGTAACTGCCAAATTTGGTACGTTACACTATATGGCGTTCTGTCAGCTCGTATAACAATTTTGTACTCATTAGTCAAATTCTCTCCAAAGCTGTTTTCAACAGTTGTACTAAATTATAATGTTGGTGCAACAGCCTTTGGAGATTTAAAAGTACCCGTTTATAAAGCGTTTGGTGAAAATTAAAAACGCTAAATTCTTTATTTTAAGTATTACTGTGTTAGAAGCATTGTATAACACATTAAACGTTCTGTTTTCCTCAACCATGGCTTTTATTTATTTCAGCAGTAAACTAAAAACCTAAAACTGTTGTCACCTAACCTCACAAATGAAAACAACACGTATTTTCGCTTTGCATTAACTAATAGGACAATTTACAAAAAGTACACTTCTTCTTTTCCACATCGTAATATATCGATACAATCGCATATTATATAAACCATCAAAAATGTACTGCAGGAATGGATAAATGTACAGTTCCGATGCCGCTAAATAGCTTTTGTTTATTTACTTGTTACTATGGTAATTAATTCTGGTCTCCATGGTGTTGTTGGCATCTTTAGTAGTAGTATTTAATATAGTTCATTACTTATTCATTGCATTATCAGAAATACATATAAATATAAATTTTATAATCGTTTAAGAAAGTTACAAAATATATAGACGTATCTGTATACAAAATTACATGACGAAACTGAAAAATGTGTTTTGCCCCAGTGTTTTTTTGCAATTTCAATAATTTAATGCCTTAACTTGAGGGCTTTTAAAGCAGCATATACAGAAAGCAGAAAACTTAAGTTTTCTTAGGCCTCTTGAAAACCATTCAAAATGAATTGTTGGCCTCAATTTTTGAGGTGTGCCTTAATTTGATTAAAAATTCAGTTTTAAAAAGTAAGTATGAAACCATCAATTGCACAACATTAACCCATTCGCTGACTTTGACGAGTGTAGCTCGCACCATTTTATCAGTACCATGGAGACTTTGACGAGTGTAGCTCGCGCCACTTGTTCAGTTCACTGACTTTGACGGCAATCACTCGCCCATTTGTTTCAATGTAAGAACTGCTTTGTAGTAGTTTTATGAATCTCCAACAGATGTCGGGCAAATTTAAATGCTTTCTACATGTGTTTTTATTTACTGCTATGTACCATTGTTTAACATATTTGTAGGTATTAAATCTGCAATAAAAAAATAGAAATTCTTTGAAAATTAATTCCTTAAAACATAGTCAGTGAATGGGTTAACACAGTTTTTAGAATTCTGTATGAACTAAGGGGGAAGCGAATAAACGGTTTGTATGTCATTCAGCCAAAGGATCATAGTGTAGAAACTATAAGTACCAAACAGCTATAAGATGTTTTGGTAACTTTTGAATTCTGCCAAGAGTAGAGGAATCTGTGGGAATATCAGCGCCTATTTTTGTTGCTACATCTATACTTTCTTTCCACACAGAAGTGAAACCTGTATCAGATTTACAAATTTGGTTGAAAAGATCCCTTGTAGTTTCAACCAAATTGATCTCAGCAACAATATCACAATCTTTGCCGTGGAGGAAATCAGAGAGTGACTTGCATTCTTTCAACAAATGTGTGAACAGGCATAAATGAAAAATAAAAGAAAAGTTCAACTTGGCACTGAATTCTGATGCTTATGCAGCTCATTCTGAATTTTCACTCTGGATATTTACTAGTGTTACAATAATAGCTTCAATTGTCTTCTTCACAGCCAAACATGAAGCGTACTGACAGGCCCATCAGGTGTCACTTAACGTTTTCAATTCCACTTTCCTATCTTCATTTTCATTTGTGTATCTATAAACATTTGATGGACTGCCAACCCACTGATGAAAACATACAGTCCCTGCAGTGTCATAAAAAAATTTGTATCTGACTTGATCCCTCCACCTGTTGCCGTTATAACGAGATTCAATTTATGGTTCATACAGTGTATGTAGATGGCTTGTGGAACTTCCCTGTTTAAAAGAGCCACTCATAACTGCAGCTCCATCACGTTTGTGCAACACAGTAGTTTAAATCAACTCCACAGTTTGCTAGTTTTTGTTTAATACAAATTAAAGAAGAAGCATCCAATTTTTTGCAGGTTCAAAGCCTATAAATCTCATATACTTATATTCCCATCTAAATAGTAACAAATCATTATTGATAATTGCTCAGTTTTTGAACAATCTTTTGACTCATCAACTATTAGAGCAAAATATTGAGCTTTTTTTACTTCATCTGTTATATGTTATAGCATGATATTGCTCATGGTGCTAAGAATTTCATTTTGAATACCATGATGAGTATATTTTTCTCTTTTATATTCAGGTTTTTTGTTAACACTTGGATCTTTTTTCCCTATAAGTTCCATTAATTCTAAAAAATTTCCCTTGTTTTCACTCTGTTTCGATTCATCATGACCTTTTTGCGCTATTCCTTGTAGGGCTGTGAATCGAAGTACATCAGCAATTATTTCAATGTATCCTCTATTTTCTTGAACTTCAAGAGCATACGTTTCATCTAGCAGAGCAGCAACTGATGCATCCTCTCCAAACTTACTTATTAAATTTTTGAAAGACTCCTAAGCAAGTAAAGAATGTTTGTGGGATGAGCTGTTCTCATGCTGCTTAAAACTGGAATTAGATTCTGTTGCTCTTTTCCAATTAGTGTAACCTTCATTTACAAAACTAAGCAAATTGTGCTTCACTTCATTCACTTTTTGTGCCTTGAATTTGGGGACGAAAAAAATCGACAGGCAAAACAAAATGCAGCATCATTTATAATACTGTATTCATGCCATGGGTGGATTTTGTACCAACCTGGCTGGAAATTCCTTTTTCTATCTCCAAACTGGTGAAAAGGAAAATGTCATAATAGTGGTTGTTTTGGTTCATCAGTAGGTTTTGTAGCTATATCACTAATTGAACCAGATCGATTAGTGCTGCTGGTGCTACTGCCAGGAATAGAAAATAAATCGGTGCCCTTATTTTCATCGAGTTCTTCTTTATTTTCTGACTGTTTTTTTTTTCTTTCCCTACTTCCATATCATCATCATTGAACACAATTTTTTCAGGTTCAGTTTTGGTATCCTGAAAACTAACCTCAGCAGTTACAGGTGTAAGTGTTCTAATGTCCTCTTCATTTGGTTTAACAATTTTTTGTTGCCAAATGAAGTATTCCAAAATGCTAGGACATTTTCCCATTTTTATTGTCACTTTTCCACATTCACTTTCAATAAGATGCACAATATTCTACACAAACGATGAAACACAGACCACTATCATGATACCTTTTATTGTTTATATGCAAACTAACCTTAAACGTATTAAAAAGTACATAACATAAAAACCGAAAGAATGAATCGAACATGAGAAAAGCTGCTGTCCATATTAAAATAAAATTGACAGTTAAATACGTTAACCCTGTTTACGCAAACCACAGACACAAAAATAAAATTGTTGACAACAAAAACGAAAGTACGACCGCAGACCGAGAAACCAAGACTGACCGACCAACGGTTTGTGTACACTCTGACCGGTTGTTTGTTTCATGTTTCCGCCCGCACTCACCAAACTCTTTTAGTTTCGTTCTAAACACATGGAAAACATATTTCTTGTTGAATTTTATAAAAGACCATTTGACTTTTGACTCTGAAATTTCTCCGTCTTATCTGGGTGGGCCCGGACCCACCCATAGTGCCGCCACTGGGTGCATGACCACTGTTTACAATAACAAAAACAAAATTATGGAGTGCGTAGACAAAATTGTTGTAGCAGTTATTGAAACACCGCATCGTTCTCCCTGAAAAAGAATTCAAAACAGCTGTTGACATGTTCAAACTGAACTCCCAAGAGTTGTGGAATGAATTGAATGTCCTGTACAATCAAATGGATTACACAAATTGCCTTTATAAAAACAATCTGATGTATCTTTTACCTGAGACTTCAAAAATGTTTTTAAATTATAGCGTCATACCCGGGGAGGCAGAATGTATGAAACCCTTTACCTGAAGTACAGTGAAAGAAGGCTGACTTAGTGCACGCAGTGTGCTCAATTGAAAAGCACAATTGAGATCACTGAATTTCAATGAACTCATCAAAGATCACTTTGCAGCACAGGAGTGAAGGGCTGACTTCATTTACAAACAAATGAATTAAGATGTACCTGATTTGTTAAAATTGTTTATACTGTATTACCGAAACATAATAAATTGTCAGTAACCTAATAACCAATATGTATTATATGATAACAATATGTTTATTGTATTACAAAATTCATTTTTCTAATCATGGGCAGATGCAGAATTTCATGTCACCTGGAGGGGGGGGATAAAATATGCCCACCCATCTCTTAACAACATTCGTTTAGATACAGATAATTATTGTTACAAATAATATTTAGACCGATATTAGGAAGACAATAAACAGACACAATATTATGCTTTACAGCTGATTGAGATATTCAACCCCCAGGAAAACTATGTATGTCAATTTTTCTAACGTTCTGAGTTCATTTCATGTTTACAAGGTGTCTGAGACCCTTCCCTAGTTTTTAAACCGCGATATGCTATTGTTTTTGAGTCCATAACTCAACAAACAGATCAAAATAAAATACTATTTTGTTTTAAACAAATGAAATGTTATTCGTTATAATGTATTACCCTAAACGCAGAAATCTACACAAATAGGGAATAATTGTTCACGTATATATCAGAGCTGTGATTAGATTACTTATAGGCCTACCACATAATCACTTCATCATATGAGAAAACAAACATATAGGCCTTGGTTCCACAGTTGAATGACTTTCCTGTGCTTATGGGTTTCACGTTCTATACTACGCGACTTGAAATCTCGACCGATAAAAATGAAGTACTACATAAGTCTACAAATGTACACAGTAGTAACAGTATTTTAATTCTTCACATTTTGGTATATATTAAAAAAATTTAGCCCAAGAAATGAGTCAGTAAAAATAAAAAACCTAATAAACCCATCGCACACTCGATTTAGTACGTATTAAAATATAAACTGTCCTTACGCAAGAAGTTCTTCCTCTTTAACGTTAATTTTTTTTTGTACATGTAGTCCAGATCACGTAGATGATGTACATGGTATTTTAATTTAATAATATCCTTGCAATAACAAAATAAAATGTTATATCAAATTTCAATTTTTTTCAGTTATGAGGCATGAAAAGTAGCCTGCGAGATACTTTTTTCCTGTTCAAGATAGACTGATACAATAAGCAAGTCAATTATATAGAAAGGTTAAAATTTAATTTTGATCTAACTCCCAATGTTTTATGTTTATTGGTTCCAAATTATTGAGCAATTCGTACAAATATACTTCAATTACTGCCGCACTGCATACTGCCGCGCTCATCCGATTCCCGAGCTTTTAAAATGTGTTTCAGTTAATGCAATACGCTGTTACTGAAATCATTAGAAATACATTTAGTATAATTTAAGACTTAAAAGTGTGAATCTTGTCTGCAGAATTTAGGAAATCGTTAATTGAATTAAATTATTTAATAAATACAAATAATTATTACTTGAAGGACCAAGTAATAGTGTGTAATAGAAGCAAAGTAATACTGTACTTTGAAAACGAAATAAATCAAATAATAGAAAAAAGTAATAAAATACAAAGTAATAAGAAGCATACAAAATAAACTAAAGGCCAACATTATAACAAAAGCAATGCATTAAGTGCTATAAAAACAGTATATGAACATTTTCATATTTAAACCCTATTTCTTTTAATAAATGGTAAAATGTTGTTCTTTTAAAATCTGGTATGGTGATATCACTGTTGATACTGTTCAGCACCGAATTCACAGTTGGGGGCTCATTTCCTCTAAAAAAATTGTGAACTTTTGGACGAATAGTGCTCTTAACAAAGTCATCGTACTTGAGTCTACTGTTAAGCTGCTTTTAAGTAAAAGTTCTTTCCTAGCTTTTTTTGGTGTAACAACTAGCTCTTCTTTAGATTGTATCTTGAGTCTGTAAAACATTGCCCGGCTTATTCCCGTGATTTCACAAATCTCTTTAATAATGTTATTGTCTGATTTACTGGGATATTTTTAAAGAGTTGTAAAGACGCAAAATGATTCCTCCTTCCCCCTTTTTGAAAAATGTCTACAAAATGTGCACAGTAGTAACAGTAATGTAATTCTTCATACGAGCGTATTTTGGTATATTTTAAAACAATTTAGATCAAAAAATGAGTTGGTAAAAATAAAAAAAATAATAAAACCATCGCATACTCAATTTAGTATGTATTAAAATATAAACTGCCCTTAATAATGTACATGACATTTCAATTTAATAATATCCTTGTAATAATAAAATTAAAATAAAATTTCATATCAAATTCGAATTTTTTCGGTCTTGACGCATAAATAGTAATAAAAATTCATAAAAAAATATTAGCTTAATGTAGGCAGAGGGAGACCCTGTTGAAACATGAACAAAAGATTGGGAGCTTTAGTTGCTACCCTTTTATTGTCAAAAGGGCAATAAATATGTCATGAAACCCTTTTTACAGTTCGTAGGTACTAGCGTAGCCTATAATGATTTAAAAAAAAAAACCTGCTAAAGGAAATAAAACTTTCCTTTTGTTAAAGTATTTCAACTGTAGCATTCAGATTATAGCTGGCGTTATGTGCTGATCTTTTTCAGTACAAGCTGTTGTTTGTAACATTCATCGATTGCTTTTGAACTTGTGTCCAATGTGTTTTTATTGTACAGTAGAAGCCCGATATAGCGCGGTTGTCGGATGACATACTTTCCCCCACGTTATAGGCGTAACCGCGGTATATCGGAAGGTGACCTGTACAGTGACAAATGATGGGGAGGGAGGACCGGGAAAAAGGCTACAGCATAATGCACTACTATATACTGTACGTAAATTACATCACCAAATGTATCAATAAAAAATAAGAAAACTGTATTTTAATCCAATATTTTAATCTATTTTAATCCAATGGAATATAAAATACACTATTTATACATTGCTCACTTGACCTACTGTAGGCCTAATTGTTGGTCTTAAAAAAGTCCGTAATTGTTGTTTGACGGGATAATGCACAGCGTTTCTTTTCCACGTATTGTTTTATAAACGCGAGGTGCAGCAGATGAACATTATTAGATTCACTTTGCCTCTCCATCCACGAAATTACTTTGTTTATGTGTAATATCACTTCACTAACATTTGGAATAACTTCTTTCACTTCCACCCCATTTTCATTTCCATTATCGTCATCGTCTTCTTTTTCTTCGCAATTTGCATTTTGGACTGCATCGATGATATCTTTATCTCCTATACATTCTGTAACAGGCTCACCGTTGTCAACTTCTGCCCAGTCATTCAAGTCATCTAGAGTGAAGTTGCAATGCAGAGCACTACTCGCAGACTGTACATCACTATTAGTGAATCCGGCAACAGAGCAATTTCCATCGGCGATGTTTTGTTCAAAGGAACATTTCTTCCAGCAATTCTGAATCGTAGCCGTACTAATACTTTCCCATGCAAGACCTATTGAATACGCAACTGTTTTCAGGTTTATTGACTTAAGGTAAATTTCCATTTCCTCATCAGAATTCACTATAGCACTCAGAAGTTCACAGCGGTAATGCACTTTAAATGCTTTTATGATGCCTTGATCTAATGGCTGGATCAGTGCTGTAGTGTTTTTCGGCAAGAACATGACTCCGATTTTCCCATCTCTTGACTGTAGCATATCAGCAGGTGGATGTGCTGGACAGTGGTCAAGGGTCAATACAGCTTTTTCTTCGAGGTTGAGTGACCGCAGGTGGCTTCTCACAGATGGAACAAATTCTTCATGGAACCATTTACCGAAAATATCACTTGTCATCCAAGCATTTTTTGTATTACGATATGTGATGGGTAATGACGTCATGTTAACATGTTGAAAGCATCTAGGATTTCGGCTTTTCCCTATACAGAGAGGTTTAACTTTGTGGCTGCCTGATTTATTTGTGGCAAACAGGAGGGTAACTCTATCCTTATTTATTTTTAATCCAGATTTATTTATTGAATTATTCACATCCAGAGTTCTGGTAGGAAGCATTTGAAAATACAGAACAGTTTCATCACAGTTATACACTTGATGGTCATTTAAATCGTTATCGATCATTACTTTGTTTAATGCCTGAGGAAAAAGTGCTGCAGCTTCACTGTCACATGATCGTGCTTCCCCTTCAATGCTTATCTGGCTTATACCATGACGAGATTTCCATCGCGAAAACCACCCATCAGATGCATTAAAGTCACTGTTGCCATGTAAATCACTATGGAATTTCACAGCTTGAGCTCTAATAACTGGTCCTGACAGTGGCACACCTTCACTTCATTTTATTAAAAACCACCTGTACAGACACTCATCTAGTTCACTATCCTTACCTACTTTAGTCTTTTTTCTTTGCAACCCCACTTCACTTTCAACTGTGTTCACAAAACTTTTAAGTTTATCTTCTTCCTTCATCCACCCTCTAATTGTTCCTTCTGGGATGCCACACTCACATGATAAACTTGCCTTTGACTCTCTGTTCTTCACACGATCAATTATTTTGAGTTTATCACTCACAGAATATG
This sequence comes from Magicicada septendecula, assembly GCA_034769895.1. Taxonomy (NCBI): domain Eukaryota; kingdom Metazoa; phylum Arthropoda; class Insecta; order Hemiptera; family Cicadidae; genus Magicicada; species Magicicada septendecula. The sequence continues at coordinate 729,532,565 of CM068367.1, forward strand.
CTTTTCTTTTCTGCGACATCACAAAACTCTACACTATGCGAATTTATGACAAAGACTATACACTTTGATAAGATAATATCAGAGTATGATCTTATACTGTAATATAAGAGTATGAGGGAGAGAAGGGATTTAGTTGGCTGCTTGCCTTGGCATGAATTCTTAGAAACGTAGAGACTGTAAATACGGGGCAATTGTTTATGTCTACAGGTACACTTGAACTGGCAATTCTGGCTGTTGTTTACAACGCCGTTTCCAACAACAAGCCTTTGTTTACAATAAACGCAACGCATTCCAATGTGGCTACGGAAGTCACGATAAACAATTCATAATTTACTCACTCTCTACAAGTAAGAATTTTCGCTAATAATGGGCAACATACTCTTCACCGCGTTATATCCGAATCCGCGGTATATCGGGCTTCTACTGTATATATTTAGTGTATAAATTATTTGGTGTGTGTGTGTGTTCAAACAGTTTTTGCTACGGTCTATTTCTTGATGTATATAATATATTTAATAGTTATAATAGCTTTACTTCAAGATGTTTTTTCTTATTTGGAACACGTGTCGGGACACTTTGTGTTCCCATCCTCAGCCTTCCTGATTTTGAATCTTGTGAAGTACTTGTGTGTTGGTTGGTTGTTGTTATGGTTTCCTGTTGGCCTTTGGCATTTTAAATTGGTATTATTGTGTGAGATTGTGGTGTATATACAGTAAAACCTCATATTTACGCTCCCGCTTATAACACTATCCCGTCTCCATTACACTCTTTTTATACGGTCCCTGGACGTTTCATATACATACCCCTTAAATTTTAACCTCTTATAACGCTTCCAAGTCCCGCTTATAGCGGTTTTTACCCGGTCGAAAATGAGGAAAAATTCTGTATAAATTGTGAAACAGTACTGTATTTGAGATGTTTTAAAAGCGTGGTGAAGAAATTGTTGCTCTGACTGTACTGAAGGTCATTACACCCCAATTAGACGAAAGGAATTCCATCCTCTACCTGAAGATACCCTCCGGCCAGCAGTGTCGGGAATTGTACCTAACGGTACTTTCCTTTGCATGAAAGCAATTTAACACTCAAAAGTCTCCCTGTCAATATAGTACATTTCTGTCCTTTCGTATTAGTCATTCTTTGAATTCTTGGCAGTGCAGTTGTGATTAGTGCAAAAATGGCAAAGCGGAAATCTCTTTCTATAAGTGAAAAATTACAAATCCTCCGTAAGTATGACAAAAATTCTACGCTGAATCAAAATGATTTTTCTGAATCTGTGGAAATCCCTTCATCCAGCTTAAGAACAATCAAAATAATTGGGATGCTATTACCGATGCAGCGAAGGGTGGTTGCAAACGTAAGAAAGTGATATCCGGGAAATATGAAGATGTCGAGGAAATTGTTATTGAATGGATTCACCAATCCCGTGATGCTTCAATTCCATTAAGTGGCCCAATAATACAAGAGAAAGCACGAGAAATAGCAGGCAAATTGAACACAGACTTTTCTGCTTCAAATGGTTGGCTTGATAGATTCAAGCAAAGGCATGACATAGTGTATCGGCAAATCAGTGGTGAATCAGAGTCAGTTAGTGACAGTGATGTAAATGACTGGCAAAGTGAAGTGCTACCTAGGCTCATTAATAATTATGCGCCGCGCGATGTGTTTAACGCGGATGAATGTGGCTTATTCTTTAAGCTAATGCCCGACAAGTCATATGTGTTCAAAGGGGAGAAATGTCACGGTGGCAAATTAAGCAAAGAAAGGGTAACTGTGCTTGTTGCTGCAAATGCCGATGGATCTGAAAAATGTTAATGTTGGGGAAGTCACCTAGACCCCGATGTTGTAAAAACATTAAACGAGTGCCTTGTGAGTACAAAAATCAAGCACGTGCCTGGATGACTGGTGAGTTGTTTGTCACTTGGCTCAAAGACTTAGACCAAAAAATGGTAAAACCAATCACAAAATCCTGCTTTTTGTCGATAACTGTCCAGCTCACCCGAAAAATGTGAATCTGAAAAATGTAGAACTAGCATTCCTGCCTCCCAACACAACCAGTAAACTCCAACCAATGGACCAGGGGATCATAAAAGTGCTCAAGCATTTTTATCGAAAGCGTGTTGTTCTACGATATCTGCAGTGCATCGACTGTGGAGCCGAAAACCGTATCACCTTATTGGACGCATGAATTTCATCTCCGCTGCATGGGAAGGGATCGATGCGCAGACCATCGCCAATTGCTTCAATAAAGCAGGCTTTTTTAAGGTAATATTCTGAATGTTGTTAGATTAGGCTATTATCGAGCTTCTGTATAAACCTTTTTTGTTTCGACAGGGGGTTAATTTTCTTTTTTTAATTTCTTAGGGACATGGTGTAACACCCGGTGAAACAAATGCCCCTGTCACAATTAATAATGACGAGGATTGGGCTGCTGTACGGGAGAAGTTAGGAGATGTTAACTTGGAAGATTTTGTATCAGTTGACAATGGTCTAGTGACATCAGAAATCCGTGATGTCGACGACATGATTGCGGATCATGCTGCCGCTACCGTCCAAGATGAAAACTGTGATGAGGAAATTGAATCTGCAGAGGAAAATGTCCCCACACGAAATGAAGCTCTCGGAGCAATAAATCTGCTCCGAAAATACAATATCACTGTTACTCCTGGCGGCGTATCAAGTGACGTAAATAGGTACTTAAACAGCACAGAAAATGTAATCATTCATAACAGTAGTACACACACTCGACAAACATCAGTGAAAGACTTTTTTAATAGGAAATGAGCTAGAATTTGCATTTTGCATTGTAACTAATGAACCATACTGTAATTATAAATACAGTACTGTAATAATGTGAAGTACTTGTGTGTTGGTTGGTTGTTGTTATGGTTTCCTGTTGGCCTTTGGCATTTTAAATTGGTATTATTGTGTGATATTGTGGTGTATATACTGTATTAGTAATTTGTGTATTTTTGATGTTACTGCTTTTAAATATATAAATCTAATTTGGCCACACATGCAATAAACACTGGACATGAATTCACAGACATAACCAACATGACACTGTAACGGAACAGATCTGAGGGGTTTTCTTTATTGCAATTGTAAATGTAATACAAGGTTTACCCAAACCGGGCCTCAGTTTTAAACAATAAGCATTCTGTCTCGGGGCACCAAGACGCACATTTTGTCAGCGCCCTGCAATAAGCACTGTTTCTTGAGGCGTTGGAATGCGAACCTGTGCGCGGATGATTGCGCCTCCGTTGGTAAAAAGCACGAATTTTTTAGCGAGCCTTTGGACTATGATACATCGGCCAGACTCGCTCCCAAAAAGGAAATTGGAGTTTAACTAATTAACCTGCCACGTGAGTGTATTGACAAATCACAGCGCAAGCTGTTGAACCTGTAGCGGAAGTAGCCGCTAGAGACATTTTGGGTAGCGTCAGTTGGTCGACTACACAACATACGTCTGGCCAGGCGTACACCAAGACTCGCGAGTCAAAAAATTTATTAAAAATCTTAAAAGTGAGTTTAACTAAACAGCAGATCAACATGAGCAAATTGTGAGACATTAATTAACCAGTCATATCAAAATTAACAGTGAACCCTATTCGGACAAAAAAGTGAACAAAAATGGACTAAATTCAACTCGTGGTCGTCATGGACACAATTCCAGGAAAGTAATCATTTAAAAAACTGACTAACAAATTATAATCAATGAAAAGCGCTAAATCTAAATAACTGGGGTAAAAAAGCTTGAATGAATGAGTGTATGAGCAAGCTGGGTTGCTTTATAATAAAAATATTTAAATAGTTATTAGCATAAGTAAATCACCATGTAATTTTTTTTCTTTTGCATTTATGAAAAGTAATTATAAAAGATCAGTAATAGTCTTGAAAAAAGAAATGAAAAGCGAGTAAACTTAAGAAGGATATGAAGAAATGTTAAATAAAAATGAGTTAAATTAACAATGCAAATGAGAGTTGAGTACGTTAATGATATAACCCTAAGTCACGCTTAGCATTCACAGGTTCGTGTGACGAACTCCTGGCCATGCAAGGTAAGCTATGAATTTCGTTATAAATTAAAAATGTGGTAGAGTAATAAATAAAACTACAACACTAATAAAACACGTACCTCACAAAGGCACTGTAATGAACATTTAGGAAAATTTATAAATATACAAACACAAAACAAACTAATACCTGAACAAATACAAATCAGTACAAAACATGACACAATTTTCAAGACTAATCAAGACACAGTTTTCATGACATGGATTCAGCAAGATTAAAACCCACACACTGACCGATATCTGGACGATACATTTGTTATCCGCCCTCATGGTCACGAAGAACTACAGGCTTTTTTACACCATCTAAACTCAATACACAATTCAGTTCAGTTTACCATGGAAGTGGAAGCGAGTGCTGAAATTTATTTTTTGGATGTACTAATATCACGAAAACTGTACGGATCTCTAGGTCATCGAGTGTACAGGAAATCTACCCACACTGATATATACCTTCATGCAACTTCACATCATCACCCTGCACAAAAGCAAGCCGTTCTCAACACACTTTTTCATAGAGTGAAGAGGGTATCTGATGATGAACATTTCCTTGAGGAGAAAAAACACCTAACGGACGCTCTTGAAAGGAACGGATTTAACAGGGATGCCAATACATAAAGGATTTAAGAAAACCGGAAAACCTTCAGAAACACCTACAGCAGACGATAATAACCACAAAGCATACTTACCATACATGAAAGGTACCACAGACAAAATTAACAGTATGTTGAGGAAATACGGCATTAAAACAGTGTTTCGACCACATAAGAAGCTGTCACAATTTTTGAAACAAATCAAAGATAGCATCCCGTTCAACACTGAAGGTATCTACAAAATTCCATCCCGTTGCGGAAAGTTTACATTGACGTGATTTCCACAAGAGTGCAAGAACATGTCAGACATACGAAGAACTCGTCAGTTGAAAAGTGCAATTGCTGAGTATTCAGCCTTAATGAATCACATGGTAAACTTTGAAGACGTATCTATAATAAGATCATGTAATAGGTATTATGACAGATTGATCCTAGAAGCAATAGAAATTAATAAACACAAGAATAACTTCAACAGAGAAACCGCCACACGTAGCAAGACTTGCTGCCCTTTATTTTCTGGTTTGACTGCACGCGGGTTGACTGACCACACAGACAATGTACAAAGCGTAATGCCTACAGAGCAGGGTCCACTAACCGGACCACCCACCGCCACTTCTACACTACATAACTGAGTTCGCGTGCCGGCGTTTTTGTCACTTAGACCTGAGGATATTCATTGTAATATGAGTGAAACATTGTCATACAAGACATTTTTGACATGGTCCATACCGAAAGAAGATTTTAGAAACATAATGAACACCGGCTGCGGAAGCCTACGTGAGAACACAATACCCTAATCATCTGGTAATATTGGCTTAAATTAATTACAGATTCTTAAATTAAAATTGGCTTCTTAAATTATGCAGCTTGTTAGTTCACATGGGTCAACCGTCACTTTCTCTCCTATTATCCAGATCACACCCTGTTTTTTTAACACAGTTTCTGTAATCCTTTTGCCTTCACGTTCCATAATATTTCACTTGCTTCATACCTTGAAATTAACTTAAGCAATAGAGTTTCAATATATGGTCATTTTTAGTACAGTCACTTGGCTCTTCATTTAATGTATCAGGCTTAAGGAGGGGGCAGTGTTACGACATTACAGAACATGCTACATGTTTCTCGGCTATTCCAGTGGAATCCGGCTGTAATGTGTGTGTGCGTACGTATTGCTGCTACTTTGATACTTTGAGATGGAGGACACTTATGAGACTGATCCAGATTTCACCAGTCCGCACGTGCTGTGTGCAAGGCTGCAATCAATTACATTCTGGTGTTTTCTAGTAGCGTTCTTGACGCGTAGTGTGGAATATTCTGGTATCTCAACAGGGTATAAATACAAGGCTTCAGCGACGCTTAGTTCAGTTATTGTCGGCGATTCACATTCGAAGTGTTGTGTTTTATAATTGTGTGGGACAATTGTGTTTTATATTAGTATTTTATATTTTATTGTGTGTAAACAATTTTTATTTGATTTTTTTGTAACAGACTATCTTGTTGATTACAAACTGTTTAATTGTGATAATTAAAGCTGGTGATTAGTGACTTAATTGGTGTCTTGTATTTTGCTTTCCACTGTACAATATGATGATCAGTAGACTGTCGTAACAGTATCTTTCGCCAACTATTCAAAATAATAAGCCTGTCAGGAGAATGAGTGTGCAAATATATTACTGCATGTAAGAATTCGAAGTACTTTAGTATTATATTTGATAAAACATCAGATGCTGCACATGTGAATGTCTCAGATTATAAGATTTGTTGAAATTAAACGCAATTCTGTTTATATCAAGGAAGTCCTCGTAGATTTTATTTCTGTAGAAGTGAAAACAGTGGAGAGGATCGCAGAAGCTATTACAAGTAAACTTGAGAGAGATGGATTGAATCTTAGCGATTGCAGAGGTCAGTTGTATGACGCAAGCAACAACGGCTGGTAACCATTCAGTAGTTCAGAAGAGAATATTAGATTTGAATCTACTAGCTGTGTTTGTTCCCTGTGACAACCATTCACTTAACTTGGTTGTAGTTCATGCAGCTCATGTAAATGTTCAGACATTGACATTTTTTTGGAACAGTGGAATGTCTATTCACCTTCTTTTCCTGTTCCACTCATAGATGGGGAGACTTCGTAAATATTATACTAAAAAGACATTGTTATACCAGGTAGATTTCAAAAGCAGATGCGGTGAAAGTAATATCTACTGTGGTGGATGAAGTGATCGCTGCACTGGAGAAACTGAGGCATACACCGACTGAAACAATCGACACGAGGGAAGATGCAGCATTAATAATTAATGCGATAGAAAACTTTAATTTTCGACCTTTCTCTTTTTATGGACAGATATTCTTTCTTCTATGGACAAAATCCAGAAAACTTTGCAGACCAAAGTAATAAGCTTTATTCAAGCATTGACACTTCTGGAGACGCTAATGGACTAATTAAAAGTTTGGAGGAATGAGCTGTGTGACAATGTCATTACTAAGGCAGAGTAGGAATGTAATATATGGGGTGTCAGTATCACAAAAAGGATAAGAAGGAATCGCACATGCCAGGGGCATATGCAGACGACTCTGGATTAACCGTTCGGCAAGAAATGCGATGTTCTCCAATAGAAATTTTGGACAAACTGTCCGTTGACATTTCAAGCCGTTTCTCTAACATAACAAGAGTTAGAAAAACGCTTTGGGTTCCTCTGTAATTTTGAGGTGTACGTAAATGGTGGGTATATTCATTTTAAGGAACAGCTTTCCCAAATTAATATCAAGTGCACATAGCTTGCAAAACTCTATCCACATGACCTAAACAGTGAAGAATTGTTCAATGACTTGAAAAACGTCACATTTTTTATTAAAAAGGGCAAAAGTTAGCTGAGAACAAATGGAATTTACACCTCAGAGACTTCTACAATACATTTCTTCAATGGGATTAGAAGCCTACAAAACGCTAGCAACAGCTTTAAAAATGTTTTCTTACTTTACCAGTTTCTGTGTCTTCTTGTGAGAGATCGTTTAGTAAACTTAATTAATTAAATAGTACCTACGATCAACAATATCTCAAGACAGTATCAAATCTAGCGATACTTTCAATTGTAAACGACATTGCTTCATTTTTAGATTATAGTCATTTAATAACTGACTTTGCAGCAATTGGAGCAGGAAAGTTACTTTTTAGAACGTCTTGTTTTAAATATTTATTAATATTAAAAACAAATATGAAGTGTTCATTAATAGAAGATGGAACCGTAGCCTGTATTGGTAAGTGAGTTTTATTGGTAAGTGTATTTTATTTCTTTTAATGTAGTTCTTTGTTTAACTTTATGTTGCTTTAGGATATTGTTTTGACGATGGGCTTTAGACCTACAAGGAATTTGGATGTTTTTATTAGGCATTTTTATGTTATACTTTTTTTGTATTACCGTACTACACTTTTTATAGTCTACATTTGTTACTAATAATTGTATACAAACTGAATACCAGTAATATTAAACTTATAATATATAAATTTCTTAATTTTGACTTAAGACATTTTCTGGACGTGCTTTCATATAAATATATACACATTTGCATTTATTAAGTACTTTGTTCACTGGATGGTTCTTCATTTTTGCTCTTTTGCCCCTTTTAATTGTGAAGGCCAGGTGGCCAAAAAGACTAGATATGCCACTGCGGACAGTGCTTCCCAGTTACTCACGACATCGCTCGCGACTGTGCTTGCGGGACTGTTTACATTAGCAACTTGGTCTGTTTAGTCTGTCGGACAGAAAAAAATATGCAATTTCTCGCCAACTTTACAGAACTTGGAAGTAAAAATTATCCCCTCCCCCTTCAACTATCATTTGTATTTATAGATAACTAGCGGGATACCCGTGCTTCACTACAGTAATTATCAGGAAAAAACAGAATGTAAAGTCAGAAAATAAAATTAGGTTATTTGTGAAGCTTAGATACCGGTATTTTGAAACTAAGAGAAACTATTTAAGCTCGATCAATTTGAAGATAATCAAGCTTGATGAATCAACTATTAAAGCTTGAAAATTAATGAATTATTAAAAATGACACTGTATTATTTAGTTAGAGAGGGTAAGCTAAGTTTCTGTTAAAGATTAAGACAGTCCTTTATTGTAAGCCTAACAACAATAAAATAGATGGGCTTAAGCCCTTTGATCCCGTTTTTGGTCTACATAGCCAGGCATAGTAGGCATGTAGGCATGTAACTTGCTTAGCATATACTTTCAGTTGCTCCCTCAGATTAAGTGCTCAGGACCTCCCTGTAAACAACATTCCTGGTTTTGCTCTCTGGCTGGAGGATGACCAGGCTGTCAGGTGAACTGACTCTGGAGAACCCCACCTACAACTGGCCATGGGAGAAACGGTCACTCCTCAGATCCACACCAGCCACTATCAAACTCTACCCCTGTGCCTTATTGATGGTCATGGTGTAGCACACCGTAACGGGAAACTGCAGACGTTTGAACTGAAAGTGGTAGTCTGATGGGATCAGGGGATGAAGACAGTTTCTCCCTTACCGACGCCTGTGAAAATCTTGCCTTCGATGACATGTTTTTGCAGTCTTCACCTGAACCCTGGTGCCATTGCACAGTTTCGGAGGGTTTAGATTGTGCGTTATAAGCCTCGCGTTGGCGTGCCATATATGCTAGTAGAATTATGCAAATTTAGTTGCATAAATTAATTATTCAATTAATTAATTTTGACAGAGTAATTAATCATATCTCTGTTTTATGGATTTTATGTATATTTGAAGCCTAAATTAATTATGCAAATTATATTATTGAATTACCAAACTTTATCGCGTTCCACCTGTTGAGCGTGATTGACAACAACACACATTATGTATACTATAAATGACAACAAGTGTAATAAAGTAATAAATACTAATTACCTTTTATCTTGCTTAAGCTCTCCGCTGATAATCCATATATAATAGAGTTAATCTTGTTCTTTGAATACAATGATTGAAAGATGTCATGTGTAAGTATACTTAGTTGTGTCAGACAATTCGTATCAATTGGGGTGACAATGAATAACATGACTCGTACGCCCAAGGTTTACATTATGCACTAGATTTTATTCAAACTTCGCATATATTCATCATTAGTCGATGACATTAAATTAAAACATCATTTATGTGATAATAATCGATAATACATTACATTTGCTCGTTGATTGTTTCTCTAAAAATTCATTTCGTTATAGTACTTAGTTATAGACAATTAATTTATGATTTCTTTACATATTACAAATTTACTCTTACTCATGGATTTATCTTTCACTTATACTTTCGCAATAATTATCGTTTAACTTTACTCTAACTTTTATTTAATTCTGACTCTTAATTATCTCAGAGGTGTTTATCTTTTTGAGCAGCAGGACAGTGGTGACTTATATTAGCAATACATGAATATTTTACTTTTGGTATGTATCCGTATTCTACGGCGTGTCTACGGAGATCTCCTGTCTTCCTTGCTCCTTGGAATGGTTGATAATCTGGCTGTCACCTTCATCGCTGGTTTGCTGGTCACTTTTCACTATCACAAGGTTCTCACTCCGGTGTCTATTCTCTTTTAAATCACACCCGTAAAAGTTATTTGTGTGGCGTACGTTTAATTGTACGATCACTTAGTTCCGCATTGTTCAATTCGCGATTTATTAGTTTATGATTATGGCTTTACCACATTATTAATATTTATCGAATATTTGTAGTTTTTAGTTTATCGTTATATCTTATACACTCACGAACTTTTCCATTACTTTATCTAAACGTAAGTATCTGATGTAAAGAGTACTTTAGTTCGGTACACAATCGAGATGTTTAGCTCATAGTTTTAATTGTCTTTCGCGAATTCGCACTATCAGTATTTGAGCGTATTTATACAACTCGTTATCGTATCAACTATTTATTCAAACTAAGTCTCGTTCTTGAGTTCTATTTTGATATATACAACGACATTCTCTCCGCACTTCTCGACTCGTCAGTATATTAATCAATCACAAAGTCTGTTTAAGATTAACTTAATTCACAGTTGAGAATAACTCCATGACTGAAATTTCTAATTGTTCCAAGACTGATAATAAGTCTTCTGATTTCGTACTGGTAAATCACATAGACTCCCGACACTTATAATACTTTGACGAAACAAGATATCACTAACACTCCAAAGAAATTGTCGCAACGACGCCGAGTGGTTTTTTAATTCACTTTGATATTAAGAAAACTAAGACAAACTGAGAGCTCGCTCAAGTTTGTCATCAGGTTTTATGACTCCTAATCCTACTCTTTGTTCTTCTCTAGATTCTGTCTTTTCCCACCAATTTCATTCCTATTGGGTCTCGTCCCTGTTTTCCCCGAAGTCTCCACCTTGAGTCGTTCTCTGGGCGACTCAACTTCGTCCTTATTCGTTCTCGACTCTTGTTCCTATGGTAACGTCTTTTTCGAGAACCGCCTTTACCAAACTCTTGTTTCTGATAGGTTGGCGTTACAAACGTAAAACACAAAACAAATTAATACCAGAACAAATACAAATCAATACAAAACATGACACAATATTCAAAGCACTCAACATCGAAAATACACAAAATACAAAAACAGATACCACAACCACACACAATAATGCAACTTTGAAGGACCAAAGACCAACAAACTACCTTAATAACATCCAGAAGCCAACACACAAATACTTCACCAGAAACAAGATGGCGAAGGCTGAAGATGGGAGAACAAGATCTCCCGAAACATGTTCCTAAAGGAAAAAAATATATAATATATATAGGAGAGAGATAGTTATTTACATTCAAAGAGAGAATTGATAACATGATATCATAGTAAAACCGATGGCGTAGAGAGAGAGAGAGAGAGAGAGAGAGAGTGAGACCCGTTACATAAACACGCAGAGAGAGAGTGAGATGCAACAGTAATCTACTAAATGTGTGTGTGCGAGAGAGAGAGAGGGAGGGAGAGAGATAGTTTTACTTGACAGATAGTTACTTACATTCAAATGTGTGAGAGAGAGTTTATATCGTGATGGATAACTGCGTCTAGAGACAGAGAGAGAGGGAGGGAGAGAGAGTTACTTACATTCAAAGAGAGAATTGATAACATGATATCATAGTAAAACCGATGGCGTAGAGAGAGAGAGAGTGAGACCCGTTACATAAACACGCAGAGAGAGAGTGAGATGCAACAGTAATCTACTAAATGTGTGTGTGCGAGAGAGAGAGGGAGGGAGAGAGATAGTTATTTACATTCAAAGAGAGAATTGATATCGACAACAATCATGATCATATAGTTTGAATTTCCCACCACAGACAAATGTTGGCAGATCTGTTCTATACACAATAATGCAAGATTGGTAACCCTGATCATATATTATTAATATACACTATAACACATCAAGTTGAACCCCCACCCACCGCCCACCACCCACCTCTGATATGCAAATCAGCTTAATTAAAAAAAATAAAAAATTATATTCGCGGATGCGGGTGGTCCATTGAACCCCACCCCACCCCCCTTGATATGCAAATCAATTACAGATTACCACTGTTACGACTCATAGAGAAAGACCACCCGATAACTATGCCTTTTAGGGCCTGGGAGTTGCATGAGTATCCTGCCTTACCACAGACTAAAAGGCAGAATTGGATTGTCAAGACCTCGAGTCAGCTAGAAAAACCACGTTTTGTTGTGTTAGCGTTTCAGACAGCAAGAAAGAATGTACTGACAGCACACGCCGATGAATTCGATCACTTGCCAATGCGAGACTGTTTCTAAACGACAAGTATTATCCTTACGATAATTTAAACTTGGATATTGGAAAAGACTGTTTTGCATTATTGTACAATATGTACGCCAGTTTTGAAAGTTCGTATTACCACCGTCTAGACGCCAGCCCACTACTGACACCAGAATTATTCAAATCAAAAGCCCCGCTGTTTGTATTCGATTGTAGCAAACAAGACGATACGCTTAAGTCTTCAACGGTTGATGTACGTTTAGAATTTGAATCGTCAATGAATTTTCCTGCGCAGACTACTGCCTACTGTATGATACTACATGATTCGCTTGTAGAATATACACCATTGTCCAACACAGTACATAGACGTGTTTAAGTCTTATTTTATACATATTTTGTAAATACTAGTTTTAAATATATATATATATATATATATATTTTCATATTTGTAACAATATAATATTGGAGCTGTGTGTATGTATTTTAAATGTAAAACTAGTTTAGATATATTTTCATACTTGTAACAATATAATCTTGGAACTGTGTATGTTTTTTTTTTTAATTGTAAAAACTAGTTTAGATATATTTTCACACTTGTAACAATATAATAGTTTAGATATATTTTCATACTTGTAACAATATAATCTTGGAGCTGTGTATGTATTTTAATTGTAAAAAAACTAGTTTAATATAATCTTGGAGCTGTGTATGTATTTTAATAAATGTATATAGTACACACTTTATTATTATTTGTATAACCCACTCCCATAATGTACATAGATTTTTTTTTTTACTTACTTGCAACAAACTAGCGAGTGTTGTCCACACACGTACCCTTAAATGACAGACGTTGTATGCACACTGAAGGCTCGCACGCTTAAAATTCAGCTATACCTAAAATATATCTTCAATTAGAAGTGTAATATAAAAAGTACGGTAAGAATATATTTCAGAAATTGTAATTTGATCACACACACACATACTTATTTGAATGAGTCATGTATTAAATTCAATAAATAATGCACTTGATAATGTTTTAATGTGAATAATTTTTACGTTTAAATAAAATCTGTACATACAATAAAATTATGTAGTGTAATATAAATTACGTTTAAATAAAATCTGTACATACAATAAAATTATGTAGTGTAATATAAAAAGCACGACAAGAATAACTTTCAGAATTTTGTAACAGACATAGTAATTTGATCACACACACCACACACACATACATATTTGAACGAGTCATGTATTAAATTCAATAAATAATGCACTTGATAATGTTTTAATGTGAATAATTTTTACGTTTAAATAAAATCTGTACATACAATAAAATTATGTTCACTTATTAACGTATTCAAAATGTTTCATGTACACTTACCAAACTAGCGTACGTTGTCTACACACCCCTTAAATGACGAACGTTGTGTATATTGAAGCTTGCACGCTTAAATTCAGCTATACCTAAAATATATATCTTCAATTAGAAGTGTAATATAAAAGTACGGTAAGAATATATTTCAGAAAATTGTAACAGACATAGTAATTTGATCATACACACACACACACACACACACACACATACATACTTATTTGAACGAGTCATGTATTAAATTCAATAAATAATGCACTTGATAATGTTTTAATGTGAATAATTTTTACGTTTAAATAAATCTGTACATACAATAAAATTATGTAGTGTAATATATAAAGCACGACAAGAATAAATTTCAGAATTTTTAACAGACATAGTAATTTGATCACAACACACACACACATACTTATTTGAACGAGTCATGTATTAAATTCAATAAATAATGCGCTTGATAATGTTTTAATGCAAATAATTTTTACGTTTAAATAAAATCTGTACATACAATAAAATTATGTTCACTTATTAATGTATTCAAAATGTTTCATGTACACTTACCAAACTAGCATGTGTTGTCTACACACCCTTAATGATGAACGTTGTGTATACTGAAGACTCGTAAGACGTACAATAATAATACAAAACAGTCTTCCAACTATTAAAAAATGCTGTTGTACGTAGTGATAATTTCACGATGTATCAAGCACACGCAGACAGTCGAATGAGAAATTGCAGCTGATTTTCTTCGTGTATATATTGTACACTGGTAGTGGGGACAGCTTGTGTCCGTTTTGGGAGTAAATACTTTCTAATCCGTAAGTAATCCGACTGACTGTCACCGCTGCTAATGACTGTCATGTGTCAAATTAGGAAGTAGGACGCACCGATTTAGACGATGTAATCACGGTCAATGACCCTTGGCTTAAGTTAGTGAATAATAACTATATCTAATTCTGTATCGGTGTGTGTGTGTGTGTGTGTGTGTGTGTGTGTGTGTGCATAGTTAATCTTTTCTATATTAGATCTCTGTACAAAAATTGGTTGAATGCCATTTAGTATGCTAATTACCGCGCTGAATATAACTTTCTAAAACCAGTTAAAGTGTACAGTGGTGTAAATATATATTTAATCATTTAAAACAAATTATGGTTTATTTTAATTTATTTCGTTATAAACCTCTGAACATGCAAGCAATTATTTGTAAAGTACATTAAATTATGTGAAATGCTACACCGAAAGATTCAAATCATACCTTATTGGTGCTGTCAACTATTTGAATGTGGGAATTTCTACCGACGTTTGCAACAGCAGCAGCAATACACAATACGCATTACATTAAAACTAGCACGATTATATTATTCATTGATGTACAAACAATTTACATAGCACACACACAATAGGCTAACATTTATTGTGAAGCCGTTAACGTATGGATTTGTCATCTGTAACAGCATACGCACAGGTAATTATAAACTAGGAATTTCTTCCAACGTCTGTGAGCGAGAGAGAGAGACATGATATATCACTGTAAAACCGATTACATAAAGAGAGAGAGAGAGAGAGTTTATATCGTGACGGATAACTGCGTCTAGAGACAGAGAGAGAGGGAGGGAGAGAGAGTTAATTACATTCAAAGAGAGAATTGATAACATGATATCATAGTAAAACCGATGGCGTAGAGAGAGGGGGAGAGTGAGACCCGTTACATAAACACGCAGAGAGAGAGTGAGATGCAACAGTAATCTACTAAATGTGTGTGTGCGAGAGAGAGAGAGAGATGGAGGGAGAGAGATAGTTATTTACATTCAAAGAGAGAATTGATATCGACAACAATCATGATCATATAGTTTGAATTTCCCACCACAGACAAATGTTGGCAGATCTGTTCTATACACAATAATGCAAGATTGGTAACCCTGATCATATATTATTAATATACACTATAACACATCAAGTTGAACCCATGCATAGGTTGGTAAACCTGATCATATAGATTTAATATACATTATAACACACAACAAATTTGAACTCATGCAAAGGTTGGTAACCCTGATCATATATTATTAATATACACTATAACACATCAAGTTGAACCACCACCCACCCCTGATATGCAAATCAGCTTTATTAAAAAAATAAAAAATTATATTCGCGGATGCTGTGCTCCTTTGAACCCCACCCCACCCCCACCCACCCCCTTGATATGCAAATCAATTTAGTTAAAAAAATCAAATTAAAAAAATTTATTCGCGGATGCTGTGCTCCTTTGGGATGCTGCGGGTCCAGCGGTGGTGGGGAGAGTGTGGGAAAAAATCTTGGACCGTGGGAACGGCGGCATCTCTTTGATCTAGACCGTGGGAAAGGCGGCATTCCTTTGTGCGTCAGGACCCTCATTTTCCCTCTAAAAAACCATAATGTGTGTTGTCAATCACGCTCAACAGGTGGAACGCGATAAAGTTTGGTAATTCAATAATATAATTTGCATAATTAATTTAGGCTTCAAATATACATAAAATCCATAAAACAGAGATATGATTAATTACTCTGTCAAAATTAATTAATTGAATAATTAATTTATGCAACTAAATTTGCATAATTCTACTAGCATATATGGCACGCCAACGCGAGGCTTATAACGAATTTTGTTAGTTAAGAGAAGCACAGACAAGATAGAATTAATTGTTAAAACTTAAACACACCGCTCAATTGTTTACACATTAACTAAAATATGTTAATTAATTAAATATGCATAATATATGCAGCATATAATATTGTATATGGCTTCCCAACGCGGGGCAATGGAAGGTATATCCTGGTAGACAACAGTGATAAAATTAGTCAATCACTGTATCCAATTTTAATTATTAATTGATTATTTAATTAATGCACTAATTAGTATATAATTCGTGACGTTGTAAGGAAAGTAAAAAAAATAAACATTAGACTTCCAGGAAGCGTACAGTTGAAAAAAGCTGCATTATCGGTGTCACGGTTTTTCGCGGTTAGGCGTTAAAGTTTTCGAAACCCTTTCTTAGCGAGCACCTAAAAGCCAAGAGGAACATACGTGCCGAATTTCAAGTTTGTAGGCTTTATAGTTATGGAGATTTCGTGATGAGTGAGCGAGTGGTATTTGGCTTTTATATATATATATATATATATATATATATATATATATATATATATTAATATAATTTGTGATGTTTTCAATTTGTTTCTTCTGCAAGTAGATAATATTGTATATTCTTTTTAACACCTGACGCACGTTTCACTGAAAAATATCAGTATCATCAGAGGTTTCTAAGTGAATTAATAACAATCGTAATAATTCTATTAATATAAAAGTAACGAATAATCGAATTTGTATCGATTTTAACGTAAAATAAAATAACTGATAATCGATTTAGGTCGATTAGTTAACGATTGTTTTAATGTTTATTTCTTCAGCAGCTGTTTTCTCGGTTATATTTGAAATTGTGTTTATATGTATTTTATTCACATTTATTTTTATTTTTTTAGTAAATTTATAATTTTAAATAGATCGTCTTGTTTTGTTTTTATTTGGGTTTGTTCTTTAATTAATAAATTATTGTTATTGACATCACAAATTATATAATTACTGCAAGAAACATCGAGTTACTTATATAGAAAATATATATATATATATATATTACCCCGTACCACTTCAACTACCATTTTCATTTAGAGATATTTCATCTACCTTTCTACAGTGGATTATTATGACCTTCTTTTCAGGATACTTTATTTATCAAAATTAAGTACTTTACTCTTGTTAAAACGTGAAACGTTCGTCTTAAACTACCTCTTCCCCATATACCATCTTCACCAAAATCAATAGGCCGTGAGTCCTCTACAACTCGGGCACATGCCCAAAAAATTATTTGATTCTGTTTGAATTTGTTCACCACAGAAAAAATTCTACACAGACACTTTTCAGAAAATGGCTCTTCTTCATGTTTTGAGGATAGTACAATCAGAATCAGCCCTTATCTCGAACACGATTTTTTTCGCGATCACCATACTTCCATTTCCTTACGGAACATGGAAGTAAAAATGCATTTAACATTTCTCAAACAACGGTAATTGTTAAAAATAAAATAATTTTGTTGCCGGCAATAAAATTATAATTTTTTATTTTAATTTAAATGATCTATGCATGAAGATGTGTCGTCCTGGCAGGCAAGAATATCTCCATTGTGGAATGTTTACGTTTTCAAAGTTTTATTATTGTGACTACCGCCAATGGAAAGGCAGGCAGGACACACCCACACAATTTGTTTTATTTCTGGTTTCACTCATGTTTATTTTCTTAGCCTACGTCTGCACGGTTTTTAAATGGAAAGTGCCGAAACCCACACAACAACGCGTGCAAGCCGAAAAGGTGTCCAGCGTGGACAGAGATTTGCTTCCTGTGGATCGTTGGCCAGTGTAACTACACGTGTTTACAGAGGAACGGTTCATAGACAGACTTTTCGCCTTTAGCGAATGAACCCTCTACAAGATGCTCAGGATTGATGAGCGACTCTGGAGCGCTCCTTCTTTTCCGCGTGTTTGTTCTGTGAAACGTACAGTGTACAGTAGATTCGCAAATTTCCTCTGAGCAACGCTCCATACACGGTGGACCCTCATACACACTAAAACCTGCTTTGATGTTTTGATTACGGCGATGATAATATTAAAACTTTGGGAACTTGAGCACTACTTAATGGAGATCAAACATTAACTTTTACAAGCCTTTAAGTTGTAGGCATATTTTGTAAGATAATAATTTAAAGCAATAAATGTTTTAATAAATTAATACAATCTGTGTACTTATTTCTATTATGATATAAGAATTACAAACTAATACAGTGGAAACCGTTTAACGCGAAATGACGGGGACCAGTTACTTTTTTCGTGTTAAGCGAATTTAGTGTAAAACGAACAAATGTGAAACAAAAAGAGATGAGCGAATACTGTAGGTTACTTACTATAATGTGTAGTAAAGTAAATCAATAAAGAATAGTTTATTAAGGTTATTAAGAATAGTTTATTAAGAATAATAAAGTCAGTATAATAAAATAAAGTTAGTATACTATAACTGTTCTTAACGATTTAGGTTTTCTTGTACAGTTATTGTATGTACATCGGCGGTAATGAAACTTATTTTTGAGGTAAGAAGATGAAATTGTCAAATACAGTGAAAACCGTTTAACACGAAGACGGTTAATACGAAATATCGCTTAACACGAAATATGGCTCAGGTCCCGATCGCTGCATGTATATTACAGTTACAATGTGTACTGTTAACACGAAAGTTTTACGTGATGAATATCGGTTAACACGAAAAATTTTTGTTGAAAATTTTTTTGTTGGCATTTCAATTACTGGTTAATAAATAAATCCATTCATGCACGCCCAAAAACGTGTTTTAAAGAATTTAAAGGAATCCCTTCGTCCTCTCTAAGAAAGTGTAGGTAGTAGACAAACAAAACAGCTAAGCTGTTTGGTATGTTATGTCTGGACCCTTGCTATTGTATACATTTTGCAGTACCAAGGACAAGAGTAGTTTACGAGAAACCAAATGTTTACATTAGCCTGCGGCAGTTGTTGCACAGGTAATTGGGAGTTCAGTTTAGTTTAGATACAGTAAGTACTTATTTTTGATAAATAAAGTATCCTGTAAAGAAGGTCATAATAATCCACTATATAAAGGTAAATGAAAATGATAGTTGAAGAGGAAGGGGGTCATTTTTTGAAAATTACCTTTCTGATGTCGAATAAACTACTTTATTTTGAAGGATAAGATACCTCAGTAATTACATATAGTGAAACTATTACTCAATAAAAGTGTAAATATCAAAAATTGGGTTGTTGGGTTATGGCGGTGGGGTAGTTTACTTGCATTGTTTTGTGTTTTAACAAGAGTAAAGTTTTTAATTTTGATAAATAAGTGCCCCGAAAATAAAGTTATATTAATCCACTGTAAAATGGTAAATGAGATATCCATAATTGGAGAGGGTAGTTGAAGGGGGAGGTGGTGATTTTAAAAAAATTACTTTGCAGGTATCAAGTAAAGTACGAGTATTTAATTTTGAAGGATAAGATATCTTAGCAATTACATATGATAAAACCATTACTCTATGAAAGTGTAACTATCATTAATGGCGGGGGTCGGAATATAAATCTTAGAACATGGAAGTCGTGTATGGTTCTCCATACCGATATTTTATTACTTTTTTGTATTATTTGATTTATTTCATTTTCAAAGCTATTACTTTCCTTCTGTTACTTTGTGACGATTTAATTGATAATAAAATCTTTAATAAATAAAAAATTAATTTACTAGCAATTAAGTATTTTTAAATCGCACTATTAAACCTAAAGCCCCTGTACTAACTCAGAATAAGTATGAGATGTAAATGGAAAATCTAACTAAACAATTAATAAAAAATTCGAATTGTAAAAAGCTATTAATATCACCGTTAACCCTTTTGCTAGTCATCATGCGTTGACCTGTTTAATTCCGGACTCAACGTGTTTACCGAGTCGTCTGTAACTTGGGAAAATATAAAAATCATAATGTTTGTAATTAGTAATTTGAAGGCACGAGTAGTAGTTAAAATAATTCACTTAAATTATATATGTATAATTAATGTATTGTTTCTTGTAATAATAATGTCACTTTAAATAAAAATAGGAACTATATTATCGCGGAGTACTTGCCCCGCTCCGTTGTAATGTGCCAGTCGAATCGAGAAAAGAGTGACAATGCAGCCGTCAGACCGTACACACCTACGAGCGAGAGCTCTACAAAAATGCATTGGTTAATTCTAATCTTAACTGTTAGCTACCACTACTAAACGTGGCGAGCAAGTTTAATATGTAAAATATAGAAAGTTGTGTTAAGAAATGTAATAAGTTAAACAAAAAAAAAACTAACAAGTAGTAAGCAAGATGACGTCTCCCCTCAAGAGATAAATTCCAGTACAACTTTACATATGAAGATGTGACCTGCATAAACTTCACATGTGGACGTATACGAGCCATACGACGCTGACTAGGACCTACGTGGATCTACACCAACTTTAACCAGAAAAACTTCAATCTCCTCAGTGAACCAGCTATCTAGTACTCGCCGAAGACACGACTCAGATGACGACGCCGACTTCCAGAATTCCCAAGAGTGACACCCCAGGACGAGGTCACCACGACTTATTGTAAAGGTGACTCGATAGCTTGCCTATCGAGAGTTAATTATATTTGAGACATAACTTACAGATGAAAGAGACTTGTCAAAGACTATAATTTTCTTTAAACTATAAATGAGACCAACTAAGAGTATACTGTAATATTGAATATCATACGTTGTAACGTTAATATGTAAATGTAAATTGTAATCTCTTTAGTAAATAATACCATTCTTCAAATGGTAAAAGAAGTCGTGCAAGCACCTAGATGAACTTAGTAATACTCAGACGTTTTTGCTATATATATTTAAAGTAAACTCGGATCCGAGGTAAAAAAGTACATGATCATTGTGATCCCTAGTTTTTCAGAAAACCCTTTGAATATTTTAATCTAATTAATTATGTCATGGGATCTTTTCATATCATTTGTTAATAAAGAGAAGTCATCTTATTACACATGAAAATGAGTGCATATATCAGTGAAATACCTTACCTTGTTTCCTAATAATTAGCTTAATTAATTTTGTTAATTGTGTTGAGTTTAATAACAGTTCGTTACAACGTAGGCAGCCCATATAATTGGCTGTTGTCAATTAGGATGGGTTCCCTGGATTTGTAACGTGGCAAAAAACGTCACAAAATTGCGCCACTCTGCTAATTAATAAAAAAGGTTGTAAGCATTGTGACATTAACAAAGATACGTCACGCTGATAATTAAAGTAATTGTTACGTAGTAAAATAGATAACTCCCGGCACCCAGTTATCTGATCTATGCACTCAGTTACTGTATTTTATGTAACATTAATTTTCATAAAATGAATTCATTTTAAGATACGTAAATTAATACAATGATAGTCTGTATAACTTGAAATATCATTGTATGAAGCCAAATGCAAGTATGTACATGAATTTTAGTGCTTGTTGATCTGTTCAGTCTTTAACAGGTTTATATTGTGACAATCCAAGACCTGTAGTTTCTTGAATATGCCTGCATAGTATGTCAGTGTATGTCTGTCGTCACGGTAAAAATAAAAACGTATACTCCTGCGTAAAGTAGACCCGGTTAATTAAGTGTAAAGAATTTCGTAACTTAAAGTTGTTACCCAAAAAAAAAATAAAAATAAAAATAATTTAATGGGGGAAAGTACGAGAATTAATTGCTAAACTCAGACTGTTATAACCGTAATACACCTGTAACTGTAAAGCGTGTTTTGTTGAATAAGATTCACCCTATGCGTCCGACTGGCTTCTCCAGTTAAAACCGGTCGAGAAAGATAGGCTGTGGCATTGTGTAGAGAACAATACGTGTGCGTAATCCCCTCGTTCCCACGCATACACCTACCTTGTCTTTGTTTATTAAATAAAAGAGGGTGACCTACATTTCAGCAAACAGCTGATCGGTGATTTAACATTGAAATATGTGTGTGTGGAATTTCTGTCTCTCCCTTAGAAAAGAAATTATTTTCTTCTGAATTATGCAAATGATTTACCCAAGAATGCACCTTGTCTATGTAGTTAGTGTATAGTGTTGTAAAATCAATTTTAAGTACGTTTTAATGTGTTAGAAATAAGGTAAAAATGGCACAATTTAATCCGGATTTACTATTAAAGGACGAGCTGTCTTACGAAGCTCTTTTGCGTGGTCTACCCCATGCGAATGTAACAGTCGCGGAATTGCGTGAATCAATACGCGAAAGTGGATTTGATACACCCGCGCAAGTAAGCAACCTAAGCGGACTCGATTATGAGAGCGAGAGAGAAATTTGTAATGCCAAGTATAGTGAGCTAACCTTATTGTCTCAAACCCTCCAAGACGAGAAATCTCCGGCGATAATTTTGCGGACTACTCAGAGATTAGAGCATTTAACCCGGCGAATGAAAAATTTGTTGATCTGGCCTAATCTTACGGAAATACCTCCTGAAGTCCAAAACTTTGCTGACGAAGCTTTACGTCGATTACCCACTATTATCAATGAGTTAAGAAGAAAATCCGACTCGTTCCGAATGGATGAAATTGAGAAGTCCTTGAAGAAACTACACATCTCCCCAGTTCAATCCCCTACTACAGATCTACCTCCACCTAACACTGATCGCGACTCACCCGCCGTATCGCAAATACAAGCTACTCACGAGCAATATCCTGATAGAGATTTAAATGCCCCTCCTCCCAATCGTTTCCAGATTCGCCCCGGAACGCACGAATTGACCACCCCAGATGCATCATATCGTCCTCCTAAAGGGATGCCAACCTTGAACTATAACGCAGACCTATATGGAAAAATCACTCATCCTGTGGAGAACTTTTAACTGAAATCCCTTACACTGATGGATTAAATGTCTCCAAACTACTAAATTTCATCAAATATCTCCTGCAGATAAAAGATCTACAGCAGCTGAATGATTGGCAAATTTTGCAAGTTCTGCTACCGAAATGTAAACCCCCGTTAAAGAATCGTGTGATAGAAGCACTAAGCTCTACACTTCCAGTAGAAGACCTACATACCTCAATAATAAAGTACTTTATTCCCACCGGAATTTATGAAGAACTTAAAAGAAAGACCGTACTACGAGTGCAAGGAAATCACGAGAGATTAGCTCATTACATCTCAGATATCAGGGAGTCATCTCGACTACTACGTGTAGATTGGAATGAGACACAGATGGTCGACACCATTTTGGTAGGATTGTCACCAGAGGAAAGATCTCGTTTAGCTTTGATAAATCGACCTAACACCATTGCGGATCTAGAACAATGCAGTATCCATTCTTCGAATGTATGGTACTCCGATCAAAATAGACATACGATGAAATCAGCAGAAACAAATAGAAATGAATTGCGAGCCCTAGAGCCCGGTGTAACAACCCTGCATGAAAGGCAAGTATTCAATAAACCTCACAATGTGCGCAACCCTGGTAAGTTAAATGTAACACCATCTAAAACGGAATCAAGGTACCCTCCTCGCAATAAGCCCATCTGTTATAATTGCGGCAAATATGGACACATAAGAAAAAACTGTAACAGCAAGAAATTGGAACGTAAACACCCTGATCAAAAAAAAAATGTAAGGCAGGGAGACCCGAAATCCTGTGTCTTCCGCAGCAACTCGAAATCTGGTGAACCTAAAGAAACGTATAAAAAAAAAATTTATAACAAAAGAGGAAGGAAAAGAAGTTCTAAAGAAATAGATCCCTACGTAAGAAAGTTTCTTGAAAAATGTAACGCGATAAATAAATGTAACGGGACTAAAAGTCTATTACCCTTAATACAAGTTGACCTAGGTGTTACCTCCACAATCGCATTAATTGATTCGGGATCTACCAGAACCTTAATCAGTCAAGAGTTAGCAGATAAATTATCGAAACACCATCTAGTAAAACGGAGTCAAGCGGTGAATATAAAATGTGCTACCGCCAATAAACGAAATATAATAATAAAACTGAGCATTACCGTTAAAGTTAAAATCAAGAACCTAACCTGGGTTTTTACTATGTTAGTATGTAATGAATTAGGACCCGACTTAATATTGGGAGCAGACTTTATTAGTAAAACGGGAATGATTCTTGACATCTATGAGCAAAAATATTATTTTCGATTCGACCGTACACGGAAATATAGATTTGATTGTAATAATGACAAAATAGGAAAAAATAGAT
This sequence comes from Magicicada septendecula, assembly GCA_034769895.1. NCBI lineage: Eukaryota > Metazoa > Arthropoda > Insecta > Hemiptera > Cicadidae > Magicicada > Magicicada septendecula. The sequence goes on from CM068367.1 coordinate 729,557,192, forward strand.
CATCTACTGCACACGTAATACACCAAGAGTCTGAATTATCTCATCTAGAAAGTAGAGATAGAATGAGAATACAGAAATTAATAAAAGAATTTTCCTCAGTTCTTACACCTAAGCTAGGACTTACGAAACTAATAGAATATAAAATCAATCTGAGCGATCAGAAAGTAATACGCCTACCTCCATACAAGTTGTCGCCTCCCAAGATGGAAGTGATGAGAAACCATATCAACAAGTTGTTGGAACAAGGAGTCATTGAACCCTCTACGTCCCCATATTCATCACCCTCCTTTTTAGTACCGAAAGGTCACGATAAACACAGACTAGTTGTGGACTACCGGCAATTAAACAAACGAATAGAATTTGAATCTATTCCTCTTCCAGACATCCATAGTGCTTTTCATTACTTCACGAAAGCGAAAGTCTTTACGGTAATGGATCTGAATCAAGCTTTTCACCAAATACCCCTTTCGGAAGAATCAAAACGTCTAACCGCGTTTGCCGTTCCTTTTAACTTGTACCAATTTACTAGGGTACCCTTTGGAATATCTCAAGGAAGTTCCGTATGTAGTAGATTATTAGAAAGGATATTTCACGATATTAAATTTAAATATGTGTATCACTATTTGGACGACATCGTTATCTATAGCGAATCAATGGAACAACATCTTAAACACCTACGTGAAGTGTTATCTCGGTTACAAAAAGCAGAATTAACTGTTAACCCAAAAAAGGTAAATTTTGCCGTCCCACAATTTTCATTCTTAGGTCACATCGTGAAAGCGAATGGAAAAGTAAGCATTGACCCCGAACGAACCCGCGCTATTAGAGAATTTTCACCCCCACGAGATGCAAAAGGTATAGCCCGATTTTTGGGAATGGTAAATTATTTCCACAAGTATATTCTCCATCTTGCCGAAATAGCAGCACCGCTAAATTCCTTAAGAAAGAAGGGAGCGAAGTTTGAATGGAGCGCACAACATCAAAATGCGTTTGAACAACTCAAAGAAAGTATCATATCTCCCCCAGTTTTGCAACTAGCCGATTTCACGAAACCTTTCTAGTGCAGACCGACAGTTCTAGTGTAGCGTTAGGTGCAGTCATCTATCAAGAGATAGAAAACAGTAGACTACCTATTAGTTATGCATCGCGAACCTTGAGCGACCAAGAAAGAAAATATTCCGCATATGAATTGGAATGTTTAGCCATTGTTTTTGCATTTGAGAAGTTTAAACCCTTCCTAGAACATAAAGAATTCCTTTTGGAAACTGATAATCAAGCATTATCTTGGTTACTGAATCACCCTAAACAGTTAGGACGTATTGGAAGATGGGTATTGAGGTTAAACTGCTACAAATTCAAAGTGCAGCATATTAAAGGTACACAAAACGTAGTCGCTGATACCCTGTCCCGTACGTTCCAGTCGCCCACTAATACTCCCGGAAACAAGGAGAATCCGGAAACAGCACTTGCTAACGCCGTAATTACTGAATTCCCCCTTGCCTTTACAAACAGTGCCCTGTATTAACAACAAGACCCTTTTGTGAAACCGATTATAGAACAACTTGCGCAAGGTATTAAATCCGAGAAATACGTATTGAGTAAAAGTGTACTATGCCACAAAATAAGAAACGGAAAGGAATTAAGAATAATCGCCCCTGATGTGATTAAGCCCATGCTGATGGAGTACTTCCATTCATCTACCATTGGAGCCCATATGGGAATCAATAAAACTATACATCGTGTTCGAAAGGAATATCATTGGAACAATATGAACAGCGAAATAGCTAGTTTCGTAAAGAAATGTAATTTATGTGCTCTCAGTAAACCGGCCAGAAATAATCAGGTAAGCCAATTAATTTCAGAAATCCCTAAGACCCCTTTCTCTAAACTTTATCTAGACTTTTCAGGTCCTTATCCACGATCGAAATCAGGTAATACAATGTTACTCATCTGTGTAGATTCGTTCACCAAATTTGTTTGGATGTATCCCATGCGACGAGCATTAGCGTCGACGACTGTAAAAATATTACAGGAAAGATTATTTAAAGACTACGGTACACCTGTACGTATAGTGTCAGATAATGGACCACAGTTTAAAGCGAAAGAATTTAAGAATATGTGTTTCAAGTTAGGAATAGACCATATAACCACTACGGAGTATCGACCGCAAGGCAATATTGCTGAAAGGTATCTACGAAACCTCAAATCTGCTTTAATCGCCTACCATGCGAACGATCATACGTCTAGGGACCAAAACCTATCCTGGATACAATACGCCTTTAATTCAGCTTATCACGAAGGTCACAAGTCGACCCCGTTTGAGTTACTGTATAAATACAAACCAAACCACCCCTTGTCCACTAAATGGAAAATACACGACCTGCTACCTCCGCAAATAAAGGATCAGCAGATTAAGCTAATATGGAATAAAGCCCGCGCTAATTTAAGAGCGAACTTAGAGAAATCCAGAAAATACCACGAGAGAAATATTCATAACAATTCAGTTAGGTACCAAGTCGGTGACTTAGTAATGTACAAGACTCACCCGACTAGTTGTGCAAATTGATAAGACCACCTCTCAACTATCATACCGATGGTGTGGCCCTTACCAAATCCAGAAGTGCTTAACTCCAGTTACAGTAGCCCTGTACGAACCTGCGACTCGAAAATATGTGCGGAGAACACATATTTCGCAGATAAAATTGTATAAGAAGAAAAGAGGAAATAGCATAGCCAAAAATAGAAAAGGTAATACTAGGTAGTGAAATATATTATACCTCAGTAACCGTGCTAAGTGTTAATCGTAGAATTTGGAAATGAGGCCTGATCAACCTGAGATCCAGTTCAGCGAAAGATAAGTAAATGAGTACTCAATGACAACTAAACTGAGTTCTAAATAACAAATATTTAGAAAATTACTCTACGAAGAGAGTAACTATAACCCAAAGAAAAAACCGGTAGTAGATTTAAGTAGTAGACATAAGAAAGAGTTTTGTGTTTTAAAATGTAGATATTAAGTGTGAATAGTATGTAGTAAAAAAAAAAGGTAGTTTATAAGCAAATATAAATGTATATTGTATTGTAGAGAAGAAATAAATGGGTATAACGCTTGCCAATAACTATGTGAGAGAAATTCCACACACTGACACCAAGCATACTCCAAGTCCCCAATTTTGCGTTAGGCTCACTAAAATTCTTAATGTGGATTTTAAGCGGTGGAGTATGTGACGATTTAATTGATAATAAAATCTTTAATAAATAAAAAATTAATTTACTAGCAATTAAGTATTTTTAAATCGCACTATTAAACCTAAAGCCCCTGTACTAACTCAGAATAAGTATGAGATGTAAATGGAAAACCTAACTAAACAATTAATAAAAAATTCGAATTGTAAAAAGCTATTAATATCACCGTTAACCCTTTTGCTAGTCATCATGCGTTGACCTGTTTAATTCCGGACTCAACGTGTTTAGCGAGTCGTCTGTAACTTGGGAAAATATAAAAATCATAATGTTTGTAATTAGTAATTTGAAGGCACGAGTAGTAGTTAAAATAATTCACTTAAATTATATATGTATAATTAATGTATTGTTTCTTGTAATAATAATGTCACTTTAAATAAAAATAGGAACTATATTATCGCGGAGTACTTGCCCCGCTCCGTTGTAATGTGCCAGTCGAATCGAGAAAAGAGTGACAATGCAGCCGTCAGACCGTACACACCTACGAGCGAGAGCTCTACAAAAATGCATTGGTTAATTCTAATCTTAACTGTTAGCTACCACTACTAAACGTGGCGAGCAAGTTTAATATGTAAAATATAGAAAGTTGTGTTAAGAAATGTAATAAGTTAAACAAAAAAAAAACTAACAAGTAGTAAGCAAGATGACGTCTCCCCTCAAGAGATAAATTCCAGTACAACTTTACATATGAAGATGTGACCTGCATAAACTTCACATGTGGACTTATACGAGCCATACGACGCTGACTAGGACCTACGTGTATCTACACCAACTTTAACCAGAAAAACTTCAATCTCCTCAGTGAACCAGCTATCTAGTACTCGCCGAAGACACGACTCAGATGACGACGCCGACTTCCGAGTTAATTATATTTGAGACATAACTTACAGATGAAAGAGACTTATCAAAGACTATAATTTTCTTTAAACTATAAATGAGACCAACTAAGAGTATACTGTAATATTGAATATCATACGTTGTAACGTTAATATGTAAATGTCAATTGTAATCTCTTTAGTAAATAATACCATTCTTCAAATGGTAAAAGAAGTCGTGCAAGCACCTAGATGAACTTAGTAATACTCAGACGTCTTTGCTATATATATTTAAAGTAAACTCGGATCCGAGGTAAAAAAGTACATGATCATTGTGATCCCTAGTTTTTCAGAAAACCCTTTGAATATTTTAATCTAATTAATTATGTCATGGGATCTTTTCATATCATTTGTTAATAAAGAGAAGTCATCTTATTACACATGAAAATGAGTGCATATATCAGTGAAATACCTTCCCTTGTTTCCTAATAATTAGCTTAATTAATTTTGTTAATTGTGTTGAGTTTAATAACAGTTCGTTACAACGTAGGCAGCCCATATAATTGGCTGTTGTCAATTAGGATGGGTTCCCTGGATTTGTAACGTGGCAAAAAACGTCACAACTTACACACTATATACTTTCCTTCAAGTAATAATTATTTATATTTATTAAATAATTTATTTCAATTTACGATTTCCTAAATGCTGCGGACGAGATTTACGTTTTTAAGTCTTAAATTATAACAAATGAACTTCTGACGATTTCAGTAACTTCATTAACTATTGCGTTAATTGAAACACATTTTAAAACATATTTGAAAATCGCGGGAATTTTATGAGCGGCAGTATCCAGCGCGACCGCTGAAGTATATTAAATTTGTACGTTTCGTTCAATGATTTGGAAACAAATAAAGATAAAACATTGGGAGTTATATTAAAATTAAATTTGTACCTTTCTGTACAATTTACTCGGTAAATGTATTAGTCTATCTTGAATAGGAAAAAAGTTACATCTTACGACTGAAAAAATTATATATGGAATTTTATTTTTTATTTTGTTATTAAACGGATATTATTAAATTACAATAGCATGTACGTGATCTGGACTACATGTACAAAACAAATTATCGTTAAAGAGGAAGAACTTCTTGCGTAAGGACAGTTTATATTTTAATACGTACTAAATCCAGTGTGCGATGGTTTTATTACGTTTTTTATTTTTACCGACTTATTTCTTGGGTTAAATTTATTTAAAATATACCAAAATGTGAAGAATTAAAATATTGTTACTACTGTGTACATTTTGTAGACTTATCTAGTACTTCATTTTTATCGGTCGAGGTTTCAAGTCGCTTAATAACAGTGAACGTAAAACATACAAGCGCAATGTGTTCCTTATCTCGCCCATTGTCTCATCCGACTGTGGAACCAAAAACCAATAGGCCTACATCACAAATCTTTTGAATCAGAATATTATCCATTTTCTAAAGTTTTCTCCCTGAATATGTTTATATGAGTAAAGTGAAGGTTACCACAAAATCAGTTTTAAGAATAAACATGATTCTCGTATATCGTTTGTTACGTAAGCCAAGAATACCTTAGAATTTTGTTATCTTTATGACAATACATACAGGTTTGCTCACAAAATTCCTGCAATTTTTAAATTTTCTGAAGTACGATTTTAAAAACTGTTTTTACGTAATGCTGTTACACAGCTTAGTGACAACTGTCTAAAATTTTTGCCGTATTAGAAGCATAGTTTAGATTTTTAAACTAACTGAGTAAGTTATGTTTTCGTGTATTAACGATTTTCTTTTCTTTTTTTTTTAATTCTGCAATACACGATTGATGAACATGTGTTAATTTTGTGTAAAGAATGACAAAAACTGCTCTATCCTGCTGAAAGTGTCGCAGAAGGCTTCTAGCAAGTCTGGTATAGGTACATGGTCTTGCGGTTTAAAAATGGTACAGAATCGTCAGATTGCCGTGAATGAGGTGAGGACGTGATAGTCAAACGAAGATTGTGATTTTGAGTTCCATGAATTTTCATCGCTAAGTGCAAAGGTAAATATAGAGTTCTATTTGGGTATTTTACGCCATCCTTGTGAAGCTGTTCGTAGGAAACGGACAGATTTGCGGAAAGATAATTTGTGGAAATTGCACCCGTAGACTATAATGCACCACACGCTTGCTTATTTGTGAATTTTAAAAACAAACAAAAAATATCAAAATGACACCGCATCCGTCGTATTTGGCAGATATGTCCCACTGCTATCTTTACTCTTCCCATTAAAAAAAGTACCAAGAAAGGACAACGTTTCGCGACTGTTGAAAACGTAAAACAAAAATCGTTGAGCGAGTTTTTATAACAAGAAATGCATTTGAGAAATGGTTTAGAGACGGAAAAAACGTTGGCATAATCGTTTTATCTTCGACTAAGACTACTTTGAAGGGGAATCAAGACACAAATGTAGACGAATCAAGGCATAATTTTTCAAATAAACAAAAGTACATCACATTACTTTACGCCTCTCATCTACTGTAAATAAGAGAGAAACGAAAACGCACATTGTTTTATAGCAGTGAAGACGTAAAAGTACGCTTCTTAATAGCCCTTTCTGCCATAAAAAGTATACAAAGTTGATAAGAAGTATATACTTCTTACAAGTTTACAAGAATTTGAAACAGAACGAATGTTTCACTGTGCTGATTGCGTAGCAGCAAGTAATTATTGCTTTCTTAACTGGAGTCAGAGTAATGGCAACTGATGAATAATAATTTTATAAATATAAAAACAATTTAATGTAACTAAGAAGTTAGCGCCTACTCCAGATATCCCAAAAGTGAAATAGATTTTATAAACATACTGGTATTCTTTTGGTCCGATTTTTTAGTCACAGGCAAATAAAATTTAAAAAAAATCGTTGAGTAGGCATACATTCGTAAGTGGATCCGGAAGTGTTCAAAGGTGAGTATAATGTTCACGCATTTTCTCTGTGTGTACGTCATTCCTCCAAGGTAAGTATTAAGCCTTATGATTCATGGCATTCTTTTTAAAATTTTGATTTTTATAACGTAATACCAAAAAACACTTTCTCGTCTAGTATGTATTTAGAGCTGAAAGGAACTGTAGCCTCCTTAGCCCTTTGGATCTTCCTACAAACACATTCAATTGTAAGAGGAAAATAATCAATGGTAAAGTGGTCTGGAGATACACAGAACAGCTTGAGTTGAAAGTTTGAACACAGTTTATTAACTTATGTTTTATATTATTAGGAAAAAAATTATATTTTAAAATTCCATATTAATTTTATACAAAATAAATTAAAACGATTTTTGTGTGTAAAAGTCAAGATGAGCCTGCACACAAAACATATGGAGCAGAACGTGACGTATCATCGAAAAAATAGTGAAACCCCTAATGACACTATTATAAAGTCATCGTCCTCGAAACAGTTAACATCTGCAAAGACGTCTCGGAGTGCTGTCGGGTTTCCATGAGGTTGTGCAAGCGCATCGGCCTCGATAGTCCACCATTGTGGCTCTGTGCTTCCGGGGATAAATCCCTGAAGTAACCACGCGGCCATCACCGTAACCAGATGTTAGGCACTTTAGTTCATGCCAAATTCCTTGTGTTGCGAACATAAACCGCGCAGAATGGAGAGTGACAGCTAAAATTATGCCTTCTGAATATTATGTTATCCGTGGGCCTACTGCTATTTGAATAAAACTGCACTAAAAAGTGTTTCGTACTAAAGGATGTGAGTTAGTTATTTATAGAATTTAGTGGATCCCTGTGTATTAATCTTACGTATAAAAAAGTTATTTTTTATTTTATTTATAACTTATATGGAAGAAATAGTAGGCCTAAGTGGGCGTCACTTAGAAGTTCAAGAAAATAATTCGAATACTTAAATAGCCTACCATTTTGTTACTATTTACCAGTAGAGCAACCGAATGTACCGCTGCGTACAGTGCTTAAAACTTTATAATATTAGATATAAACGATACAAATACTGCACTTTTAATACATAAATTTTTAATCCTACTTCGGTTGTGCAAATATGAGCCATTATTTAATACCACGAAACAGAGAATACTGCGTCACTTTCGTGTGCTCTGTAACTGTTTCAGCGTATACCGACGTGTTAACCCACCCCGCCTATGTTAAAGTCAGCCTCGCCAAGCTATTTCTGAATAGCTCTGAGTAACTTCTTATCCTCTCTGTCTAACCTACACTGCTCAGTGAAATTCTTTCCCAAGCATGTCCTAGCACACTTCTTGGCCCTGTTACCTTTAGCCACCGGCACGGAGGTTCTCTGCTTCGCGGAGAACGATCGACGCCTCAAAGCGTCTGCCTACTGTGTCCGAGACGGGCGGCATCTGCCGTCCGAATCGCCACTGCAAAAGCATCAAATTCTCAAAATTCCGGCGCCATCTAGCGGATGATCGTGTTGGCGTGTCCCCTCCCTTGCAAAATATTTTTAGGTACCCCGTCAGAAAGATCAGCACTGTTTCGGGCACGTTCCGGACGTTACAATCGAGCCACGGGTGCAAAGACGCCGTACTAATCAAAGCAAAGCCGACGTCAGCTCTAAAGTCCTGCTTTTTCTTACACTTTGTTGCGAAGGTTAGACTGACTTTCTAAATATGATAAACTGTCAATGTGACAGTTACTAAATATTCCGCAGAAGTGTACGAAATTTTTAATGAAATAATTGACGAACTGGATTCGGCAAGTTGGCAAACTGCACAGTAATGCAGAAGGGGCACGTGAATGATCAGATGTTCAGTTTGGTACGTTAATTACTTACTCTGTACAGTTGAAGCTTACTTCTCCTCTCCAATACAACTGTTGAAGTTATCAACAGTGAGTACCGAAACTTGTCACACGGAGATTCTTAGTTCTATTGCTATTAAAAAGAAATAGGATATCTGGTGGAAAAACGTTATACCAGTAGATACGTCAAGAAAAGCTTGCAACTGAATAAAAACCTCACTTCAATAAAGGACAGTCTAAGACGACTGACATTTGAAGTAATTGATACTCAGACCGTTCAAAAATCTAGATTTGCTGAAGACCTTTCTCATTTAGACTTCATAGAATTGTTTAATGAAGTCAAATTCGAAAACTATAGCAAAGCACTTACTCAGGACAAACTTGATTTAATATCAATCCTTTGACAGAGAGTAGCGTGCGCAGAAATTAAACTGGTGGGGGGGGGGGTTGAACTTTAGCAGGCCATATATTACCCTACTCTTCTACAACTTATAGTATAAGATAGAGTACATATGCCAGTTAATTTCTTGGATTTCGTTGTCCATGACGTGTCCGTTGATTAACTACTGTAATTATAAAACAGACTCGGAATCCAAAGTTTTTTATTGGTAAAAACGTAAAAGTTTTACCTTATAGTCTGAACCAGTTTTCGCTTATTATAAGCTTCGTCAGAGGCTGCCACTGGGAGCGCTGTTCGTCTTGTTCTTGGCGACGGCGTCGACTTTTAAAGGATCGATGTTGTGTGTGTGGGGTGTGGTATGGTCGAATAATACGTGTGATTTGAATTGTGTCTGTTCGTTTAGGATGTCGTTTTTGTGTGTCTGTATATTTCCAATTGTTCAAGAGTGTCTAGTTTTCGGCCTTTTGTGTGTACGTGTAGAAAATGCCGACACACAAGAGGCGAAATTCTTACAAAATTAACATCAGTATTTGAAAAATGAAAAAGAAACAATATACAGTAAATAAGAATCAAATTAACTATTAATTTACAATAGGTAAAGCATTTGTGTCCAAGCCAAGCAATTTGTATTTAAAACGCTAAGTCCATTCTCCTATTTCCGTGATTGGCAAACCACTCAACATCTTCAGGAGAGATGTTGATTCCCTGTGAATATTGAGCGAAGGTAGTCTATTAAGCCTTGTCTCCGATGTTGTAGACCTCAGCCACGTCTTCAACCGCTTCAGAGTAGAGAAGGAGCGTTCTGGCTCAGCTGACGTCACTGGGAGCACACGCAGTACTTCTAAAAATTTTCGGACGTTGGGAATTATATCTGGATTATTGCAAGCTTGCAGAGAAGACAGAGCTGTGTCTGAAACATTCATATCTGCTTTATCCACCCACTTTTGCTTCCATATTTCTGCCTCAAGTTTAAGTTCCATCTTGGAAATGTTAGGGTAAATGATAGAGGCAACAGACTGTTTGATCTCTTGAGTAGTAACCTTAATGATGAAATGAGGTGTAAATACTTAAAATTATCTTGTTGTTGCATCCTCTTCGTTCACTTTATTAATTTAATAATATATATAAACTTTCACTAATGAACTTACTGTTGCCACTTCCCAAACGTTTCGAGATGTTTCTCTTCTTCAGTGGGTGTAATACTGACTGTCGATTACAGAATCCTGTAATCGACAGTCAGTATTACACCCACTGAAGAAGAGAAACAACATCTCGAAACGTTTGGGAAGTGACAACAGTAAGTTCATTAGTGAAAGTTTATATATTATTAAAAACTTAAACCTTCGCATAATTGCACCTTTTTTTTTACAGGAAACTTGTGGTCAGCCATAGTTTCAATATAATTTTTAAAAAGGACGGCATACTTCAGGTTATCATCAATTTGAGATTTATATTGTAAACCTAATAATAAATTACTAATGTCTCATATTTAACCTAATAATGAAGATTCGTTTTGTGAAAAAACATTTGTGTCAGAACAACATTCATTGTCAGAGAATTCAGAAACAAGCCCGGAAACATTGTTGCCATTGTCACAAGCCTCACTAACACAAGTATGTTGCTGATACGATGTAGAAGTTGACAAAGAACACGTAGGCCTTTCTGCTACACTATCACACTTCGCTAATTTAGTTTTTGTTACCAAGAAATCCAAAGGGCTGACTTTCCTTTTTGGTACGTTTGTCTTGTCATCAAGTTTGGACTTATTAGTCTCCATCTTTGACGCAAAAAACAATCAAATAATCACTAATAAAACTATAAAAACGGCGGATTTAATAAACACCGTACCGTTAAACAAACATAAACGCGACAATGGCGGACGATAGCAGCAACGTGCGCACGACTGGTGTATCGCCTGAACGACTACCTCCGATCACTGCCGAAAATAGACGAATATATGGAAGCGCTCGTGCAGCGAATTTCTGTTCGCACGCCACAGGCATGCATGAACACTCAAAATTTTGCACGCACGCTCGTACTTCGAAGGGCCTGCAAGTCGCAGGCAGGCGTGCAGGATTTGGTAGGTAGGTTAGTTATGTTTATAAGTTCGGAAAATACGATACATTTTTAATAAAATATTATTTCTAGAAATTATTTTATAATAATATATTGCAACAGAACACAGGATGATAAGCTATGTTGTGTATATCAGAGCACATGGATGACGAGCATTTTCTTGTTTAAATTTGTTTTATGTAATATTTTGTCTTTTGGTCGTAAGTTTTGTATTTAGAAATGGATAAGCATGTAGGGTATACCAAACTCTTCATAAAAAGATGTTCTATATTGTCATGTATTTTTTGTGTGAATTTGTGCGGGTGTGATAATCTGTGATCGCTATAGCTTCAGTGGTAGTTAACCGATTGACGTGAAACTTTGACAAGGAATTATTTAGGTAAATAGTTTCAATTTGTGTATACTCTGAGGTTCATAACTATTTTAGAAATATGGTTTCTTAAGGGAAGAAAAACTCAATTGTAACTCTTATCAATGATAGGATAATAAAAATTGTAGATAATTTCCATGCAGGACTTTGCTAAATTATATAAAGTTTTTCATGAAATTCGTATATCTGTTTGTTCCATCAATCATGTGACTTGGGCTTAGCCTATCAGAATACACTAAATTCAGTGAGATTCATACGTTGTAGAGCTAGGATGGACACAGTCTGTCTGTAGAAGTTGTGCCCGGTGAAGAGAGTTGTTCTCTTACGAACGTCGAAATATCATATATAAAATAAACCTTGGAAATTCTTAACGAAGTTTTGCGTTAAGAACCGAGAGGGTAAAATATTTAGATAAAAGTTAAATTATAATATAGTGCTGTTTCCGTGTAAGTTAAGATATCCGCTTAGGGAATTTAAAGACACTTCAAGATATCGTGGAAGGTGTACATTAAGCGCACCGCATTAAGTAATACCCAGATTAATCCTGAGGTTAAGAAAATATAAGATATAAATTAATAATAAACTGTATGAGTGGAATTTATAAGCATTGTGAGTGAACAATTTATGAAGAAACTAATTAATGTTAGCAGTCAAACATAACAACGAGACTCATTGAAATATCGCCGCTGGAGCCGCCTGCCGTAGAAGAGGACGACAAGACGAAGAGGACGCCAGGACGAAGAGGACACCAGGAAGGAGTGACGCTGTAGAAGAGGACGACGAGAAGAAGAGGACGCCAGGACGGGAGCGACGAGACGAGAGGAGGACGTTGCAGCAACCAAGTAAAATCGATTTATAATATCGAACAATACAAACAATTATTTATATTATCAATACATGACAATTTAAAATACATTATACATCTTTAAAACAATATTTATATGTATAATAAATAATTTTTCATCTTCTCCATAATAGACTTGTTCGTGATTTTTACACACTCACTATATCCTTAAAAGTATAATAAAATTTGATTTGTTGCAATATATATATAATGATTCTGTTTTTTTCTTTTAAAGTAAAAAAAAATATCCAAAAATTTCGTAGAAATGTAAACTGTTTTTAAAGTTTTTTTTTCATTATTACTTTAAAGATATGAAAACAGCATTATTCAAGATATGAAATTAGGAACATTATTAAAATTTTCGTTTTATTTATCGACAGATATCTGCAAAAAAAGTGCTGAATTTAACTTAAGTATTAAGTAATATTTTTATGAAAAAGGTTTATGTACTTATTTAACTTTCATAAAAATATTATTTAATACTTAAGTAAAAATAGGGTTCACTGGTAGTAGTGGCCGGTGGCCGGTGTGGCGTGAGTGTGTCCGCGCCGTAAAATGAGAGCGAGAGAGAGAGAGAGAGAGAGAGAGAGAGAGAGAGAGAGAGAGAGAGAGAGAGAGAGAGAGAGAGAGAGAGAGAGAGAGAGAAAACAGGTAGCTTACTGAACGTTACACTCAGCGTAATACACGACTCAATGAAGTATATAACTGAAGTAATAATTGTTAGACCTATTATAAACTACTTTTTTGTTAATATTTATATCCCCGTCCAAATCGGCCGAAATATGCAATTTTAAACGAGAGCCTAAGTAAATTAAGGAAGTACATATTACATTTTTGCGGTTGGGGGGGCTTCAGCCCCCTGAACCCACCTGCGTAACGTTGTTGATAGAAACCAGCTACTACGTGAAGTGCACAGTGTGTGTGCTAACGAGTGAAAATATATAATTAATCAACAACTGCTAAAATATTTCACAGCTGGTAGTCATCAGGAAGTTACGAAACTGCTTCTATCTATCAAGTCAACAGTAGGCCTATCTACAGTGGCGGCGCTAACGAAACGGGGGCCCCCCCGCGAAACTAATTAGAGGGCCCTATAAAAATGGTTAAATTTTGTATACGTAATAGGGGAAAACACTCAAATGAGTTTCTATTTACGTGTGTTTCGCAACAATGGTTTGTGAATACTTTCTCGTCTATCACAAAGCGTTTGCAATTTGCAAGGAGGTTTTACACGTGTACAACCTCTTAAAATTCATTGTTGCTAAATAGACAAAGTTCTATACAAACTACAAAAAAAAACAAAATAAAAAGGATGATTTATTTTTACGTCAAAGATCTAAATTCAGACTATGAAACTACAGCACACAGAGTGTTAAAAATTTATTATTTAAAAACGAATATCAAAGTAACATTCTAGCTTTTTCCAAACATTTAAATTAGTTTGTAACTGAATTTGTAAAATTCTTGAGTATACTCTATACAAGTTCTCCTTAAGTCTAATCCAATTCAGTAACACTCGAACTCAAGTAATGTACAATATTTACAGATGAGGATCAACCAAAGTTCACTGTTTTCCTAAGCCTAGTCTTCTTTTTTTAATACCTAAGAACTTTTCAACCACTTCGTTGATATTAGTTGTCTGTGTCTCTTCGTGCTCAATGCTTAACAGTGCCAATTCACTCAACCGAATTTGGGCCATGGTACTTCTTAAGTATGACTTAATTAATTTAAGTTTTGAAAAGCTTCTTTCCGCTGTAGCTGTTGTGACAGGTATGGTTAAATAAAGCTGCAAAGCTGTAGTTAAGTCTGGGAGGCAACTCATAAGGCAGCTGTTTTCTTCAACCAGTAAATTCATCATTTCTCGAATGCTTTTCTTGTGTACAATTTCTTTAGCCATCAGAGCTTTGAAGGATATTACTTGGTCAGGCAGTGATGTGGAAAGGTCACCAGGATACACATTTACCAGAGCCTTACTTTTCTCCACTATTGTCTCTTGTGAGAAGTTTACTAAATTCTGAAGCGTCAGGAATGAAAACCTATCATCAATGCAACGCAATCCTTCGATCTCATTTGTAGCTGAGCTATTACAATATCTAGTGTTGCATTGAAAACTTTTACTTCAAATGATTTCACTATGTCGTCAATTCTATGGTCAACTGATAATTCAACAAAGAAGCGTTTTACAACTCGCTTACGCTTATTTTTCATGTTACAAGTTATATCCCATGACTGGGCGAACTGTTTAGCACCAGCAAGAAAGCCGGCAAAGTCCTTTCTTAAAACTTTTAACTCATCACAAGCGCGGCTTAGAAACTGCCACGCTCTGCCTAGGTCAACAGTTGCCCTCTGTAGTGCTTTTGAAGTTATATTTACATTCTCTAAAATCTTAGTTTCAACGCAGAGCACAAGAATAAATTCAAAGTTTTCCAGGTGGTTTCTAATTGCTAATGCTTCTTCTGCCTCGGGGTTTTTTGAGCTGTACAGAATAATTTCTGTCAAACACTTAATCACATTTTTGAAATCATTTCTTAAAGCTAACAGACAGTCGTGTCTAGAAGACCACCTTGTTGGACATAGCTTTTTTAAAGTTAGATTTTTGGCAGAGCTGTCTTCTTTAACGGCAGTGTTAAGTTCTTGCCATCTATGTAAGCTTTCACTGAAAAACACATAAGTTTTCTGAACTATGTCATAAAATTGTCTTATTTCAGAAATATTTGATACTGAATTATTGATCACCAAGTTCAGGTTATGTGCAGCACAGTGTACGTAATCCGCGTTTGGGACTATATCCACAATTCTTTTCTGTAACCCAGAGTATTTCCCGCTCATTTTTGCTGCACCGTCATAACCTTGACCTCTACACTTACTAATGTCAATTTCATTTGTTTTCAAAAATTCTAAAATCTTATTTTGAAACCCCTCACTGTTGGGATCCTTTATTTCTTGACCTCCCAAAAAGGACTCACTAATCACAGTTTTATAATTGCCAGGAGATTCTTCTACTATGTTAATGTATTTGATTACAACACTCATTTGGTCAATCTTAGAAATGTCTTGTGTGCTATCAACAATTATAGAAAAAAAAGGAGACGAGTGAATCTGTTTTAGTAAGGCAGTCAATACTGATTTTCCTAGCAAGTTAATGATTTCATTTTGAATGTCATGGTGGAGGTATTTTGATCTGTTTTTTTCATTTTCTAAGTGTGCACTAAGGAGAAAATCGTAGCGAGAAACTAAAGATAGCATGTTCAAAAAATGTCCACTTTCAGGATTTATTTCATGTAATGATTCTCTATGGCCACGAAATGGCAATGAACACAGTGCCATGGTTCGAATGACATCCACAATCCGTATGAAAATATCTTTCCATTTTTTCCGCTCATCGGAAATTTGATCAGCTACCGTTTTATACTCTTTTTCCAAGTGGCAAACGTGAGATAAGATTGTAAATGAGCATTGCTACTTTCATGAACTTTAATTTTTTTACTGAGACCTTTCCAATCTTTAATATCGCCTTCACGCCAGCTTTGGGCATCAGCACTTTGGCTGAAAAGCCAACATGGTAAACAATAGACTCCATCTAGATTACGAGAGTAATAAAGCCAAAACCTGTGAACAATTTGGCCTGCTGCAGTTTGAAAGAATAATATGCTGTACTGAAAGACCGCTTAGAAAAGGAATCCTTCGGGAAAGGACCCTTTGGTTGACAAGGTTCACTTAACGTTATTAACTTTTTCACCTCGTCTGTCATTGTAGCTTGATTTTTATAGAATACAATATCTGTCTCAAAACTTTGGCAGTTTGGATCGGAAGGGCCTGCTAAACTAGTTTTATTTGCGTGATTACTTACAACTTCAGTTGGTTCAAACTGATTTGCTGGTCCAGGTATGTCTTCGGACTGGCGAACACATTCAATGCCTAGCAGTTGTTCTTCTTGTTCATGTTGCAGTTGCTTATTTGTTTCCGTAGTTGTATCACTTGTATCCGACGGACTAATGTTTAAATCAGGTTTATTGTCACTGTCACAATCAACTTCAAGTCCGATTTTTGTTTCTTTTTCATTACTTGCACTTGGCCCGGGTTTGGGTTGTTCAACTTCACATTTTGATGATTTTTTAAAAAACTGATCGAGTTTTGAAAGTTTACTTTTAGATTCTTCTCGTTGTTTTTGCAGTTTCCTTTTCTTAGCACCACTTAAATATTCACGCTTACTTTCCATTTATAAACTCTGTCTCTAACACTACACAAAATACAAAAACTAAAATCAAATGTTTAGTCATTAAACTTAAACGGCACTAAATTACGAAATGAATGCAATACAGTACTATCGTGCAGGAGATGCGACGCACTACTGAGTACTGAATTACATTGTGTTGTGTTTGTTTACGTCTCCTCAGTGCCGAGTGACTCATCGCATCGGGCACCACAAGAGATAAGATAAGCTTCGCTTACAAACTACAAACAGTAATGTCATTTCGGAAAACGTTGTTTTTTTGCTTGTCTATACACTTAAATAAAACGTATATTTCGTATTTTAAATACAAATTTGCCGGTAGTCGGATCCCGTTAAAATTTTTTTTCCTGTTATAGTTCGTTTCATATTTTTTTCTAGGTGCCAGGGGCGGGGCCCCCCCGCGCCGCGGGGTCTGCGGTGGCCTTATCGCCGCCACTGCCTACCTACCTTGTGCGATTATCTAGAAGATCACACTACTAAGAACACGTGTCTAAATTACATCATGATTTATTTTCATTTTCAAGAATTTAGCCTACATCTGAGCTTTATCCGAACCACCTCAACATCTTGGCATTCTCATTCCAACACATTTACGCTACCCTTATTAGTCTCCATATTTGACGCAACAAACAATCAAATAATCACTAATAAAACTACAAAAACGGCGTATTTAATAAACACCGTACGGTACTGCTAAACAAACACAAACGCGACAATGGCGTTTATACTGATTATTTAATAGCCTTGTCGCGATTAAGTTATTTACATGCTTAAAAGGTGGACCTAGTATAAACAAAACTCAGTACTTGAGATCGTGTGGTAGGAATACTGAGCCAAAGGAAAAACGTTCATTAGGTAAATAAAATTATTATGTAAGCGTTGTATAGACGGCGTGACAATGGGCCAGTCAATCTACTGTTACGTAAACATCGGTTACTTATAAAAGCTGTCCAGCGGTACGACTGAAAGGTAGTGCAAGACGAATTATTCTCGTTATTGTAGTCGTTGACATAGTGTAATATTAACTACTCATTTTAATTGAAGACTAATTATTATTAAGAATTATTTTTTCAATATATTTAATCAGTAAATATTTAATTTTTATGCCAAGCTTCACACACACGCGCGCGTGCTGAAGAGAACGCAAGTAACTAAAATACTTGTGTAACGTAAAATACGCAAGTAACATAGAATTTTTAAAATTGGTAAGTTGTTTTTTAAGTACCAATTAGTGTGAGTAGTGGGTAGGAGTAGGCGTAGTACCGTAAGTTAGTGGGGGAAGGTGTAAGAGCATATCCGTCATCTCCCCACTGCCACCACCTGGTCTGTAGTCAGCAGTCAACAGGTGACCGTATAAGGTGTTCACGAAATAGTATCCGTGTATTTTTTGTAACAAGAATGGGTAAGAAATTAAAAATACAATTATATAAACTTAAGTCGTTTTCACAAAGTTTTATAATTTGTAAACTACCTCGCGCGTTAAAATCTCCGCTAAAATGTCGTTATATGTGAAATCGACCATATGTTTAGTATTCAGTTTGATGGTTTTCCGTATCGTTTAAAGATCTGAACTCATAAAACTTAGAAGCTCAAGGATTCGGTTTTTACTATATGTTTAATGAGTATAGTTTGAGTAAATTAATTGTCGAAAATAATAATATTGGTTGTTATTCCTCGACCATCATGTATTTGGCTAGCTTAGCAAGAAGTTGAAGAAATAGTCATTTACTGTTGTATGCAAAAAACTGTCTTACTAATATTATCAAGTAAATAATTTTCATTCTCTAATTTTAATGAGAATAATGTATCAGTCTGGTTGTAAGAAATAAATAGTCTTACAAACAAACTCACATACTTGAAAGTACTGATTTATAATGTGCTGATATACAATTTATTTACTTTGTGCGCGGGCGTGTGTATGTATGTAATAGAGAGAGTGAGAGTGTGTGTATGTTGTTTATAATTGTGTCAGTTTACAGCAACTAATCTAAAACTTTAAATTACTTTCAGGTCAGTCAAGCATTGTAGTTATCCTAGTCCTGTTAACCATTGTAAGTGCATTTTTTCTTTTAATAATAAAAAATATTCTTAATTTCTGTCTGGAAAAATATTTATATGTTTACATAATATAACATAATTTTATATACACAGAACGTGTATAAAGTCCAGTAGAATAGATAACTTTCACATTTTGTGATACACCATTACCACACATTACTAAAACACACAATACCATATAGAATTCACCTCTTTTTTGTTAAAATCACTGTGTTTTTCCTATAGTGAGGCATTTTAAGTGGTTCAAATGAGTCAAAAACAAAATGCATATTAAACAGAAATACAGTAAATCCTTAATAATGGAAACCACAAAAGTTTATGAATATAAGTAGAACACTGTGTAAGAAAAAAAATTGCTGAGTTTCTGGTACAATTTCATCAGATGTAGTTTTAAAAATAAAAACTATCACTTCAGATGAGCATTAGGTGTTGGAAATTTTGCAGTGTGATACTAATTAAAGACAGTATATTTGTAGTTTATGTATAAATATAATAACTTTTTGTCTCAGTAAATACACTTTTGATCTGCAGATCTAATTGTTTTAAATGAAACTCAGTCAATATAATATACACCAAGATTTATTTTGATTATGTAAAATAGCATTTGTAAAATCAGATGTCAATAAAATGATAAGAAAATCTTATAACTCTTATAAACTATTAAAAAAACTCTAACTTGTTATTGAATTTTATCAACAGAATGTGTGTGTATGTGTTTAAGTATATTTTCATATGTTTTTAATTGTGTATGCGTATCATATATGAGTGTTTTCCACTGTTTCATGGAAGAAATAACCTTCTAATTGATTTAAAATATTTGAAAGAGAAACTAGCAGCATATTTTGTTTTTCTTAAAATAGTGGATTTAGGTAGAGAGAATGTAGAGAGCTTGAGTTGATTATGAAACATTCGTTGGAACAGTGACCATTCTTGTGAAACAAAAATAACTAGTTAGAAAGTATGCATGTAAATGCATAAGCTGAATTAATTTCATGCTTTGTACAATGAACATTGGTACCAAATGCATGTTACTGACATAGTGACTAAGAACTTACAAACATAAAATTCAAACAGTATAAAGAATTGTTGTATATACCTTATGGAGTTTGCAGTTTTATCTTATGCAGTGCTATGTAAAAGTTAAAATTTTTTTGTAAATATTCAGTATGTGCATGGTAATCAAGTTTATATATAAAATTCTGACAAACTATTGATATAATAATAATAATAATAACATGTTTGTTATAAAATGGAATTAGCTTGACCTAGTATTGATTTCACTGACATTAAATTTCCATTGAGGATTGGGATTTGAAATCACAGTTGTGTAAAACACCTTTCACATAAAAAAATATGTAACATATAAACATGTAACAAATATGGCAACTGTTTTTGTTACATGTTAATGTAAAGAATTTCATCCTTTGCATTAATTCATTTTCATACAAGAATATTTGAAAATACTGTAAACTTTACACATATAGTGTTTTATATATAAATAACTTCAATAAAAAATTCAGTTTATTAACACACACACACACACACACACACACACACACACACACACACACACACACACACACACACACACACACACACACACACACACACACACACACACACACACACACACACACACACACACACACACAATAATGTGTTTAAATGAAATGTTAATATATATTGTATAGTATATGAATCTCAGTTTAGGACAATCCTTATATATTTAGGTTTCTCTTGAAGCTGGAGATATGATGAGAAAATCAATTGTATTTGACAAGAAAACTCCAGGAGTCTTTTACTGCCCACAGAGAAAACCTACAGGTATTTTATTCTGTTTTTGTCTTATTTCATTGTGTGCCACTTTTCCTGCAAAAAAGAATTATAAAAAGAACCAAGTTCTGATATTAAAGTGCTAAAAATTTTGACATATATGATCATGTACAAAATGTATGATTATAGTTTATAAAAATATTTCTGAACTTCTGGCACTGTATACATATGGTTATAGTCTCCATATGGTGTAGTAACATGAACTAAACCATACATCTGGGTTGATTACATCTGGCAACCCTAGACATGGTTTGTGAGTGGCCAATAAATGGCTAAGCTAACATACACTCGGGGAGTTCAAGAGAAAATTTCAGCAATGCTGACTGGGCTCAGACCTTCATTGCATAATCTACAAATAGTAGACACAGCCAATTTAAAACATTCCGTTTGTATACCATATACCACTATTGTAACAAGTTGTTCTCTTTGTCTTTCTCTCCCATATATCCCATACACCAACGTACACATACACTGAATTTTCGTTACATCTCAGTAACATTATCATCATAACAGGTGCAATGAATTTTGTATCCCAAATGATACAACGTACTTGTTTCTTTTAAAGGAATTACATCTGTCAGTGAACTTATCCTAGCACCTTCTTTATCTGTGCCTATTCATGTCACTATAGTGGCAGTAACACTTCATAGTACTGTTATCTTAGTTTTCTGAATGAAATGTGGAATCCCCACCTTATGAATACACTGATTGTTTTGTTAGATATGGTATTCTTATTAACTGTACTATCCAAAAACCATTCATTTCCTTTTATGTGTATTTCACAATTACAGTAAAGCCCCGGTTAACCGAACTCGGGTCAACCGAAACCCGGGTTATCCGAAATGCCTCCGAAAATCGCAAATCCAAAAAATAATACAGTACTGTACTGCACGGAAATAATTCGAGGGCGAGAGTGTGCTGGGCTATGGCTAGCGGGGAGGGGTGAACGCCCGACCTTGAGTTGCTTCCCCAGCCACCGGCTCACCAGTCTAAATATAGCTACACTGCCAACTCTCCAACCCCTCCCAAGACCATGACGCCCGCATCAGTCACTAGCTGTCAACACACAAGTGCGGATCTGCGATACAATAGTGCCTTCAAGTGGTTGTTTATTTCCGTTGCGTGTGTATTTTTGTGCTATGGCGACTAAGCGGAAGCGTGTTGTGATTACTTTCGCTGATAAATTAGCTGCTATCAAAGAAGTTGAAAAAGGAAGTTTATTGAAAACTGTTGCGGCTAATTACGGAGTTGGTGTTTCTACCGTTTCAGAATGGGTGAAGTCTAAATCTAAATTTCTAGAGCAAGCTGTGAAAAATCCTCATAGAACAATACTGAAAACATCCGACTTTGAAAAAGTAGGCGAAGCTCTTTATCTTTGGTTCACCCAGCAACGAGAAAAAGGCATGCCTTTGACTGGCCCGATACTGCAAGAAAAAGCTAAAATGTTAGCTGAGTTGTTAGGTGAGGAAGGAAAAGATTTTTGTGCAAGCTCTGGGTGGTTAGACAGGTTTAAAAACAGATACGGCATTCGGCAATTGAATGTATGTGGAGAAAAGTTATCTGCAGACCCAGACGCGGTTGCTGTTTTCAAAACAGAGTTTGAAGATTACACCCAAGGCTACACTAAGGACCAAATTTACAATGCCGATGAAACGGGTGTTAATTTCAAGATGTTGCCTACAAAATCCTTAGCTTCCTCAAAAGAAACATCTGCCCCAGGACACAAAATGCAAAAAGAACGGATAACTGTTCTTTTGGCATCAAATGCTTCTGGCACACATAGACTGCCCCCAATGTGTATCGGGAAGTCGAAAAAACCTCGGGCCTTGAAGGATGTTGCCCGAAATGCGCTACCAGTTTTTTATAGAGCCCAAAAAAGTTCTTGGATGTCTTGTGAACTCTTTGCTGAATGGTTTAGTGATCAGTTTGTACTGAAAGTTGAAAAGTTTATAACTGAAAAAGGTCTGCCTAAAAAAGCGATCTTATTAATTGGCAATGCGCCTACGCATCCTTGCGAGTTAAAAAGTGGCGATATTGTTGTGCGTTTCCTTCCCCCAAATGTTACCAGTCTAATTCAGCCACTGGATCAGGGCGTAATAGCGACATTTAAACGGCACTACCGTGGGCTATTTTTGAGAACCATCCTGCAAGATAGTGACATGCAAAACAAAAACATGAATGAAGCGCTGAAGGCAGTAAATATGAAACACGTAATTTATTGGTGTGCGCAAGCCTGGGATAATGTGAAAGTTTTGAATACTTGACAGAAATGATAAAAAGAATTCCCGGATGCGAAGACATGGATACGTGCGAGGTGGATGAATGGGTTGTCGCGTACGATTTGCAAGAAATCACGGACCAAGAAATTGTAGAAACAGTGTTGCAGTAAAATGCTGACGCGATCGAAGAGACCGAAGTAGATGACGTGGATGACGCAGTGACAGCTGACGATGGTTTTCGAGCACTAGAGGTAAGCCTAAATTAAGAATTTGTTATCTTTCAAAAACCTACTGGGTATAGTATAACACAAAAATTACAGTACAGTACATGTGTTGTTGTTAGGTTGCCCTAAGATTTGTTGAACAATGCAGTGAGTCAACGCCGGCTGACGTCCTTCTAATGAAAAGATGGCGGGACATCGCTGCTCGAAAACATTGGGAGGGACGCAAGAAACAAACAAAAATTACTGAGTTTTTTAAATGAGTAGTAATTCATATGCACCAAACTATTAAGTACAGTACAGTCATCCCCCGAGATACGTAACACGCGACTTACGTAAATTCGCAGTTACGTAAAATGAAAATTTCAAAAAATGGAAAAATTTTTGAGTAGAGTAACATACAATTTTACAAATAATTACTGTACTGTATTCTATTTCAAGCATGCAATACTGTACCTTGTAGCGACTGCGTCAATACACTATTTACTCTCACTCTCTCTTTGTAAACAAACACACACACACACACACACACTCTCTCTCTTACTTTATTGCTCTGCTAAGCCTTTACTTTTCAGTCTAAGCACGAATGCAAGCATACCGGGCACTCTTTCTCGAAAACTTCTTCCACTCAGTGAAGGTTGAGCAGCGGAACCGAGCACATGTTTATCGCTCGTTTTTCTAGATGTATTGTTTCACGTCATTAGTGTAGCTTGCCGCGAGTGATTTGTTCGTACTCATGTATGTACGTACGTACATACCCATACATATGTCTGTATAATAATAAGTACGTAGGTACACTTAAGCAATGTTCAAATTCGACTTACGTAAAATTAGAGTTACGCAAAAGTCTACGGTCCGCATTAATTACGTATCTCGGGGGATGACTGTATACTGTATATTAATGTACTGTAATCCTAAAAATGTAATTTTAACTTTAATAAAGAACATAAGTGTAGCCTACAAAGAGATTTTTGAATTCGTTTGACCTTCAAAACCTTTAAAAAATACGTACTGTAATTACAATACAAAATACTGTAGTATTAGATGTTCATGGCTTAACCGAAAAAATTGTTATCCGAAACAGCTTCCCCCCCTTTAGTTCGGTTAACCGGGGTTTCACTGTACTACTGTCAACTCTCTCCAGACTCCAGTAAATGTAATATCTTGCAAGTGTTGAAAGAAGAAATTCTTATAATTAATGTTTCATTGGATATATGTTATTTACCAATATTTATGACAGGATTCATTAAACGTAGTAATTTTTTTGTATAAATATTGTTTGTAACCTGTTAACATATTGCAATTAAAATAAGTTGTAATTTCAAATAAAGATTTGTTTCTACTATATATGAAATATCTTACTGTATTAGTCATTTTGGTAGTGATGCAAACCCAAGATACCTAACAGATGAGAGCAGTTGTTGATGCTTAATAGGTATTTAGAAATTGAATTTAGATGATACCTGTTAATATTTTCCAACTATGTAAAACTTTGTGGTATAAAAATATAATGTGAAATAAAAAGGCAGTATAAGTATCAATATAATGTAGATCATTAATTTAAATATAGAAATGCTTTAACATAATATTTTGTAAAATAATAAGAAAGAGAAATTTAAAAATCATTTTAGATAGCACAGTGTTTCTTGCAAAAATATATTGTCCGTAAGAGAATGTTCTTTGTTTGCAGTTATATACCTTTAGAATGATGTTTTGTCATATAGGTTTTGATAAGTTAATAGTACGAGCTAGACCACTGAATAAACTGTGTGAATTTGATGGGAAACCTATTCCAAATGATTATAAGTCTGACTGCTACAATGATATAGATGAAACAGAATTTGCTTGTAAAGAGAAAGCTCGTATAATGGTAAGGAAATGCCTTTCATTAAAATTTAGTTTCTACAAGCTTGTTATGTAGAGTATGAACATGTTATTATTTGAATGTATTGATTTAATATCATGTAGACTATAAAATTAAACTACAGCAACTTATTTAATGGCTTCACAGATATCATACGAAAGTCAGTTTAAACATCTGTAAGTCTGTAATTCATAACTATTGAAACAAGAAATGAAACTCATATAATAAACTTTATTATTACTCACTTGAGTATAATGTACTTAAACACCTGTGGAAATTTAATACTATCATGAAGGTCTTTTGGAGAATTTGAAGAGTTTTAGTTCAAGTATACTGAGTGTTTTGCATGAATTACTAACATACTCAAGAAGTATTTGAAAAATCTTTTGAGGATGAATACGCTTCTGAAGCTATGAAAATACACATCTGCAGGAAGTTATGTTGCAATCATTATGTTTTATTATGTGTTCAGATTTACCAAATATTTTACTTACGCTTTTTTCTTTTAATCTATTCAATATGTAAAACATTTCCTGATTTCCTCACCAGAAATAAAACAATTCCATTAAAGCTTTACTCAGTCATTAATATTCTGTACCAAATAATACAGAGTTCAGTTACAGTAGTGAAATAATCTTTTACTAAAAACTAGAAATTACCATTTGTGTTAAGTTTCAAGAAAAGCTGATATTAATAAATAGTAAATACACGTCTTTCTCTTCCCTTACATCTTGAAGTTATGATTGTGTACAGTTTAGAATTTAAACAGTGCATAATAAAGATTTTCAGATATTTTATTTAGATTCATGTATTTTGGCCAATTTCTAAGAATTATATTTTTAACTTAAACATGTATTTATGGCAAAACTCAGTTAAAAATTTAGGAGTAAATAAAAGTCATAATCAGTTTTTAAATTGGGAGGTAAGTCAATTTTAGTTCCATATAACCACCTACTGTTGACTAAAACAGATTAAAGCTGAATATAAAATTACACTGAAATTTTCTCTTCTGCAGTGAAGTAAAAAACAAGCATGTACCTGCTTTAGAATTTAATCATAAGTAATTGTTACTTTTCAATCTTGGTAAGTTTAAACATTAAAAATTTATATACTACTGTGTAAGCTTAATTCCTTGTACAGAAACATAATGTCTCAAACTAGGAATATTCACTAATTCCAGCTTTTAATAAATGAAGTTTTAGTTCTTATTTCTGTAGGATGGTGGAAACTAGTGTATATTTGATTTCAAGATTGAACACATATTTAATTAAAACTTAGTATAATTTGTCATTTAATGTACAAAGTTTAGTTGGGTTAAATTATATACTAATTGTTTTTCCCTTACTTCTTATAAAATACAACACATTAACTTAGTGCCATGGTGAACATGTCTACCTGCTGCTGTACATAGAGAAA
Source organism: Magicicada septendecula (assembly GCA_034769895.1). Taxonomy (NCBI): domain Eukaryota; kingdom Metazoa; phylum Arthropoda; class Insecta; order Hemiptera; family Cicadidae; genus Magicicada; species Magicicada septendecula. Next base: position 729,583,565 of record CM068367.1, read on the forward strand.
GTTACATTGTCTGGTGTCTTGATTCTAAATAAAACTCACATTAAAGTGTAAACTCATGCAAAATTATAAAAACTTGTAGAAAATATTGTGACTATTTTAAAGTACCTTGAAAGTAACATTAAATTACATGGTAGTTATAAAACTACAATAAGTTACAAACAGCCAAAATTACAATAAATTTTCTTGAGAAGTCCTATCGCTATTACAAACATTAAAGTCACTAGCCTATTACTTAGATTCTGACAGATTTTTAAAATGTTTTATGAAATTTTGATGGGCAAAGATTAAAATTTTCATAATAGATTGCCTTAAAATTTTAATGTTTCTTCTGCCATATAAATTAGTTTATACACATAAAGTAAATTATATTATTTGATATAGATTGCCTGTGTGGCAATTTATGCATTAAAGAATTAAACATTCATTTTAAAGAGTAAACAAAATTCAGTGTGTATAATAATTTTAAACAAAATTATTACATGAATAGCATATTGTTAATAAAAACATCACTTGAGTAAAGTAATACTTATAATTTTAATCAAAGCATTGCCGCTACATTTTGAAGTTATGATTATGTACAGTTTAGAACTTAAACAGTATATAATAAAGAGTTTCAGATATTTTATTTAGATGCATGTACTTTGACCAATTTCTAAGAATTATATTTTTAACTTAAACATGGTGTATTTGTGGCAAAACTCAGTTAAAATTTAGGAGTAAATAAAAATCATAATCAGTTTTTAAATTGGGAAGTAAATCAACTTTAGTTCCATATAACCACCTACTGTTGACTAAAACAGAGTTAAGTTGAATATAAAATTAAACTGAAATTTTCTCTTCTTCGGTGCAGTAAACCAATAAACAAATAATTATGATTATGAATTTATAGAAAGTGGAAGACAGTAATAGTAAGTGGTTCAGTCTTTGATTTTTTTTTTATAAAATAAAAAAAGGAAAAGCTACTGGAAGATTGAGTACCCTAAAACAGAGTGCATTTAATTTAGTGGTTATTGAAGTTGTGAATTTTATTGTTACTGGAGTTATGCATTACAGTTATTACTGATCTTGCAAAGAATTAAGTAAAATACTGTATTTACTGTAATTTTGCAGAAATTAATGTATCATTTTTCAGAAACGGATGGTGAAGCAGGAAAGTGAAGCATTGTCAACATCTGAGAAGACAAAAAAATTATCATAGGTAGATCAAATTGAATTATGCACGCAGCACGTTTTGTATGTCTTCTTAATCAGTGTCTTCTTTGTTGTCTTGCTATGTACTCTTCTGCGGATCACACATTTTTTATACCACTTTTTTGCTTTTTATGTCATTAATAGTATACATTAGTACAGTTTGTCTTGAGATAGTTCATAGACTTAAGGTCCTGATTTTACTGTTAATTCTTGATATGGCTGTATTTCTCATTTATATTGCAAGAATGTGTTATGTAGAATAGAGCATAATAAAATGTGTTTGGTTGATGTGGAAAGTTAAACATTTTATATATGGATTTATACTTATGCTTTTTACTGCTACTCACAGATATGTAATGAGTTTGGAAATGCAGGCCTGAATGTAGTGAATGATAGATTGTTAGTTTAGAATGATTGAAGACAATTTAAAAAATATCATCTGATTTCAAAGAATATGAATGCTGAGCTAATGTTCAAGCGTAGAAAAAATAATTATGATTTCTTGTATATACCTATATGATGTGAGGGTGGCTTGTCATTTCCATTAATTATAATGCTTGTCACTTCCACTAGTCTTCTTAAGTCAGAAGAACTGAAAGTATGGCTATAACTTCACAAGAAGTGATAAGCCACTGTGATGATGCAATGCGTATGTGAGAGTATATACATGCACTATTACCATTAATATATTTACTGTTTACCAAAATATATATAATTACTTGGGATTAATGCAGTACAGAATATATTTAGCCCACCTTGAAACATTTTTTAAAACAACCTGCTCAGTTCATGTTCATGTTTGTAGATTATCTATGGCACATTCTATTAACAACTATTTTCAGTGTTAGTAAAACACCCATTGTAAAAAGTCTATATCGCCTTCTACATTTTAATGACCATATCAGCACTTCACCAATTTTATTAAATACCATGATATTTAATTTATGGTAATGTTTATTTAATTTAATATTAATCTAATTATAGTAACATTGTATCTTAACATCAATATTCAATTACTTTATCATTACTTAACTTTGCAATACTATTCACCATTATTTATTCTGTGACTTTCCTTTTAAAGAAAAATTTGCTTGTAACCAATACAATTTGTTTGTAACAATTACTAATGAGATCATCACAATAATAAAAATTTTCACTGACAGTATACATATTATATATGAATGTTACTGAATAAATATTTATAAGCACAAAATTATAACATAAGATATTTCATGCTCTTCAAATTTTTTGGTACATTCGGATGGAGATTCGGATCACATATAGTCAATGACACTAGAAGTTTGTAAAGAATGATTTCCATTAATACAACTGTTGTATACTAAATGTATTCCTAGTCATATGACATTATTTTCCCTTTTGTATTACCTTACTTTTATTTTATATATCTTGAATCTTGATTTTATGTTTCTGATTACATTGATCTTTTATCTTTCACTGATGTGTTTTTGTTAAATTTCCTCTATTTTGTCAACTTAGTAGATTTATGTCTTGCATATTTTAACAGTATTGTTCAATGTTCACATTTCCAAGTCTCAACTTTTTCTGTAGTTATTTTTGTAAATACAAAGAAGTTTGGTAACTTTCATGTTTGGTGTTCACAGTCGCATGGCACTGTTAGTATTAATAAATAAAGTAAATCATTTAAAAGAACATAAAACAGTTTAATCCCCTGATGTTCCCTTTAAAGCAGGTGATTATTTTGTTTAAATAACTCATTCCTTTTTCAATTATTGTAGAATTTGGATTTTTAGAATATTGTGTTGCAATTATTAGAAACATTTGTAGACTATTCTTTCAAGTTTTTGAACTTCTCAGGTTGATTCTTCTGTACACCAACTTGTCTGCTTGTCACAGTGATATGTTTAGTGATGACCATCATTAATACATTAAAATATAATAATATTAACTAAATATAATTATTTCACTACGACTCGGAACACAAAACTTTTTATGGGTAAAAACGTAAAAGTTTTACCTTACAACCTGAACCGGTTTTCACTTTTAAAAAGCTTCTTCAGAGGTTGCCGCTGGTAGCACTGTCCGTCTTGTTGTTGGCGGATCTTTCGAAAATTGATTCCGTCGCCAACAACAAGACGGACAGTGCTACCAGTGGCAACATCTGAAGAAGTTTTGTGTTCCGAGTCGTAGTGAAATAATTATATTTAGCTAAGTAATGGACACGTCATGGACAACGAAATCCAAGAGTAATATTAAGTTAAAAAAAAAATCACTGCATCTTAACTAATATTGATATTATACTTTAGTCTACTTATATAAACGTGCATGTGTGTGTGTGTGTGTGTTGGGAGGGGGGCAGAGATCACCCCTTCCTGTTTCTGTCTTCATCCTTCTGTAATTTTTTTGCAGGAATGCACAAGTACAGGCACAAGTATAATTTCATATTTTTATGTTAGCTACTTTTTTTTAACTTTACTGGTATAAATTTTGTGTGGTTATTTATATACTGCAGTTATTAAATGTTGGGATGTTTGTTGTCACTACTACCGAAAATGTTTATAAGTCATCATCCTTTCTTTTATTCTGGCCTGTAGCATTTTCTTCATATTCTTACCAATTGCTATACCATCTGTTACTTTCTTGATACTTTATAAACAGTAAATGTGTAGAATATAAAACAAATTAAAACATGGTTAGTACTAGAATTGTATTATGCCCTTACAGGGACATCAGATTTGAGGTTAAGTGTGATTAAATACAGTATATTTAATGTAGGTTCAAAAATCACTTTTTACTTTGTTGTCTTGCATGAAGCATGTTCTTAATTTCAGGAAATTCTTTGAATACATTTTGTTAGTGACCTTTTTTAGATTAATTTGTGTTACAGCCTGCTTTTGCCTTTAACTTCTGCAGCCTGATTTACTTTCTTTCATTGATTCAATTAAAATATGGACATACCTTCATGTCTCAATAGTTTTATTCTGGAATCTGTATCGAATTTTTCTTCGTTCGTAACCAGTGACCGTCTTTATATTATCTAATGCGCACACACGCACACACGCACACACACACACACACACACACACAGCAATTGGTTTGGTGAAGTTTTTAAAAATCCTGAATATTCGGTATATTCAGAAGAAGGATATGTAAAAAGTAATATAAGTAAAAGTGTAAAAATGAACATATTTATTCTCACATGCAAACACATTTAACAAGCCAGTATACATTTTTATGGAGTTTCTACATAAAAAAAATAATGGAGACTTACACAGTCCATATTTCAGTGGCCAGTTAAGCACAGAAATTTACATAATATGAAATAGAAGGTAATGTAATAGTAGAAATGAATTATAGTAAAATTGTTTATGTAATATAATGTTCTGGTCTCTTATATTTTATTGTACTCTTTTCTTGCAGCTAAATTTCACAGTTTTTGTTAGATTACTTTGCTTTTAGTTAAATCGTTTGCAGGTTAAACAATTCTGGTAATAAAGAGTGTTCTTCAGATATCTGTCACTCAAGTAACTGTGTGAATTATTACACTTATTTCAAATGGTTCCACTCCGCATGTGCAGACTACTATGCTTGCATTCACTTGAACATGTTTTATTTTTTCACTTTTCTCACTGATCTTATGATTTTTTTTCAAATGTATAGCTATGGAACAAAGTAACACTTATCAGACATTTCATTATGAGATGGTCCATTATCTTCAATGGTATGTATATTGCTCCTGGTTAAAAAAAAAAGAAAATCAGATATCAGTACCACTGCTCAATGGCATTTCTTTCTCACACCAGATGATAAGTTAGGAGCAATAGAATATGTTTAGAATAATAAAATTATATAATTCAGTTCAAAGAGATTAAGCTCTTGTCCTTAATGGTACTTTATTCAATATGGTTACACCAAGTAGAGCTGAAGATACACAAGTGTAGAAACATCCTGAATAGGTAGAAGGAAGGTGTAAGAGTGTATTTTGTACTGTGGGAATCTTGGATAGAGTTGGTGATAAAATATAGCCATGATAGAAGTAAAGTCATGTGATCAATTGTGCTAGTGACCAATCAGAAGTCAGCGAGGGGCCAGACAAGGAAATACTGAGAAATCTAGAACAAAAGTGGAGTACACTCATTAGCCAGATGCAACTGTGCGTTAGAAGGCAATTAAGAGAATTGGTCTGAAAGAGACATAAGAAAAAGTGACAGGATGATTGATGCGTGTGAAATCGAACTATCATCACAGACTGAGGGTGGAACCAAAAGCAAGGAAAATAGAGTAGGGAAGTAAGATATCCTATCAGAAACCAGAGTTCAACGTAGGCGGGTTTCCAGAAGTAAAGTTCTTGGAAGACTAGAACGAAAAACCAATGGAAACGTAGCGTGGTAACGTGTAAAAGAAATAGGAGGCAATTTTCGTGGAAAGGCAGAACGATAACCAATGATAAAGAGGTGGTGGACTACAAGAGTCTTAAGAGGGAATGAGGTGTAATCAGTATATAAAATAAGCCGAGAGCGCGATTGGGGGTCTAATAATAATCTTTCGGAGGAGTTGGTCAGAAGTGTTGACGAGAGTATGTTATAAGTTTCGTGGAGTCTTAACATAACAGTTCAGAGTCTTTATGAAAACTCAGAATTAGTCGGTAGTGAAAAGTCCACGAATTGACTTAAACGTACGAAGATTTAACATATACAAATAATTGTGAAGATTTGTAACTTATAGTATATTTTGTAGAACCAAAGTTAACAAACAATGTGTATAGTGTATAATACAATTAATATTGAGAAGTGCGAACTAAGGTTGTAGTAATATATAACGTATAAAACAATTCGGATAGAAACGTGTTCGAAAACAGTCGTGTGAAAATTATAACTCGTGTAACAAGAATAAACATTATCACTAGTAACTGGTAATGAAGTATTGGAACGCCGGAAAATGCCGGAGTGTCTTAGTCAGAGTGTAGTGATCAAAAAGTGTTCAACTGTCAGGCAATACGAGAGTAAACCAAGATATGAGTAGCGCATCTACACTTTCATGGCAGAGCCAAGGAGTGGGGATGATAATCAACGCAGTTCTACATGCCGCAGATTGGATAACTTACCAAGAGTAACATTTATGCATTAATTAATATATTGTTAAAACACCTGTCTGTCCTACTCAAAGAACCTACGTATATAAATATGGCATACTTATAAAACTCACATATGTCTTATTAAAGATAAACTTCATATATTAAACATGAATCCATTTCTAAATAAAATATGTGTAATATGATATTTAATAGAGATAAGTGTTAAAATTTAAATCGAACCTTGAGATAGAGATCTTAGAATGAATGTCTATTGAGGTAGATCATAATATTAAATTAACGAATGATCATAAAATTTAAATCATAATATGGAATTAATATGAATGCCAAGTATAGTAATAATGATAAATGCAACAATTATACTGATAAATGTGTATGTGTTTCGTTATTTAATAACTACCTGTGGGATGATACAGCAATTAGTATTCTTGAGCATATATATATAAGATTTCTTTGTACTCATCACGCATAAGTAACTCAACACAATTACAATTAACATCAGTAGACTTCATTGTAACTTTAATTACCGTTGCTAGATAAAAAAAAACGTAATCTATTAATTAACAATATAATTAATGAATTAATGACAACGAGTAATAAAAACGTTATATTTGACACCGCAACTAGCGGACATAGAAAAATCATTATATTTGGTGCTCCAATAGTGGGTTTTAAGAAGGTAGTACCTAGCAAACGTAAATCAGAGTTATAACCTTGACTTATATTAGTGTGTTCAAAAAAATTGTATTTTTTTGTTCTAAACTTTTGTGTTGTTTTATCTGTTTTGTTCTATCCTTTTTTGTTTTGAGACTTTTATTCACACTAAAAATATTATTTACAGTATTATATTGTTTTTTATGTTATTCCTTTAACAAATTCTGGATGATCTGTTGAAATAGGTAAGGTTATAAAATATAGGTAAGGGAAGTTATAAAATGAGTTTTTTTCAACTACCGTACTATTAACAATTATTATAATTACATTTAAAATTATATGTTAGATAATAATTGTAAATAAATTTTAGAGTAAAATTAAGTTAAGAGTATTCACACCATATTTAAAGAATAATTGAAGATATTTTGTGAACAAGCTGCACGATTAAGAATAGAAGAGATCTCTTTCTCCCTCTCCCTCTCTCCCTCCATATCTCTTTTGATTCTCCAACAGGGAACATTTCCATTATCCACCACCTATGATCCTCTTCCTTCCAGATGGGCTAACTGAAAAGTACCATAATATAATAATTAATAATATTCATATCTGTTGTTTTATCTTTGTAAAACATAATATATTATACAACTGTATTTTCACAAAATCATAGACTTCCTGTTGATCACATTCTGCAAACTTGAAATTTTATGGATCATACACGTTTGTGCACCCCTTCCCCCTACACACATATATTCATATTACAATCATATTACACACATCACATATTACAGTTATTTATATACGTGTATGTCTTTATTAACAAAATAACTATTTTAAGACTCAGTGTTAAACTGTCTCAGTGTTCTGTTTACCAAGTGCCATAACATTATACATTGATACCCTTTGTTTTAATTTTATTTTAAGTTGCTGTTTAATGTGCTAACATTGCTCTGTATTTTTATTTTAATGTTTTTTAAATTCTATTATTTAATTCATATTTTAATATTCATGTTTATTAATAAAAATACAGTATTAATTTAAAAAAAATTTGATTCTAATTAATGAACTGGTACCAGTTCTAACAGGGCACATAGCAGTGATGTTTGCCATCCTTGATGCTACTAGTCTGTTGTGGCTCTTTGCAAATGTCTAATCTGACTATTTAAAAAAGCCATATCTAAATTTAGATACTTATATTACATTAAGTGAATTTAGCCGAATGATACTATTATCTTACGTTACATAACAAAAATATTGAATATGACGGAAACATATCATGTTGATGTAACATGACAGCATTGTCATTTTGTTTTCTACAAATGAATCTACATGGCTGATGGAAAATTATGCTGTCACAGTTGTCTGAATTTATTTCAAATGAGCCATAATCTTTGAGTTATTTCATCACCATTGTTGTTGATTTAGCTTTCACCCAGTACATCACTATTGAAACTTATACATTTGTAATACCAGATTATATTATAAATGAATGAATCAAGTGAGTTCATAGTTTTAACTTGACCTTATAACATTTTTTCTGTCTATTTATTTGAGGTACGTATCATGATAACTTTTGAAAACATTAACCAATTTTCATGAAACTTGCCATGCTTGCCCATTCTTTTACCCTACAGCACAGGCTGTTTTTTTTTTTTTTTTTTTTTTTTTTAAATTTATCCCTCCCAAAAATATGAGGGTGGGAGGGAAAATTGTGAGGGAGCCAAAATTGTAAAATTCCATTTGAGGCATCAAATAAATGGAATTTTAACAAAAATATGAATATACTCTTCATTTTGAATATTTAAAATTTTTGGGATACGAGCAACTAAAAAGGAGGTTAAAAGTTTGATAAAATTGCAAAAATCCATGTGAGATATCAATTTAGATGGAAGTTTAACCAAAATCAGAATATAGTGATCAGTTTTTGAAATTTCAAAATTTTATAACTCAAGGGCCCAACAAGCGATAAAAAATTGTATAAATATAGCTGAGCTTCAGATTAAAGGAAATTTTAACCAAAATCCGAATGCAGCATTTAATGTGAAAATTTATAAGTTTAGGAGTGCAATGGGCTTAAAATGGCACCCAAGATTTTAAGAAAATTGTAATAGACTATGAAGACTATATAGACAATCAGTTTTTGAAATTTCAAAATTTTATAACTCAAGGGCCCAACAAGCGATCAAAAATTGTATAAATATAGCTGAGCTTCAGATTAAAGGAAATTTTAACCGAAATCCGAATATAGCATTTAATGTGAAAATTTATAAGTTTAGGAGTGCTTAAAATGGCACCCAAAATTTTAAGAAAATTGTAATAGACTATGAAGACTATATAGGTTTCAGGAATCTTATTTAAAAATTTAAGTACGTATCTTTAATAATTTAGCAGAATTAATATTTATCAACACTCCTTGCAAATTTTGGATTGCCTTCAAAAAGATTATAAGGTGTGTTTACTAACAAATTGTATATATTGTTATCAGTTATGTATGTTTGTGAAAAGTATTAGATATATGCCTATAGATATCTATGGAAACGTACATAAACTTAAAAGCTAGGGGTTAATTATTTGTGATTTATACATTATGGTTAAATAAAATAAAATTAAAAAACAGTAATTTGGAATTTTTAGTGATTGCTGTAAAATTATTATTTTACTAACAGAATAGATTAGAGGTTTTTATAATATTTCTCGTAATTGAAAGATTATCTAATATTGAAGTTTACCTAATAATAAATGTATTTTGCTGAAAATACAGAGCAAGTTATGCAGCTCAAGGAGCTTACTAGTTTTAAATAGTGAATTTTCTTTTCCTCATTAACATAAGCATTGGAGCCTATTACATTCTTTAATAATTTATTAAATAATTCTTTTAATAATTTATTCTGTGTACCATTGTAATACTCAGAAGTGCATATTAACTAATGAGAAAAATGATCCAAAATAAGAATACATTATTTCTTTTGCAATATTTTTATTTTAATATGCATGACAGAAGTGTGACATTATTAAAAAAGTACAATTTGTTGTCTACTTGCTATTGCAAGGAAAAACCTTAAATATCTAAATTTTAAATTCCTAGAATTTATACAGTATAAGAGTGAAATATCTAATATTCTAAGTGAACTGCAAATTTACATCATGAAATCCTTCTGTAAATGAAGATACATTAGTATTTCAGTGCTGTGCAGTATAGAAAGAGACAAAATTATGTAATACTTGTTACAAGAATAAATTTTGTGTCCTGTTTGTTCTTGTAAACAGGCATGCATTTGTGACTGCCTAAAAGCAAAACAATGAAATTTCTTGTGTGGAATTGTGAATTGCAAGAAGTTGAGTACAAAGTAACAAACAAATCTATACAATGTCTCGCTGTTCTCGGTTATCCAGTACAGGCTTGTAGTGGGAATGGACAAACACATTACAAAATCCAGTCAGTATTTGAGTTTACCAATATGGAGACCCAGTGAGCCAGCTCATCGAAATGAACAATTGCTCCCATCACTAGTATTGAGTAAAATATATATAGAACACCCATAAAAAAGTGAAAGTGAAATTTATAAACTGTTCCTTCACTAGATTTTAAGGTCATTTTGGAACTTTTTTGAACACACTAAACATTGTATAAAATTAGGCAGTTGTCTTGTTTCTTGCACTTGTTGTACATACGAATACATAATGCTAAACTAAAACTCATGTAGTTCAGACTTACCTTAGTTTAAATGTTGTATGTAGATTAACAAAACAGTTTTTATGTATATGATATGCTGTCTGGTGTGTGTGTGTGTGTGTGTGTGTGTGTGTGTGAGAGAGAGAGAGAGAGAGAGAGAGAGAGAGAGAGAGAGAGAGAGAGAGAGAGAGAGAGAGAGAGAGAGAGAGAGATGTCTGTATCACAACCAATACTTGCAACTATTATGATATAATTGATGTAGTGGCTATTATAAAAATACATTTATTATATATTATTAAAATATTTATATACATATTAGGGGTAGTTTAGGCAAAGAGTATGTAAACATAAGTGAAGAACATTGAATATAAAGTAGTATTTTTGTTTTGTTTTGTCTTGTCTAAACATAAATAGTGTTATATGAAATAGTAAAGGCCTACTACTAACTTTATATAATTATCAATTTTAGGTTCATTTGATAATTGGCTAATAGGTTATTCTTTTCAGCCTCTGTGTTCAGTATAAAAGTGTTTGTAAATGAATACCATAACACTGGATATATTTTAAATGTTTAAGGTACGGCTCCATCCACCTGGCAGCAGTGATGAAAAAGTTAGCGGAAAATGGTATAAGGTGTATGACAAGTACATCAAGAAGAGACATGATTAGTTTCAGATGCTTCTCAGAAGAAACTGAAATTTGTACAGTTTTACCTAATTATTTATAGTCTATTCTCCCATAATGTATGCTGTCCTAATTCTTGAAGATTTTGACATGTCGCCTTTCAAATATGTGTGTTATCTAAAAAAAAAGAAAATCACGTAGGCCTACATATAATTATTAAGATCATATGCTCAAATAGGAAAGGCAAGTTAGACTTATAGTTAACACAGCAAGCATAAGCTTTCAATGTACTCATAAATTAGAAAGTGACTAATAGAAGTGCATATTGTAAAACATTTTCTTAAATATGTATTTTTGCAAAATCAGAAAAACCTTTTTGTGATAATTTTTATAACATAATATTAATAAAGTATTTAACTACAGCAATGAATTTTTATTTTATAACTGAATATTAATAACTGCCACATTTAATTAGCTCATGCTTGATACCAAATAATATGAGGGGATATTTTCCTGTTTGTGGTGAGCTTGCACATTTCAGAAACACATAAGCAACTGGATGCCAATTGATATTGTTTCTGCTGGTTGTTTCAGTTAGTGTGCTGTATTCTACATGTTGAAAATGTATTTCCCTTTAATATATTTTTGTAGGCCTAATTATAGCAAAACAGTACAATTTGATTGTATAAGAATAGTTACAAGCAGCCCTAGAATTCCTGGTTTAGCGAGGGGGGGGGTGAGATGCAGTTCCTCTGAGGGAGATGCGTGGTATAATACTTTCTTCATTTGGACAGCAGTGTGAGTGTCCTATCTTAAGGTGTGAGGTGAAAGTATGATCTATAAACATAATATAGATCCAAAAATACTGGTTATTTCAGATTGATGACTAAATTTATTTTATTATAACCATTTGATCAGAAACATTTGGGGGATTTTCTCGTACCCCAGATTCAACTGTGATTGAATAACCAATACAGTCGAAATTACATCATAATTAGTAGTGTTGTGATATAAGTCAGGTAAGATATACATGTTTTTTGTAATGTTAAAGTCGCACAACTTTAGTTAACTATTATGTACAATAATTACTATTATAACAATATTATAACTATGCTGTAGTAAACCATAAAAGTTAAGTGTTACTATGATATAAGACAAATGGAAACACTACTCTTAGTACGGAATACTCTTGAACACAATTGAAGGTGCAACTATAATTTTTCTGTGACATAAAATTAGTGAATATTACCTGTATTGGTTTAAATGGTTATGATAGTAATTGTTCATTATAAAGTACACAAGGTGTACTGTACTGTGGGATTTATGAATATTTGCAGTTCATCACTGATGATGTAGGTTGGCGTATAACAACAATTAAAATTTAGATATAATGGCATACTAAGAATTTTTATTAAACTAGTGGGCTTAACCAGTCTGTTAAAAGGTAGCCAATAATTTTATCAATTATGGCACTAATTAAATTAATGTGTAAACAGGATAGGATAACAATTTCATAATTATTTATTGGTGAAGGAATTTAATTAGTAACTTGGATTAATTTTTAAAGACATGATTTATCATTTTGTATTATATGCTCATAGTATACAAAAATCAGTATGTTACTTTAACTATGTACAAAGATACATACTATTACAGTAAAGTTCGCTAGACATGAATCAACCATTTTCGTGCTAACAGCGCATGTTACGAATTGCGCATGCGTCAACAGAGAAATAAAACTCAGTTGCCTCCGAGACGACTGTGGAGATTATTGTGTGCGTACTTTTCAAAAAACATCAGTATTCATCAAAGTGTAGGTTTAGTTTCATTTATGTAGTTTGTTGCTTTTTTTTTCCGGTTTGTCGAGTGAAATGGATCAGTCTGGTTCACCGTCGACTTCTGTGCAAAGGAAAGTCATACACAGGGTAGTCAGAGTCGGAAAATAATTTATAACGTTTACAAGTTTATGAAATCTGAAATTACAGAAATATCAGAAAGAAAATTACAGGAACGGGTAGCTCAGGGGTGTGGTGTGTCGCTAAGTCGTGTTTTTAGAATCATTAAAAAAGCATCCGCGTATACGGGTGATACAAAATCTTTCAGCACTCCCCATAAAAAACGTCCAAGAAAAAAAGTAAAAACCGATATAGACGATTTTGACAAGTGTACTATTCGACGAATTATTCACGAATGTCACACAACGGAAGGGGAAAGGCCAACATTAAAAGTTATTTTACGAGAAGGAATTAATTATAATGGTAGTGTATCTACTCTTAGACAAATTATTCGACAAATGGGATTTCGGTGGAAACGCGCTGAAAACAATAGAAAACTTTTAATAGAGAAACATGACATTATAAACTTAAGAGTAGATTTTATAAGAAAAATACAGCAGTACAGAGGAGAACGGCGGCCCATAGTGTACACGGACGAAACCTATTTTCACAGTTCAACGTCAGTTACAAAAACGTCGACAGACAGTGATAAAAGTGGCCTAAAAACTCCAATAAATAAAGGACAGCGGGTGGTTGTAGTTCATGCTGGTGATGAAACTGGGTTTGTATCCAATGCTCTCTTAATGTTTAAATCGGGTTTCAAAAAAGGCGATTATCACAACGACATGAACTACGAAACTTATGAAAAGTGGGTGAGTGAAATACTTATACTGAACTTGAATAAGAACAGTGTAGTAGTAATAGACAAGTGTACAATTAAATCCACCTCCAACATCATTAACAAAAAAGGGAGACATGATTAACTGGTTACAGAACCATAACATTCCTTGTAGTCCGTCTATGTTAAAACCTGAGCTCTATGCACTAATTAAGCAACATAAACCAACATACAAAACTTTTAAAGTAGATGCTATTTTGGCAAACCATGGACATTCCGTTTTACGATTTCCACCCTACCACCCGGATCTTAATCCTATTGAACGCAGTCATTTCGCATCTGTTGTCAATGTTACTTACTCAAACAAATTAAGATACCAGAGCAATGTGGATCATATATTACTACGATTAAAAATACTAAAAATAAACAATTGAAAGCATTATAAGAATGCATAGACAATGCAAAATTAAGTAAATAAAGTTATAAAAATAATAAAAAGTAAATTATTGTGAATCGAGAAGTCAGTATAACTGCTTTATTTCAGCTGTCATTATAAGCGACATCAATTTTTAAATTTTAGTACGTTTACAAGGAAAAACGAATATTTTACTTTCCTTTCATCTTTAATTAAAGATGCATAACTTCGGCTCAATAGGTATAAAAAGTTAATCCGTCTCAAAATAGATTACTCATCTCACACATGCGTGTAATTCACAATTGAGAGAGTAGGCCGATATTTTCAACTGCGTTAGTAGACATTTTCCTCTCTTGTGGCTTCCATCGTTCCTGACTTCTCCCCACTACAACCTGCGCGTTGCTTCATGTCTATTTAATATTACTGTACTTTTCGATGCTGGTGTGTGTTGATTTATATTGTAATCTACCTTTCTCCAACGCCTCACGTTGTTGGACGCCAATTTATTACTTACCCTGTGTGTACGGTTTAAACCCCACTGTTGGGCTCCAATTTATTACATAACAAATATAATTAGATTTAGGGTTTAATTAAGCTCCACGTTGGTATGCGCCAATTTATTACAAAACGGGTACGTACGTCTCGTTCGAGCCCCGCGATGGAAGCCAATTTATTTCAGAACGGGTATTCTTCGGTTAAAGCCCCCTGTTGGGTTAGTCAATTTATTATAGAACTCCTTCCTCTCTTTAATATTAATGTGTCAATTTCTTCTGTATCTTAATTTATTAGGTGTCGTGATATAGTTAATTATGACTACCTTATCTCTCTATTTAATCTAAGTGTTGGTGTGAATGAAACTTATGTATGTAGGGTGTTATTCAAAAATTCCGCTCAAGCCTATTCTGCTTTGCAGAGAATAAGAGAAATTTTGTATGGAATTCTCCTCTCTTTAATACCTGAGAAGTCCGCAACTAGCGCTGCAGTTCCCAGACAAGGGAAATTTAGAGGTTAACCCACCACGTACGGTGATTAGTGGTTATACTCTCTATCTGTTTATTTCTTATTCACACTTCATTAAATCATACATAAATGATAAGATCTTGAAATTATGCAATGATTCTTTATTAGTTCAAATATTTAACATCCAATAAGATTGTTCTTACTTGAGATACGAAAAGGCTATAAGTCTGAGTTAATCGATTATCGATCGGTACAAGGTTTTATATTAAATTCTGTTATGGTTTTTTTATAATTATTTTAAATACAGGGCGTGAAGGTTCTTTCAACTGTTGGGAAGATCAGAAAATACATAAATAGGAATGCAAGATATTACAAGATAAAGTTTTATTTTATTTAATATTATTTAAATAATTGAAGTTTACCGTTCGCTGGACAATGCGGCTCGAGAAGGCTGTTCGCATCTAACCTCTTTAGTGGTCGTTCAGTAGCAAACGCAGATGAGATGATCTTCTTCCGTCTTGTCTTCAAAGTTGTAATAAAAGTGGAATCCTTGGTCCTGGGTTGATGCAGAAATACCGCTCCTTTTGTTCACCAATGTCCAAGCTTGTGATTACGTGCTTCGACGAACTCCGAATCCAAATACGTTTTTCTATTGTAAGATGTAAACTGCGATTTCCAATGGGATTTGATGGTTATTCTATTTTCGTTTGGTTTAGAGGATTAAATCTTTATGCAGGTAGTTCTTTATCTGGTTTTATTACTTCATTAATTTAACATTCGTTTCATGATCTGATATTGGGCAATCCAAGTCATTCCTTTGAATTTAATTACTTATTATCGTTTTATACTATCAAATTAGACAATTTAGTTAATGGTTATTTGGCCCAAATTACTGCAATTTGTCATTCATTTATTGTAAATGTTGATGTATTTAATATTTTAAATTAATTCAGTTTTTTATTGACCATCTCTCGTGATTAAACTCTTCTCGTTCATGTCATAAAATTCAATAATCAAATCAACAAATGATATTCATTTTGTCGTCCATAGCAACAACCTTTTTTATTCTTATTCAATATTTTGTTATATAGTAATCATTTCATATAATATTCTTCCACTCATCAAAATAATTCCTTACTAAACTTCCATTATATCAGAATATAATCTTATTTATAGCTTGTTTACTAATTCATATATATTTTGCCGGTTTTTTACTCTTAGTCGGTTTCCTTTAATAAATATTATTTTTCCGTTATCAAACATTATCTATCGGTATCATTGCACTATGGCATTATCATAATTTGTTTAGTTTGAGTTTGTTTACTATTCATTATTAATTATTATTAATTTCTACTAACTCATTGAATTATATTTAGTATTTGTTATTAATTTCTTTACCTAACCTTTCTGATCTGATTTATTATATAGTGTTATTGGCTGTTAGGCCTATTATTTTACCTTGATCTACTTTTGAATTTAACTTTTTAACAACTATAGCCTTTTTATACAAGTTTACAAACATAATCAACTTTTAACTACGTACATGTACACAAATAATTATCTTTATGATATCTAACAATAACTTTATCTTGACCTATAGATAACACATAAAAAAATGAAATTAATTAATACTCAATAACTGAGTTCAACCACAGTTCTACAACAGTAAACGAATAATACATATTACTTCATTATTTGATATTCTATCAACAAGAAAACTTTCATATGATAACACAAACTATAACATCATAGTTATGATAACAACATAACATCATACAAATCATAATAAGTATTTTGAGTAACTTAGAACATACATTATTTACTCATTCTAATCTATTTTCACAACATCAATTACTTTGAAATAGTCAATATTAGTTTCTCTTTCTTACAATTTTTTATCAATGTTTTTTATTTACCTCTCACTGAACCTTGAGATTTATCACTATTATCTTTATTACATGATTATTTTTTATTATTATTATTACCTTGCATTCTTATTACTTTTATACAATGATGAATTTATTTTTCTGACCTTTTTATTAGTGTGGAACATTAAAATATTTACTTCCCTATTCTATTTTTAATATTTTTCTTTATGTAACATCGGGGACCGCATTTCTGTTACGTTACAATACGTATAGGCCGATTCAAAGTTACTGAATAGTTATAAATTACTCTAGCCAGAAAAACTAACCTTAAAGTAAAATTCTCTTTTTATGATCTGAGCTAAATCAGCCACATTGTAATAACTTATTTAATTTAAAATGAACTTTTTTATCAGTTACTTTAAATTAATTTTATGCATTAAAGTTGGGTAGTGTGACGCATGATAATTACTGTGACAATTAGTTTTCCACAAGTGTTACCTAGGTAACCTGATCAAGTAAAGATAGTGTTTTTGTTACTATTTTTTATCATAGTTGTTTGACATGTTACACACAGTTTATTGACAAAAACAGCATATTTTGGTGATTGTAATATTTTTTAGCAGATGATAGCAATAAGTTCCTATGTGCAGTACATTATTTTTAGGCTTCAAATTTCATATACCCATATTACAATGATGTATGTGCTTGATTCCCCTAACAATAGGCAGACTTGTATGGCACACGTAGCATTCTAGTAGTAAAACAGCAGTACTCTTATGAAAGTGTGATATTTTCGTTATTCTGTACATTGATTCCACTCACATGTCGTATGATTTTCTGTCATTTATTCTGTAATATTGTAATTTACTGTAGTGGAAAGTTTATTTGGGAACATTTTCATCAGTCTCAGTTTTTGGAAAGTACTGAAACTCGTAAACAAGTAGTGTCTAGTCCTGAACCTGAAACATTATTTGTTTCAGAGAAAGTGTTTGATTCAGAGTTTATAAAACATAAATCGATAATCAACTGTGTTTAATGAATATTTATATAATTTTCAATTATGATTAAATATGCAAACCTAGTTTGTTTGCACATGAAACAATTAACCAATCATAAAAATGAGAAAACATATTAAAGTGTCCTTCTAAATGGTTTTCCATAACTGTAAAAGGCCACACCCAATGTACGAAGTTGACTTGATCCCTGTCAAGAAGGCGTAAGTCCTAATTTAAGATCAGGATACTGTGCAGTCGGAAGTGGCAGATTTACACACCAACATGTGCAGCTTCTCTCATGCTGCTGAAATGGTTTTAAATGAAGTTGCCTTTAAATGGCAAAAATTAATAACTTTATGATTATAAAGACATTACTTGCAACAATAGGTGGATTTAAAAATTGAAACATTGTGTATGCAAAAACATTGTAGTAAATAGCATATTAGTTGGCCAGAATTGTTGTGAGTGGATATAAAATGAGTGGCCAAATCGAAATGAACATGGTGAATTGTACTTTATGGATAAAACTGGTACATTTTTATAATTTAATAAGTAAGTGAAACTTTTTTAAATAGCTTACAAGCAGGCCATTTAGGCTCAAAACATTATCAATTTCCCTTTGAGTTCCCTTTAACAAAACTTTTTATCCTTGAGTTTACTCTCCTAGTCTTTGATATCTTTTCTTCCAAGTCTGCTACAACAGCATCCCAGTATCTTCACCACTGTCTTCTTGACTTCTTTGTGGATTCCAGCTTCCACACAGCTACTCTTTTCACGGCCCTCCCCTCTTCTATCCTTTTTTTGGCCTAGATGCTACAATCTTCTTGCTATGACAACGTTTGTTGTAGTTTGCCACTGATAATGTACACTGCTTCATTTGTTCTAATATATCCATCTTATGCAGCCATTAGGCTGACTAGGCTGTAGCCTACGGTGTGGTACTTTTGGGGGTGCAAAATTTTAGCTACAAATAATACAATTTTACAGCTAAATGTAAAATTGGTAATCAATTACAAGTATACAAATTTGAGTTCATTTTGAACACAGGCGCCTGTTTGCAAGAAATTATGGTAAACTGTACATAAATAATAGAAGTGTTTTCCAAACTGTTTTCTCTGGTTATGAGCCATCGGCGCCCGGCACTCATAGAACTATGCCACCGCCCTACTTTCGTGGAATTGCCGACCACGTTATCTATTCCATCCACCTTCACCCCACCCCTTCACCTTCCCCTCCATCCATTTTCATTGCAGATAAGTTCGGTATCGCTCATATTTGCTCATTCAAAACAAACATTTTGGTTATGGTTATGTCGTAGTCACGGTCTTATATACAGGTCTGGAAACTCTCGTGGTGGGGGAAGGGTCGCTTATAAAGTCCAAAGATGTTTTATTTATTACCTGCTGGAGGACGTGTCAATGTAAACCTTCAAGCCATGCAAACTACAAATGGTTGAAGGTGTAACTCTAAAACAATCTCTGAAAAATAGCCTCAGTTTTCAATTCTTGAGACTATTTCCAAAAACAGTAAGATATCTGAAATATTCCTAACTAAGAAATATATTGTAGGGTGTTTAAAGCTTCATTCAGCCCCTTGGAAATAAACGTAAGAGGATGTGATGGGAGGTGAGGGGCGCTAAAATATAATTAGCCAGGGCACCAAGATACCTTAATCCAGCCCTGATCTTATGTACCCTCTCCCAATAGTCTTCTAATCATCTTCCTTTCCTATCTCCTTAGTGTCTCCTGTGCATTTTTATTCATAACCCATAATTAACATCTTTATAGCACTGTCAGTTTGAGTATGGTTTTATAAAATCCTAGTTTTGCACTTCTAGATAACTCCTTTGCCCTTAAGTAAATGATTGATATTCTCAGAACACCTATTTGTTTTGCTCAATCTTGCCTCAGCCTCCTTCTCTTCCTCACATTTACATTTTGTGCATACTCCCAAATACTCAAACTCCATTTTTCAGCTGTAGTTTTATATTTATCCTCAACACTCCTCCTATTCTCATCACTTTGCACTTATTTGAGTTCAGCTACAATCCCATCTTGTGTACCCCTCTACCAATCTTTTGTTACTTCTTTCAGTTCTCTTTTTTTCCTTGCTACCAACACTACATAATCTCCTTATTACTTAGTTATGTGTGATAAACAACAAAGCTGGGAGGGGATCATTTTGCCTAAGGCTCACTTCAATGTTAAAATCTTCTCAATGTCACATTTTTAACTCTGACATTACTAACAATTAGTGATGAAGTGTTCATATTTGTGGTGTATGCGGTACATACAATTTAAAATTATATATGTACAAATGTATACAATTTTGTAAGTAAGTACACTGAGGTGTTATCTTAAAACTCAAGTTCACTCAAGGGATACAGGAACAATAAGAGTGTGCAGCCAAACGTGAGGTAATATGCTTTATAACTAATGAATACATTTCTCAACAGCAGTCATTAAACCCGTGGTGTTTATTTAAACTAGCAAACTATTCTGATTTGACCTTCCTTTTGCTACAACTGTTGTCTGTGATTGTGGTAATATGTCCATTACTGTTTCACATGGATGGCCATGCATTTCTTTCAGTAGAAAAAAGTATCTGGATAAATTTAGGAGTTTCTGATATGAACAATTTGTTTAAATTGCAAAAATGCCAAAAGGTTTTAGATACCCATGTTGCTTCCCTTATTGCTTTAAAACAGGTAAAAGAAGGGCTGAGTATACTCTCAGTGAACAATTCAAAAGGAACAATGACATGGTAAAACAAAACCAGTACATGCTTGGTTGCTTAATTTATGTTTTTTTTTTTGAAAAATGAAAAAAATCCCTTTTTGTGAACGTGATGAGTAGTCAAAATGAGTTAATTAACTCCATTTCTCAAGTCTTATTAGCAGAAATAAAAAATAAAAAAATGCATTAATATTACAACCTTTGTGACAATAATAATGTACAAAACAACAGTCGCAAACAGGTGCTAGGTGTCAAGTGGGTTTCTTTACGTCAATAACTATGGGCTGTTCAGTGTTAAGTAAATATTTATTAGTTATAATGATTTTAGTGACGTTCGAATTGTGAATGCATTGGTGAGCCACATATTTAATGCTCTGATTGAATACGACTGTGAATACGTCGATGTGTGGTTGAATTGACTGTGTATAATTATAAATAATTGCACAAATTTATAATGGAGCTGTTGTTATGTCTGATGAACATTGAAGATTACAGGCTCTGGTTAAAAGTAGGTGCAGCTTACTATGCTCAAAAATAAACTTGGTCTTGGAAAACTCAGTAGATCATATTAAAAAATGTAAAATATTTTTTAGCACATTATCTGGTTTAACTTTTTTTTTATCATCCAGATGAACTGATGCATTGACCAAGATGTAAAGAAGTGATCTGGCGATCTCCATTGGTTGCATTAGAACTAACATAACTAATGAATAATAATGTAATCTAAAATGATCTTTTAAATATAACTGCTAATAATACTATTGGTGTAAATAAATTGTTGTGTCCAATAAAGTGAACAAATCAGTGTTTTGTTGCCAATGCTTTTCATTACCATTGTGTATCATTACATTTTTCAAATCGGGTAACGAATTATAATGAATCATTTTAAATAACTGTATTTGCTAAAACAAGTGTATGTAGTAATAATTATTATGTTGGTCTTCAGGCCTTCAGAATTGTATTATTTATCCTTTTCTTATCTGTAATAATATTGTTTAATAGGTTTTGATTGTTGAATGGAGAGAGAGAGAAGGGGAGTTATTACTTGTCAGTGGGTGAGCTAGGTACGACTGCATAAACATTCTACAAAGTTATGCCTTGTCATGGCTAACAGTTGCTTTTTGTATAATTTTTACCAATTTAATCAATTTCGGAACCAGTCTGAGGGCAGTCTAGATGATTTAAACCATATAACTTGTTAAAGTCAGTAAACAATATTATCACTACATTCTACATTTGTGGCAAGCTGTTATTACCTCTTTTGTAATAAAAATCTGATAAGTCATTTCTCTTACTATCCTGAGTCTATGTTTGTACTCCCTTCCCTTGGTACCAACACCACATACTCTCCTTATTACTTAGTTGTCTGTGATAAACAACAAAGCTGAGAGGGGATCATTTTGTCTAAGGTTCACTTCAATGTTAAAATCTTCCCAGTGTCACATTTTTAACTCTGACATTACTAACAATTAGTGATGAAGCGTTCATATATGTGGTGTATGTGGTACATACAATTTAAAATTATGTATACAAACTTATACAGTTTTGTAAATAAATACACTGAGGTGTTAAATATTGATATCTACTTTATTTGACTTTGATTAATGTCACTACCCTCTTATAAATCACTTACAGCAAGGTTATCCTTATATAAATACTTCACTCTGTTATATTTCCACTCTTCAAAATAGGTGTTATCGTAACCTTACTGCAACTCTACACTGCTAATACCAATTCAATAATTCTGGTGGATTTCTGTTGTTCCTGAGCTTCATTATAACTTATCTTAGTTCCCCTTTTGTTTGTTCTTCTACTCAATTCTTTCTTTCATTTTTTCATGAACTTATTCTTTCTTTCAATACCTTCATTACACATTTAACAGAAGTATTCGATTCATCTATCCCTCATATCATATTCCTTTCTAATCAGATTACTATCTGTATCATTAATATAAAATAACTGATTGTACCCTCACTTCCTTCTCTGCACCTCTCTATAAAAATTTTAAATTTCTTTCCTTTTATAGTAATCGTCTGTTTCCTTCATCTGTTCACCTTAGTTCATGCTTGTTAGTTCACCTCAGACTCACTGTGAGATAGTAATGCCTGAATCCTCAATTTATTCTTTAATTCCACTTGAAAGAGACATTCTGTGTCCCAACATCTTTCTTTTGGTATCCTCTACACGGCACTACTCTTTCTATTGCTCTCTGGATAACCATCCCCAACTCTTTTTATTTTTCTCCTATATTTTGGGGGACTGCTCATCCTTGTGTGATTTATCTAAGGTGTCTTCTGTGCACTTTTTTCAGTAGTCTTGCCATATTAAATTGTTTTCTCTACACATAACTCCCTGCTTTCTTCATCCTCATATCCAGCCTTACTAGAAAATGATCAGAATTTATATCTGCACTTTTATTTGGCTTTAGATTCATTATCACCCTGGTAGTAGTGCTACTTGTTCAAAAGGACATGGTCTATTAATCTGGAGGAATCATCAGTTACAGCTTCAGTGAGAGTTCAAATAAATGAAAGAAAAATAAACACCTGTATACAACAATATTTCAAGTTTATGATTGACCAACATATGCTAACATAACAAAAAATAAATATCACCTATTACCACTGTCACAATAAATAAATTACCAGTCACAAAAGACCTACACAATCATTCACATGACCTTGGCTGCTTCCAAAACAGCACTTCATACTCAACCTGTGTTGCATAGCATGTGACAAAATTAACCTGGTTGTCACCAGGAATAATCGACACATTCTACTAGGTGCATATGGCAAGAGCATAGCATAATCTTGCTGCTCACACAGTGCGTGCAAAGCGTCATGTAATCACTTTTTCTGCCTCCCCAGTGTAGCATATGTGTGTGTGTCCTTCCTCTTAAAATGAATAGGCCTACTAATAACACAGGTCTACAATGGAAAATTTGTTTTAAATATGATGTGTGATATTTGTAGATTTTGTGTGCTGATTACTGGAAAAATAATTTAAAAATTCTCTATCATGTACAGTTTTCTCACAAATAATACCGTATGTCTAATTTTGAAATATTTGATATATTTCCGGAGTACAAATCTGGATTTAAAACATTTGCTTCAAAGTTAATTAAAAGTAGATTGAGCAGAAACTAATGAAAACCAGTTTAAACCAGATCGCTAGTCTGTTCATGCTTGTCTACTCAGCCCATTTGCCTGTTAATGTGTTAAATCACTGGATTCTTTTTGTGGCAATTATACAGTAAGAAAACAACTAAGAAACATTTTGTGGAAAAAGTATATTTTGCTTATTTTGGTACAAAGTTGGGGAATCAAGACAAGTCTCGGGCCCCTCTCAAAGTTTGTTAAGTTTGTGAGAAAGAACTGAGACAGTGGTTCCAGGGAGAAGAAAACAGTCTTTCTGGTTTGGCATACTAATGATTGGGAGAGAACCTAGAATCTTAATGATGATTGATACTTTTGTTTGTGTAATGTACAAGGTTTCAATCTGAAGAACAAAGATCTTCAATCCCAGCAGTAATGCCCCAAACATGTAATGATGACAGTAGTGGAAGTAATACCTACAATCCCAGCAGTAATGCCCCAAACATGGAATGATGACAGTAGTGGAAGTAATACCTACAATCCCAGCAGTAATGCCCCAAACATGGAATGATGACAGTAGTGGAAGTAATACTACAATCCCAGCAGTAATACCCCAAACATGGAATGATGACAGTAGTGGAAGTAATACCTACAATCCCAGCAGTAATGCCCCAAACATGGAATGATGACAGTAGTGGAAGTAATACCTACAATCCCAGCAGTAATGCCCCAAACATGGAATGATGACAGTAGTGGAAGTAACACCTACAATCCCAGCAGTAATGCCCCAAACATGGAATGATGACAGTAGTGGAAGTAACACCTACAATCCCAGCAGTAATGACCCAAAACTTTTCAGTCAGATCTTCATAAGGAAAGTCTGGAATTCTTAATAATAGATTGAAATACTTCATAATAGCTCTGGAAGTATTAAGTTCCAGATTGAAGGAAAAAAATTGTTTGCTCCTGGTACTTCTATTTGTTGGTGTTGAAGTAGAGATGAGAAGTTTGTTCAATTTTTTCTCAAGAGGGTGAACTTGTTTACTGCAAAGATGTTTCATGATAAGTTTCAACATTGAATACAAAGCTGATGACTGGAGACTTTTTATTGATTTGTCGGAACAAAGTCTCAAAGCAGTACACAATGGAAGTAACTACGCTTATGTGCCTGTTGGACAATGGACATCCAGTTCATTTAATAGAATGATAATGAAAACAATGATTTGATCCTTACTAAACTTTCCTGTGAAGATCATGGATGGTCAATCTGTAGCGCCTTAAAGGTAATTTCCATGTGATTTGGTCAACAGAGTGGGTACACCAAATTCTCATGTTTTCTGTGTGAATGCAGGATAGCTGCGACAGAAACTACATTATATAAAGAAAGAATGGTAAATTAGAAAAACATTTAGCCTGGAATCAAAAACATTGAGAGGGAAAGATTGGTTGATCAATGGAAGGTTTTACCCATTGCAAGTTCACAAAAGGAAAAGCGGTAAAAGAAGAGCTGAAAGTAAAAAGTAACGTTATTACAAGGACTTGTAATGTTTTTGTATACATATTGGACACTATATTGATGGTTTGAGGTGTGATTTTTGTATTTGTTAAGTGGTAAAATTAAAACACAAATATGATAAAATTGTGTTTTTTGTGAATTTTGTTAAAAACCAATGACTTTTTGTGAAACAACCTTACATAATAGAAAAAATATCAGTATGGAGAACCATACATGACTTCCATGTTCTAAGATTTATATTTAAAAGCATATTCGAAATGAAATATTTCCATAGAAACTACTTCTTTCTATTGCTTCAGCCTTAACCACAGTACTTTGGTCACTAACGTATACCACCTCACTTTTTCACACTCGATTTTCACTGATGATGGAAGTCGATGGCACTGCCGAAACGTCTGGTTTTGCAGAAAACATTGGACAACGGCTAAACAGCCCGGGAAGGAATTTTAACAAAAACTACTTCTTTGTTGCCGATAACGTAGTACACATATAAAATTTTCGCCCATCCCTCTTCAACTATAATTTTCATTAATAGAAAATTACCCCCACCCCATTCAACTAGCCTCTTCATTTATAGATATTTCATCTACGTTTCTGCAGTGGATTATTATGAGCTTCTTATCAGGATACTTTGTTTATCAAAATTATGTATTTTACTCTTGTTAAAACATAAAACGTTGCCGGTAAAATACCCCTTTATCTTCACCAAAATCAATAGGACTTCAGTCCTCTACAATTCAGGCATGCATGCAAAAAAATATTTGATTCTGTTTGAATGTGCGGCAGTTATCGTTCGTCATGTAAACATTTCTCTAGGTTCAACATAAAATGTTGCAGGTAAACTACCCCTTTCCCTTAACCGATCTTCACCAAAATCAACAGTCTTTGAGCTCTCTACAACTCAGGAAAGTGTGCAAAAAATTATTAGATTCTCTTTGAATTTTCGGCAGTTATCGTTCGTCATCAAAAAAACACTATTTATTTCTACTTCAGTATTATTTAAAAATAAACATCAGTAGGCTACATTAAATAAATATTGTATAAACAAGGCTATAAATATTTATTAAGTAGGATATATCTTTACATTCTGAAATTCTAGGATGAGCTAAAATCCTATATATTTAAACGATTTGTAATCTTTGTACAGTGGACAAATGTACAAGAATGTAACGAGATTTATACACTTTCTCGAAAAAGATGTACAGTATTGTGTTTGAAAACGGGTAAATTTAAGATGCGGAAACTAAACTCTCTCCTTCAATCTCACAGATGTGCGTCACGTGTGCACATGATATGTGGCTATGAATGGGTTTACTTTACGCCATAATAGGCCTATTAAAATAATAAGCCTATACTTATTTTTCCGGATTTAGTTTTTTTTTTACTTCGAACAAAATTTTTGTACATCGCACCTGGGTTAAGGTAAAAAGTAAAACTATATGAACACGTCTGGTCACGGGCCTATATGTCTATTCCACAATGTTCTGGAATACACAGTTCTGTGTATAGTGGTTTACGTTGATATTGCTATCCGATAGTTATCAGTTATATTAATCAATAACACGGTCGTTTACTGAATCGACATTTCGTAGACGAAATAGTAGACTATGCTATAGATTAGGCCTACATTTCTAAAAACAGAATGTCTTTATTTTTATAGTCGTGTTTATTTAGTACCGTAGTTAATACCACAGATTTAATTTATTTAAGCCAGTTCTAAAATACAGCGTTGATAATGGATTCCGGTAAACCGAAAGATCCGCTAATGCAAAAGGGTTGGTGACCCAGTTTGTATTACAGACGATTTTATATGGCCAGAATCTGAAGAATGTTATGAGCCAATATAGGCTAACTTCTCTGAAGAATAAGTTTTATAGGAAGCTGGAAGAAACTTATTACAAGTTGAATAAGCGTAATATTATGATACTGATAAAAAGTGTAAACCCAAAAATAGGACAAAACATATGTATAAGGACATTACACGAGAAGGACGTAAACATCAATTGATTAACAACATGAAAATACACAGGGCTGCGGAAAAATACTTTTTACAAATTGTTTTAATTTTGTCAATTGATTTTTACATAATTTTTAGTACTGTTCCAAAAATGACACTAATTTTACTTCCATGTTCCTTAAGGAAATGGAAGTATGGTGATGGCAAAAAAATCGTGTTCGAGATTATTGCAGATTCTGATTGTACTACACTCAAAACATGAAAAAAAGTCATTTTTCGAAAAGTGTCTGTGTGTCTGTCTGTCTGTCTATGTGTCTATCTGTAGATTTTTTTTTTGGCAAACGATAACAGCCGCAAATTCAAACTGAATAAAATCATTTTTTGCATACAGTCCTGATTTGTAGAGTACTCACGACCTATTGTTTTTGGTGAAGATCGGTTGAGGGAAAGGGGTTGTTTACCTGCAACGGTTTTTTTTTTAATCAAGGGTAATTGTTTTCTATGGCAAACGATAACAGCCGCAAATTCAAACAGAATCAACTACTCTTTTGCATACAGCCCTGAATTGTAGAGTTCTCAAGACCTATTGTTTTCGGTGAAGATCGGTTAAGGGAAAGGGGTAGTTTACCTGCAACGTTTTATGTTTTAACAAGGGTATTTTATATGGCAAACGATAACAGGCGCAAATTCAAACAGAATCAAATGATTATTTCCATACCGCCCTAAATTGTAGAGTTCTCAAGACCTATTGATTTTGGTGAAGATCAGTTAAGGGAAAGGGGTAGTTTACCTGCAACGTTTTATGTTTTCAACGGGTATTACTTCCATATTCCTTAAGGAATGGAAGTATGGTGATGGCAAAAAAAATCGTGTTCGAGATTATTGCAGATTTTGATTCTACTACACTCAAAACATTAAAAAAAGTCGTTTTCCGAAAAGTGTCTGTGTGTGTGTGTGTCTGTCTGTCTGTCTGTCTGTGTGTGTGTGTGTGTGTGTCTGTAGATTTTTTTACTTCCATATTCCTTAAGGAATGGAAGTATGGTGATGGCAAAAAAAATCGTGTTCGAGATTATTGCAGATTCTGATTCTACTACACTCAAAACATGAAAAAAAGTCGTTTTCCGAAAAGTGTCTGTGTGTGTGTCTGTCTGTCTATCTGTCTGTCTGTGTGTCTGTAGATTTTTTTTCTATGGCAAACGATAACTGCCGCAAATTCAAACAGAATCAAATAATTTTTTGCATACAGCCCTGATTTGCAGAGTACTCGCGACCTATTGTTTTTGGTGAAGATCGGTTGAGGGAAAGGGGTAGTTTACTGGCAACGGTTTTTTTTTAGCAAGGGTAATTTTGTTTGTTTGGCAAACGATAACAGCCGCAAATTCAAACAGAATCAAATAATGTTTCGCATACAGCCCTGAATTGTAGAGTTCTCAAGATCGTTTGATTTTGGTGAAGATCGGTTAAGGGAAAGGGGTAGTTTACCTGTAACGTTTTATGTTTTAACAAGGGTATTTCTTATGGCAAACGATAACAGCCGCAAATTCAAACAGAATCAAAAGATTATTTGCATACAGCCCTATATTGTAGAGTTCTCAAGACCTATTGTTTTTGGTGAAGATCGGTTGAGGGAAAGGGGTAGTTTACCTGCAACGTTTTTTTAACAAGGTTATTACTTCCATATTCCTTAAGGAATGGAAGTATGGTGATGGCAAAAAAAATCGTGTTCGAGATTATTGCAGATTCTGATTCTACTACACTCAAAACATGAAAAAAAGTCGTTTTCCGAAAAGTGTCTGTCTGTCTGTCTGTCTGTCTGTGTGTCTGTAGATTTTTATTCTATGGCAAACGATAACAGCCGCAAATTCAAACAGAATCAAAAAATTTTTTGCATACAGCCCTGATTTGTAGAGTACTCGCGACGTATTGTTTTTGGTGAAGATCGGTTGAGGAAAAGGGGTAGTTTACCTGCAACGGTTTTTTTTTATCAAGGGAAATTTTTTTTTTTTGGCAAACGATAACAGCCGCAAATTCAAACAGAATTAAATAATGTTTCGTATACAGCCCTGAATTGTAGAGTTCTCGAGATCTGTTGTTTTTGGTGAAGATCGGTTAAGGGAAAGGGGTAGTTTACCAGTAACGTTTTATGTTTTAACAAGGGTATTTCCTATGGCAAACGATAACAGCCGCAAATTCAAACAGAATCAAAAGATTATTTGCATACAGCCCTAAATTGTAGAGTTCTCAAGATCTATTGTTTTTGGTGAAGATCGGTTGAGGGAAAGGGGTAGTTTACCTACAACGTTTTTTAACAAGGGTATTTTATATGGCAAACGATAACAGCCGCAAATTCAAACAGAATCAAATAATTTTTTGCATACGTCCCTGAATTGTAGAGGTCTCAATTGCTTTCGATTTTGGTGAAGATCGGTAATGGGGAAGGGGTAGTTTACCATCAACCTTTTACGTTTTAACAAGAGTAAAGTACTTGAAAATTTATTTAAACTTTTTGAAACAATGGTAATTGTTAAAAATAAAATAATTTTGTTGCCAGGCAATAAAATTATAATTTTTTCATTTTAATGTAATATAATATTTTTCATTTAATACAGCAATAAAAAGGCAGGTAAGACACAGCCTGGCTGTTTGGCTGAAAATGATTTTAAATACAAATCTTAGAATATGGAAGTCATGTATGGTTCTCCATACCGATATTTTCTATGGCAAACGATAACAGCCGCAAATTCAAACAGAATCAAATAATTTTTTGCATACAGCCCTGATTTGTAGAGTACTCGCGACCTATTGTTTTTGGTGAAGATCGGTTGAGGGAAATGGGTAGTTTACCAGCAACGGTTTTTTTTTATCAAGGGTAATTTTGTTTGTTTGGCAAACGATAACAGCCGCAAATTCAAACAGAAAAATATCGGTATGGAGAACCATACATGACTTCCATATTCTAAGATTTATATTTAAAATCATTTTCAGCCAAACAGCCAGGCTGTGTCTTACCTGCTTTTTTATTGCTGTATTAAATGAAAAATATTATATTACATTAAAATGAAAAAATTATAATTTTATTGCCTGGCAACAAAATTATTTTATTTTTAACAATTACCATTGTTTCAAAAAGTTTAAATAAATTTTCAAGTACTTTACTCTTGTTAAAACGTAAAAGGTTGCAGGTAAACTACCCCTTCCCCTTAACCGATCTTCACCAAAATCGAAAGTCATTGAGACCTCTACAATTCAGGGATGTATGCAAAAAATTATTTGATTCTGTTTGAATTTGCGGCTGTTATCGTTTGCCATAGAAAATACGCTTGATAAAAAAACGTTGCAGGTAAACTACCCCTTCCCCTTAACCGATCTTCACCAAAAACAATAGGTCTTGAGTACTCTACAAATCAGGGCTGTATGCAAAACATTATTTGATTCTGTTTGAATTTGCGGCTGTTATCGTTTGCCATAGAAAATACCCTTGTTAAAAAAACGTTGCAAGTAAACTACCCCTTTCCCTCAACCGATCTTCACCAAAAACAATAGGTCTTGAGAATTCTACAATTTAGGGCTGTATGCAAATAATATTTTGATTCTGTTTGAATTTGCGGCTGTTATCGTTTGCCATAGGAAATACCCTTGTTAAAACATAAAACGTTACAGGTAAACTACCACTTCCCCTTAACCGATCTTCACCAAAAACAATAGGTCTTGAGTACTCTACAAATCAGGGCTGTATGCAAAACATTATTTGATTCTGTTTGAATTTGCGGCTGTTATCGTTTGCCATATAAAATACCCTTGTTAAAAAAACGTTGCTGGTAAACTACCCCTTTCCCTCAACCGAACTTCACCAAAAACAATAGGTCTTGAGAACTCTACAATTCAGGACTGTATGCGAAACATTATTTGATTCTGTTTGAATTTGCGGCTGTTATCGTTTGCCAAACAAACAAAATTACCCTTGCTAAAAAAAAACCGTTGCAGGTAAACTACCCCTTTCCCTCAACCGATCTTCACCAAAAACAATAGGTCGCGAGTACTCTGCAAATCAGGGCTGCATGCGAAACATTATTTAATTCTGTTTGAATTTGCGGCTGTTATCGTTTGCCATAGAAAATACACTTGTTAAAAAAACGTTGCAGGTAAACTACCCCTTTCTCTTAACCGATCTTCACCAAAAACAAAAGGTCTTGAGTACTCTACAAACCAGGGCTGTGTGCAAAACATTATTTGATTCTGTTCGAATTTGCGGCTGTTATCGTTTGCCATAGAAATACCCTTGTTAAAAAAACGTTGCAGGTAAACTACCCCTTTCCCTCAACTGAACTTCACCAAAAACAATAGGTCTTGAGAACTCTACAATGTAGGGCTGTATGCAAATAATCTTTTGATTCTGTTTGAATTTGCGGCTGTTATCGTTTGCCATAGGAAATACCCTTGTTAAAACATAAAAAGTTACTGGTAAACTACCCCTTTCCCTTAACCGATCTTCACCAAAATCAACAAATCTTGAGAACTCTACAATTCAGGGCTGTATGCGAAACATTATTTGATTCTGTTTGAATTTGCGGCTGTTATCGTTTGCCAAACAAACAAAATTACCCTTGCTAAAAAAAACCGTTGCTGGTAAACTACCCCTTTCCCTCAACAGATTTTCACCAAAAACAATAGGTCGCGAGTACTCTGCAAGTCAAGGCTGTATGCAAAAAAATATTTGATTCTGTTTGAATTTGCGGCAGTTATCGTTTGCCATAGAAAAAAAATCTACAGACACACAGACAGACACACACAGACAGACAGACAGACAGACAGACAGACAGACAGACAGACACACACACAGACACTTTTCAGAAAACGACTTTTTTTCATGTTTTGAGTGTAGTAGAATCAGAATCTGCAATAATCTCGAACACGATTTTTTTTTGCCATCACCATACTTCCATTCCTTAAGGAATATGGAAGTAAAAATAATGTTTCGCATACAGCCCTGAATTGTAGAGGTCTCACGATCTGTTGATTTTGGTAAAGATCGGTTAAGGGAAAGGGGTAGCTTACCTGTACCGTTTTATGTTTTAACAATGGTATTTACTATGGCAAACGATAACAGCCGCAAATTCAAACATAATCAAATAATGTTTTGCATACTGCCCTAAATTGTAGAGTTCTCAAGACCTTTTGTTTTTGGTGAAGATCGGTTAAGGGATAGGGGTAGTTTAGCTGCAACGTTTTATGTTTTTAAGGGTATTTTCTATGGCAAACGATAAGAGCCGCAAATTCAAACAGAATCAAATACGTTTTTGCATACAGCCCTGATTTCTTGAGTACTAAAGACCTATTGTTTTTGGTGAAGATCGTTTAAGGGAAAGGGGTAGTTTACCTGCCACGTTTTTTGTTTTATCAAGGGTATTTTTTATGGCAAACGATAACAGCCGCAAATTCACACAAAATCAAATAATATTTTGCATACAACCCTAAATTGTAGAGTTCTCAAGACCTGTCGTTTTTGGTGAAGATCGGTTAAGGGAAAGGGGTTGGTTACCTGCAACGGTTATTTATCAAGGGTAATTTTTTTTTTTGGCAAACGATAACAGCCGCAAATTCAAACAGAATTAAATAATTTTTCGTATACAGCCCTGAATTGTAGAGTTCTCAAGACTTATTGTTTTTGGTGAAGATCGGTTAAGGGGAAGGGGTAGTTTACCTGTAACATTTTTTTATCAAGTGTTATTTTCTATGGCAAACGATAACTGCCGCAAATTCAAACAGAATCAAATAATTTTTTGCATACGTCCCTGAATTGTAGAGGTCTCAAGGACTTTCGATTTTGGTGAAGATCGGTTAAGGGGAAGGGGTAGTTTACCAGCAACCTTTTACGTTTTAACAAGAGTAAAGTACTTGAAAATTTATTTAAACTTTTTCAAACAATGGTAATTGTTAAAAATAAAATAATTTTGTTGCCAGGCAATAAAATTAAAATTTTTTCATTTTAATGTAAATCATGTATAAGAGAAAATATATCGCGCTTGGCAGGCGATATTAAGATTTAAATATAAATCTTAGAATATGGAAGTCATGTATGGTTCTCCATACCGATATTTACTTCCATATTCCTTAAGGAATGGAAGTATGGTGATGGCAAAAAAAATCGGGTTCGAGATTATTGCAGATTCTGATTCTACTACACTCAAAACATGAAAAAAAGTCGTTTTCCGAAAAGTGTCTGTCTGTGTGTGTGTCTGTCTGTCTGTGTGTGTGTCTGTGTGTAGATTTTTTTTCTATGGCAAACGATAACTGCCGCAAATTCAAACAGAATCAAATAATTTTTTGCATACGTCCGTGAATTGTAGAGGTCTCAAGGACTTTCGATTTTGGTGAAGATCGGTTAAGGGAAAGGGGTAGTTTACCTGCAACGGTTTTTTTTTAATCAAGGGAAATTTTTTTTTTGGCAAACGATAACAGCCGCAAATTCAAACAGAATTAAATAATGTTTCGTATACAGCCCTGAATTGTCGAGTTCTCAAGACCTATTGTTTTTGGTGAAGATCGGTTGAGGGAAAGGGGTAGTTTACCTGCAACGTTTTTTTAACAAGGGTATTTTCTATGGCAAACGATAACAGCCGCAAATTCAAACAGAATCAAATAATGTTTTGCATACAGCCCTGATTTGTGGAGTACTCAAGACCTATTGTTTTTGGTGAAGATCGGTTAAGGGGAAGGGGTAGTTTACCTGCAACGTTTTTTTATCAAGCGTATTTTCTATGGCAAACGATAACAGCCACAAATTCAAACAGAATCAAATACTTTTTGGCATACGCCCCTGATTTGTAGAGGTCTCAAGGACTTTCGATTTTGGTGAAGATCGGTTAAGGGGAAGGGGTAGTTTACCTGCAACCTTTTACGTTTTAACAAGAGTAAAGTACTTGAAAATTTATTTTAACGTTTTGAAACAATGGTAATTGTTAAAAATAAAATAATTTTGTTGCCAGGCAATAAAATTAAAATTTTTTCATGTTAATGTAAATTATGTTTGAGTTAATATCTTTATATATACAGTGGAACTTGGTTATTACGGCCTCGGCTGTGACGTCAACTCGGGTGTAGCGTTATTTTGTCATAAGTCCGGTCAAACTGATATCTTTAACATTATAAAAATTCCCGGTTTTAACGTCACTAAATATTGTACTACTCTGATATAGCGTCAAATATTTCTCAGATATTTTACTCTAAATTTCATATAAACGTATATATGTGCGCGCGCGCGCTAGCCCATGGCTACAGACATACATTGTATGCAAGCGATAAGCACTGTTCCGAACTGGCTTCGGCAACGTATTATTAGTATTTTAAAAACGAGCGCCGCTGACGTCACGCACTGCCACACTGTTACGATAGTTTGTCGCCGGTCGGTTATACACACAAACGGTTGTGCAGCTACGCAATACAGCTGGCGCTGCCAGCCAGCTGTGTCTGTACATTCCTGCATTCGGAGGTTACTTGGCTGGACCGAAACGTTGTATCGGCCTCATTTCTGCTTGATCCTCCAACCTGTTCATCTGGTCTCGGCTGGCGGCAAACTTCTATCCAGGACTTCCGAACCTATCACTATGATAGGCTAGATAAAGTGTTGTTCCAGGTGCTCGACCAAGGGCGAGATGGGTGTCAGGGGTGGACGAACATCTGTCCACCCTAATGGCAGAGACGATCTTATAGCCACAATGCCGTCAGTCGAGGACTTTTCCAATGCTAAGCTGCACCAGGGACTTGTGACACGACTGTGACATCACTGATCCGCGCCTATACGAACTAAGTACACCGGACAATCCAGTTGGGAAAATTCTGATTATCTATTTCTCTCTCTCTCTACAACATGTGAATGCACAGAAGCCGCCAGAAGCTCACTCGTGAAGTTCTGAACATTATACTCTAGCACAAACTCTCGTGTTCAATTATGTTATTGCATGTGTGAACATTACCACAGTACACCTAATGAAGTATCTTATAACTGTATAATGTGTAAGAAGTTACACACATACACACACATCCGCAGTTTGCTGTAAGATCTAACTTTCATCTAATTAAGACCATTAGGGAGTTAATTATCTCGTGCTATCATGTCATCTGGTCATGGCTGAGTTTTAATAACGTAGCGGGGGTTGTCTGATGCTGTAGATGAGAAACGATTTTCTTTCACACACATACTTAACGCTTAATGATTAAGGTAAGGGGTCGTTTGGCTGGTTGAGTTTCGGGGCGGTCACTTACATTCGCTGGTGTGAACTATGCTTGTGAATATGCTGGCAACTCTATGCTTAGGAGCTGAGATATTCCATTTACGTTGTCATTTATATTTGTACCTATCTATACATATTAGGGTTCCTTCATTTACTGTAGTTGGAATGGGTTTATGAGGAGGTTAGTGTTGAAATGAGGGATGTTTTGTTATTCATGTCGTATATGTGTTTGTGTGTGTAATTTTACTATATATATATATTTTTTTTGGGGGGGAATATGTAACGGATTTAAAAAAGAGAATAACCATAAATGTGCTTACTGAGACAACAGGCTAGCCTATTTGATATTATACAACACTGATGGATTAGTATTGCTTTATGAATGAGATTATTACTAACTTTGACTCATACATAATCAGGCAGAAATTTTTGCAATTAGTTTAATATCAACTCACTTACTTTGTGACATTATGAATTAATGGATATACATATATATACATATATATATATATATATATATATATATATATATATAATTCTGCCTTTAATGGTGTGCTCACACAATCACGAACTTGTCATGTATGTAAAATCTTGCAGGTTGAATAAAGCACACGCTTGTTGGTTAAAAGAGTTTTTCATTTGCAAGTCCTGTCATTCACCTGGGGGGACATGTCTGTAATTGTATTTGGGCCTTGCACACTTTTGCTTCCTCTAGGTTTTTTTACCTAGTTCTAAATATGATGTCTCTCCCCTTTTAAAAAAAAAAAACTTAATAAAAATAAAATTCAAAAAAAAATTACAAAACTTAGAAAAAAAAAGGGGGGTTTCAGCACTGTAACAGGACTGCCGGCGCCAGCCATTTTACGTGCTCCAACGGATGGCTAGATCGATTTAAGGCCCGACACTCGATTTCCTTTGCAAAAATTTGTGGTGAGGCAAAATGCGTAGATCTGAACGTTACAGGCGATTGGGTGCGTAACACTTGGCCAGAAATTAGACGATCATATAAAGATGAAGACATCTTTAATGGACATGAAGCCGGAATTTTTTATAAATTAACTCCAGATAAGACTTTCAAATTTAAAAATGAAAAGTGCGTTGGTGGGAAGCTCTCTAAACAAAGAGTTACAGTTTTTGTTTGTGCGAACATGACGGGAACCGAAAAAAGGAAACTTTTAGTTATCGGGAAAAGTTTGCATCCTAGATGTTTTAAAAACATCAAAAAACTTCCTGTAAGTTACACTGCCAACATAAAAGCGTGGACGACTTCTAGTATTTTTGAAGATGACTCCTGTACGTGTGTATGTCACTGAACTCCTCCATGTATAAAATAATATATCGTTCGTGGCAGGTAAGCATATCTCAGTTATGTAATGTTTACGTTTCCATTTATTATTATGCCTACAGCAATAAAAAGGCAGGTAAGACACACACACACACACACACACACACACACACACACACACACACACACACACACACACACACACACACACACACACACACACACACACAATTCACGTTATTTCTGGCCTCACTCATGTTTATTTTCTTACATTTGCACGCTTTTTAAATGGAAAGTGCCGAAACCCATACCAACATAACGCGTGCAAGCCGAAAAAATATAGACATCAATTTGCTTCCTGTGGATCGCTGGGCAATGTAACTGCACGTGTTTACAGAGGAACGATTCATAGACAGACTTTTCGTCTTTAGGGAATGAACCCTCTGCAAGATGCTGAGGATCCATGAGTGACTTCGGAGCGCTCCTTCTTTTTCGCGTGTTTGTTCTGTGAAACATACACTGTAGATTCGCAGCTTTACTCTAAGCAACGCTCAATAGGAAATGTTGAAAATTTTTGTCCACAGTGTACCCTCATTCACACTAAACCTGCTCTGATGTTTTAATTACGGACATCATAATATTAAAACTTTGGAAACTTGAGCACTGCTTAATGGAGATCAATAATTAACTTATACAAGCCATTAATTTTATGCATATATTTTATATATATATATATATATATGTGTACAACGTTATCGGCAACAAAGAAGTAGTTTTTGTTAAAATTCCTTCCCGGGATATTTGGCCGTAGTCCAATGTTTTCTACAAAACCGGACGTTTCGGCAATGCCATTGACTTCCATCATCAGTGAAAATCGAGTGCGATAACGTGAGGTGGTATATGTTAGCGACCACAGTACTGTGGTTAAGGCTGAAGCAGTAAGTAGAAAGAAGTAGTTTCTATGGTAATATTTCATTTCGAAAATGATTTTAAATATAAATCTTAGAATATGGAAGTCATGTATGGTTCTCCATACCGATATTTTCTTATGGCAAACGATAAGAGTCGCAAATTCAAACAGAATCAAATAATTTTTTGCATGTACCTCTGATTTGTAGAGTACTCAAGACATATTGTTTTTGGTGCAGATCGGTTGAGGGAAAGGGGTAGTTTACCTGCAACGGTTTTTTTTATCAAGGGTAATTTTGTTTGTTTGGCAAACGATAACAGCCGCAAATTCAAACAGAATCAAATAATGTTTCGCATACAGCCCTGAATTGTAGCGTTATCACGATCTGTTGATTTTGGTAAAGATCGGTTAAGGGAAAGGGGTAGTTTACCTGTACCGTTTTATGTTTTAACAATGGTATTTACTATGGCAAACGATAACAGCCGCAAATTCAAACATAATCAAATATCGGTATGGAGAACAATACATGACTTCCATATTCTAAGATTTATATTTAAAATCATTTTCAGCCAAACAGCCAGGCTGTGTCTTACCTGCCTTTTTATTGCTGTATTAAATGAAAAATATTATATTACATTAAAATGAAAAAATTATAATTTTATTGCCTGGCAACAAAATTATTTTATTTTTAACAATTACCATTGTTTCAAAAAGTTTAAATAAATTTTCAAGTACTTTACTCTTGTTAAAACGTAAAAGGTTGCTGGTAAACTACCCCTTCCCCTTATCCGATCTTCACCAAAATCGAAAGTCATTGAGAACTCTACAATTCAGGGACGTATGCAAAATATTATTTGATTCTGTTCGAATTTGCGGCTGTTATCGTATGCCATAGAAAATACGCTTGATAAAAAAACGTTGCAGGTAAACTACTCCTTCCCCTTAACCGATCTCCACCAAAAACAATAGGTCTTGAGTACTCTACAAATCAGGACTGTATGCAAAACATTATTTGATTCTGTTTGAATTTGCGGCTGTTATCGTTTGCCATAGAAAATACCCTTGTTAAAAAAACGTTGCCGGTAAACTACCCCTTTCCCGCAACCGATCTTCACCAAAAACAATAGGTCTTGAGAACTCTACAATTTAGGGCTGTATGCAAATAATCGTTTGATTCTGTTTGAATTTGCGGCTGTTATCGTTTGCCATAGGAAATACCCTTGTTAAAACATAAAACGTTACAGGTAAACTACCCCTTTCCCTTAACCGATCTTCACCAAAAACAATACGTCTTGAGTACTCTACAAATCAGGGCTGTATGCAAAACATTATTTGATTCTGTTTGAATTTGCGGCTGTTATCGGTTGCCATAAAAAATATCGGTATGGAGAACCATACACGACTTCCATATTCTAAGATTTATATTTAAAATCATTTTCAGCCAAACAGCCAGGCTGTGTCTTACCTGCCTTTTTATTGCTGTATTAAATGAAAAATATTATATTACATTAAAATGAAAAAATTATAATTTTATTGCCTGGCAACAAAATTATTTTATTTTTAACAATTACCATTGTTTCAAAAAGTTTAAATAAATTTTCAAGTACTTTACTCTTGTTAAAACGTAAAAGGTTGCAGGTAAACTACCCCTTCCCCTTAACCGATCTTCACCAAAATCAAAAGTCATTGAGACCTCTACAATTCAGGGACGCATGCAAAAAATTATTTGATTCTGTTTGAATTTGCGGCTGTTATCGTTTGCCATAGAAAATACGCTTGATAAAAAAACGTTGCAGGTAAACTACCCCTTCCCCTTAACCGATCTTCACCAAAAACAATAGGTCTTGAGTACTCTACAAATCAGGGCTGTATGCAAAACATTATTTGATTCTGTTTGAATTTGCGGCTGTTATCGTTTGCCATAGAAAATACCCTTGTTAAAAAAACGTTGCCGGTAAACTACCCCTTTCCCTCAACCGATCTTCACCAAAAACAACAGGTCTTGAGAACTCTACAATTTAGGGCTGTATGCAAATAATCTTTTGATTCTGTTTGAATTTGCGGCTGTTATCGTTTGCCATAGGAAATACCCTTGTTAAAACATAAAACGTTACCGGTCAACTAACCCTTTCCCTTAACCGATCTTCACCAAAAACAATAGGTCTTGAGAACTCTATAATTCAGGGCTGTATGCGAAACATTATTTGATTCTGTTTGAATTTGCGGCTGTTATCGTTTGCAAAAAAAAACAAATTTCCCTTGATAAAAAAAAACCGTTGCAGGTAAACTACCCCTTTTCCTCAACCGAACTTCACCAAAAACAATAGGTCGTGAGTACTCTACAAATCAGGGCTATATGCAATAAATTATTTGATTCGTTTGAATTTGCGGCAGTTATCGCTTGCCATAGAAAATATCGGTATGGAGAATCATACATGACTTCCATATTCTAAGATTTATATTTAAAATCATTTTCAGCCAAACAGCCAGGCTGTGTCTTACCTGCCTTTTTATTGCTGTATTAAATGAAAAATATTATATTACATTAAAATGAAAAAATTATAATTTTATTGCCTGGCAACAAAATTATTTTATTTTTAACAATTACCATTGTTTCAAAAAGTTTAAATAAATTTTCAAGTACTTTACTCTTGTTAAAACGTAAAAGGTTGCAGGTAAACTACCCCTTCCCCTTAACCGATCTTCACCAAAATCGAAAGTCATTGAGACCTCTACAATTCAGGGATGTATGCAAAAAATTATTTGATTCTGTTTCAATTTGCGGCTGTTATCGTTTGCCATAGAAAATACGCTTGATAAAAAAAGAACGTTGCAGGTAAACTACCCCTTCCCCTCAACCGATCTTCACCAAAAACAATAGGTCTTGAGTACTCTACAAATCAGGGCTGTATGCAAAACATTATTTGATTCTGTTTGAATTTGCGGCTGTTATCGTTTGCCATAGAAAATACCCTTGTTAAAAAAACGTTGCAGGTAAACTACCCCTTTCCCTTAACCGATCTTCACCAAAAACAACAGGTCTTGAGAACTCTACAAATTAGGGCTGTATGCAAATAATCGTTTGATTCTGTTTTAATTTGCGGCTGTTATCGTTTGCCATAGGAAATACCCTTGTAAACATAAAACGTTACAGGTAAACTACCCCTTTCCCTTAACCGATTTTCACCAAAAACAACAGGTCTTGAGAACTCTACAATTCAGGGCTGTATACGAAACATTATTTGATTCTGTTTGAATTTGCGGCTGTTAACGTTTGCCATAAGAAATACCCTTGTTAAAACATAAAACGTTACAGGTAAACTACCCCTTTCCCTCAACCGATCTTCACCAAAATCAACAGATCTTGAGAACTCTACAATTCAGGGCTGTATGCGAAACATTATTTGATTCTGTTTGAATTTGCGGCTGTTATCGTTTGCCAAACAAACAAAATTACCCTTGCTAAAAAAAAACCGTTGCAGGTAAACTACCCCTTTCCCTCAACCGATCTTCACCAAAAACAATAGGTCGTGAGTACTCTGCAAATCAGGGCTGTATGCAAAAAATTGTTTGATTCTGTTTGAATTTGCGGCAGTTATCGTTTGCCATAGAAAAAAAATCTATAGACACACAGACACACAGACACACAGACAGACAGACAGACAGACACACAGACACTTTTCGGAAAACGACTTTTTTTCATGTTTTGAGTGTAGTAGAATCAGAATCTGCAATAATCTCGAACACGATTTTTTTT
This sequence comes from Magicicada septendecula, assembly GCA_034769895.1. Lineage (NCBI taxonomy): Eukaryota > Metazoa > Arthropoda > Insecta > Hemiptera > Cicadidae > Magicicada > Magicicada septendecula. Next base: position 729,625,112 of record CM068367.1, read on the forward strand.
GCCATCACCATACTTCCATTCCTTAAGGAATATGGAAGTAAAAAAATCTACAGACACACACACACACACACACAGACACTTTTCGGAAAACGACTTTTACTTCCATATTCCTTAAGGAATGGAAGTATGGTGATGGCAAAAAAAATCGTGTTCGAGATTATTGCAGATTCTGATTCTACTACACTCAAAACATGAAAAAAAGTCGTTTTCCGAAAAGTGTCTGTGTGTCTGTCTGTCTGTCTGTCTGTCTGTCTGTCTGTCTGTGTGTCTGTGTGTCTGTGTGTCTGTCTGTCTGTAGATTTTTTTTTTATGGCAAACGATAACTGCCGCAAATTCAAACAGAATCAAATAATTTTTTGCATACAGCCCGGTTTTGCAGAGTTCTCGCGACCTACTGTTTTTGGTGAAGATCGGTTGAGGGAAAGGGGTAGTTTACCTGCAACGGTTTTTTTTTAGCAAGGGTAATTTTGTTTGTTTGGCAAACGATAACAGCCGCAAATTCAAACAGAATCAAATAATGTTTCGCATACAGCCCTGAATTGTAGAGTTCTCAAGACCTATTGTTTTGGTGAAGATCGGTTAAGGGAAAGGGGTAGTTTACCTGTAACGTTTTATGTTTTAACAAGGGTATTTCCTATGGCAAACGATAACAGCCGCAAATTCAAACAGAATGAAAAGATTATTTGCATACAGCCCTAAATTGTAGAGTTCTCAAGACCTTTTGTTTTTGGTGAAGATCGGTTAAGGGAAAGGGGTAGTTTACCTGCAACGGTTTTTTTTATCAAGGGAAATTTTTTTTTTTGGCAAACGATAACAGCCGCAAATTCAAACAGAATCAAATAATGTTTCGCATACAGCCCTGAATTGTAGATTTCTCAAGACCTATTGTTTTTGGTGAAGATCGGTTGAGGGAAAGGGGTAGTTTACCTGCAACGTTTTTTTAACAAGGGTATTTTCTATGGCAAACGATAACAGCCGCAAATTCAAACAGAATCAAATAATGTTTTGCATACAGCCCTGATTTGTAGAGTACTCAAGACCTATTGTTTTTGGTGAATATCGGTTAAGGGGAAGGGGTAGTTTACCTGCAACGTTTTTTTATCAAGCGTATTTTCTATGGCAAACGATAACAGCCGCAAATTCAAACAGAATGAAATAATTTTTTGCATACGTCCCTGAACTGTAGAGGTCTCAATGACTTTCGATTTTGGTGAAGATCGGTTAAGGGGAAGGGGTAGTTTACCTGCAACCTTTTACGTTTTAACAAGAGTAAAGTACTTGAAAATTTATTTAAACTTTTTGAAACAATGGTAATTGTTAAAAATAAAATAATTTTGTTGCCAGGCAATAAAATTATAATTTTTTCATTTTAATGTAATATAATATTTTTCATTTAATACAGCAATAAAAAGGCAGGTAAGACACAGCCTGGTTGTTTGGCTGAAAATGATTTTAAATATAAATCTTAGAATATGGAAGTCATGTATGGTTCTCCATACCGATATTTTTTCATGTTTTGAGTGTAGTAGAATCAGAATCTGCAATAATCTCGAACACGATTTTTTTTGCCATCACCATACTTCCATTCCTTATGGAATATGGAAGTAAAAAGACATGAGTTCTACTGTTGCACTAACCTGTAGATTCCCTGCTAGTAAAATTCTTACGGCTGTTTGTGGAATCATTCGGTTACAGCAAACTCTACCTCAGCGTCCGATTTGACCCACCGTCCTTTTAGTGATTCCTTAAAAAAAATTTCAGATAAGATTTTTGCCTACCCATTCATTAACTACTAGCTTCGCCAGTAAGCAAATTGATGTCCATTTTTTCAGCTTGCACGCGTTATGTTGGTGTGGGTTTCGGCACTTTCCATTTAAAAAGCGTGCAAACGTAAGAAAATAAACATGAGTGAGGCCAGAAATAACGTGAATTGTGTGTGTGTGTGCGTTTGTGTCTTACCTGCCTTTTTATTGCCGTATTAAATGAAAAATATTATATTACATTAAAATGAAAAAATTTTAATTTTATTGCCTGGCAACAAAATTATTTTATTTTTTACAATTACCATTGTTTCAAAAAGTTTAAATAAATTTTCAAGTACTTTACACTTGTTAAAACGTAAAAGGTTGCAGGTAAACTACCCCTTCCCCTTAACCGATCTTCACCAAAATCGAAAGTCCTTGAGACCTCTACAATTCAGAGACATATGCAAAAAATTATTTGATTCTGTTTGAATTTGCGGCAGTTATCGTTTGCCATAGAAAATACGCTTGATAAAAAACGTTGCAGGTAAACTACCCCTCCCCCTTAACCGATCTTCACCAAAAACAACCGGTCTTGAGTACTCTACAAATCAGAGCTGTATGCAGAAAATTATTTTATTCTGTTTGAATTTGCGGCTGTTATCGTTTGCCATAGAAAATACCCTTGTTAAAAAAACGTTGTAGGTAAACTACCCCTTTTCCTTAACCGATCTTCACCATAAACAATAGGTCTTGAGAACTCTACAATTAAGAGCTGTATGCGAAACATTATTTGATTCTGTTTGAATTTGCGGCTGTTATCGTTTGCCATAGAAAATACCCTTGTTAAAAAAACGTTGCAGGTAAACTACCCCTTTCCCTCAACCGATCTTCACCAAAAACAACAGGTCTTGAGAACTCTACAATTTAGGGCTGTATGCAAATAATCTTTTGATTCTGTTTGAATTTGCGGCTGTTATCGTTTGCCATAGGAAATACCCTTGTTAAAACATAAAACGTTACAGGTAAACTACCCCTTTCCCTTACCCGATCTTCACCAAAAACAATAGGTCTTGAGTACTCTACAAATCAGGGCTGTATGCAAAACATTATTTGATTCTGTTTGAATTTGCGGCTTTTATCGTTTGCCATAGAAAATACCCTTGTTAAAAAAACGTTGCAGGTAAACTACCCCTTTCCCTCAACCGAACTTCACCAAAATCAGCAGATCTTGAGAACTCTACAATTCAGGGCTGTACGCGAAACATTATTTGATTCTGTTTGAATTTGCGGCTGTTATCGTTTGCCAAACAAACAAAATTACCCTTGCTAAAAAAAAACCGTTGCCGGTAAACTACCCCTTTCCCTCAACCGATCTTCACCAAAAACAATAGGTCGCGAGCACTCTGCAAATCAGAGCTGTATGCAAAAAATTAATTTATTCTGTTTGAATTTGCGGCAGTTATCGTTTGCCATAAAAAAAAAATCTACAGACAGACAGACACACAGACACACAGACACACAGACAGACACACACACAGACACTTTTCGGAAAACGACTTTTTTTCATGTTTTGAGTGTAGTAGAATCAGAATCTGCAATAATCTCGAACACGATTTTTTTTGCCATCACCATACTTCCTCCATTTCCTTAAGGAACATGGAAGTAAAATATCGGTATGGAGAACCATACATGACTTCCATATTCTCAGATTTATATTTAAATCTTAATATCGCCTGCCAAGCGCGATATATTTTCTCTTATACATGATGTACATAAAATGAAAAAATTTTAATTTTATTGCTTGGCAACAAAATTATTTTATTTTTAACAATTACCATTGTTTGAAAAAGTTTAAATAAATTTTCAAGTACTTTACTCTTGTTAAAACGTAAAAGGTTGCAGGTAAACTACCCCTTCCCCTTAACCGATCTTCACCAAAATCGAAGGTCCTTGAGACCTCTACAATTCAGGGACGTATGAAAAATTTATTTGATTCTGTTTGAATTTGCGGCAGTTATCGTTTGCCATAGAAAATACGCTTGATAAAAAAACGTTACAGGTAAACTACCCCTTCCCCTTAACCGATCTTCACCAAAAACAATAGGTCTTGAGTACTCTACAAGCCAGGTCTGCATGCAAAACATTATTTGATTCTGTTTGAATTTGCGGCTGTTATCGTTTGCCATAAAAAATTCCCTTGTTAAAAAAACGTTGCAAGTAAACTACCCCTTTCCCTCAACCGATCTTCACCAAAAACAACAGGTCTTGAGAACTCTACAATTTAGGGCTGTATGCAAATAATCTTTTGATTCTGTTTGAATTTGCGGCTGTTATCGTTTGCCAAAAAAGAAAAAATTCCCTTGATAAAAAAAACCGTTGCAGGTAAACTACCCCTTTCCCTTAACCGATCTTCACCAAAAACGACAGGTCTTGAGAACTCTACAATTTAGGGTTGTATGCAAAATATTATATGATTTTGTGTGAATTTGCGGCTGTTATCGTTTGCCATAAAAAATACGCTTGATAAAACAAAAAACGTGGCAGGTAAACTACCCCTTTCCCTTAAACGATTATCACCAAAAACAATAGGTCTTTAGTACTCAAGAAATCAGGGCTGTATGCAAAAACGTATTTGATTCTGTTTGAATTTGCGGCTCTTATCGTTTGCCATAGAAAATACCCTTAAAAACATAAAACGTTGCAGGTAAACTACCCCTTTCCCTTAACCGATCTTCACCAAAAACAAAAGGTCTTGAGAACTCTACAATTTAGGGCAGTATGCAAAACATTTTTACTTCCATATTCCTTAAGGAATGGAAGTATGGTGATGGCAAAAAAAATCGTGTTCGAGATTATTGCAGATTCTGATTCTACTACACTCAAAACATGAAAAAAAGTCGTTTTCCGAAAAGTGTCTGTGTGTGTGTCTGTGTGTCTATCTGTGTGTCTGTGTGTCTGTAGATTTTTTTTCTATGGCAAACGATAACTGCCGCAAATTCAAACAGAATCAAATAATTTTTTGCATGCAGTCCTGATTTGCAGAGTACTCGCGACCTATTGTTTTTGGTGAAGATCGGTTGAGGGAAAGGGGTAGTTTACCTGCAACGGTTTTTTTTAGCAAGGGTAATTTTGTTTGTTTGGCAAACGATAACAGCCGCAAATTCAAACAGTATCAAATAATGTTTCGCATACAGCCATGGATTGTAGAGTTCTCAAGATCTGTTGATTTTGGTGAAGATCGGTTAAGGGAAAGGGGTAGTTTACCTGCAACGTTTTATGTTTTAACAAGGGTATTTCCTATGGCAAACGATAACAGCCGCAAATTCAAACAGAATCAAAAGATTATTTGCATACAGCCCTAAATTGTAGAGTCACCAAAAACAACAGGTCTTGAGAAATCTACAATTTAGGGCTGTATGCAAATAATCGTTTGATTCTGTTTGAATTTGCGGCTGTTATCGTTTGCCATCGGAAATACCCTTGTTCAAACATAAAACGTTACAGGTAAACTACCCCTTTCCCTTAACCGATCTTCACCAAAAACAATAGGTCTTGAAAACTCTACAATCCAGGGCTGTATACGAAACATTATTTAAGTCTGTTTGAATTTGCGGCTGTTATCGTTTGCCAAAAAAAAAATTTCCCTTGATAAAAAAACCGTTGCAGGTAAACTACCCCTTCCCCTCAACCGATCTTCACCAAAAACAATAGGTCGCGAGTACTCTGCAAATCAGGACTGTATGCAAAAAATTATTTGATTCTGTTTTAATTTGCGGCAGTTATCGTTTGCCATATAAAATACGCTTGATAAAAAACGTTGCTGGTAAACTACCCCTTCCCCTCAACCGATCTTCACCAAAAACAATAGGTTTTGAGAACTCTACAATTTAGTGCTGTATGCAATTAATCTTTTGATTCTGTTTGAATTTGCGGCTGTTATCGTTTGCCATAGGAAATACCCTTGTTAAAACATAAAACGTTACAAGTAAACTACCCCTTTCCCTTAACCGATCTTCACCAAAAACAAACGGTCTTGAGAACTCTACAATTCAGGGCTGTATACGAAACATTATTTGATTCTGTTTGAATTTGCGGCTGTTATCGTTTGCCAAAAAAAAAAAATTCCCTTGATAAAAAAAACCGTTGCAGGTAAACTACCCCTTTCCCTCAACCGATCTTCACCAAAAACAATAGGTCGCGAGTACTCTACAAATCAGGGCTGTATGCCAAAAATTATTTGATTCTGTTTGAATTTGCGGCAGTTATCGTTTGCCATAGAAAATACGCTTGATAAAAAACGTTGCAGGTAAACTACCCCTTCCCCTCAACCGATCTTCACCGAAAACAACAGGTCTAGAGTACTCTACAAATCAGGGCAGTATGCAGAAAATTATTTGATTCTGTTTGAATTTGCGGCTGTTATCGTTTGCCATAAAAAATACCCTTGTTAAAAAAACGTTGTAGGTAAACTACCCCTTTCCCTTAACCGATCTTCACCAAAAACAACAGATCTTGAGAACTCTACAATTTAGGGCTGTATGCAAATAATCTTTTGATTCTGTTTGAATTTGCGGCCGTTATCGTTTGCCATAGGAAATACCCTTGTTAAAACATAAAACGTTACAAGTAAACTACCCCTTTCCCTTAACCGATCTTCACCAAAAACAATAGGTCTCGAGTACTCTACAATTTAGGGCAGTATGCAAATAATCTTTTGATTCTGTTTGAATTTGCGGCTGTTATCGTTTGCCATAGGAAATACCCTTGTTAAAACATAAAACGTTACAAGTAAACTACCCCTTTCCCTTAACCGATCTTCACCAAAAACGAAAGGTCTTGAGAACTCTACAATTAAGGGCTGTATACGAAACATTATTTGATTATGTTTGAATTTGCGGCTGTTATCGTTTGCCAAAAAAAAAATTTCCCTTGATAAAAAAAAACCGTTGCTGGTAAACTACCCCTTTCCTTCAACCGATCTTCACCAAAAACAATAGGTCGCGAGTCCTCTACAAATCAGAGCTGTATGCAAAAAATTATTTGATTCTGTTTGAATTTGCGGCAGTTATCGTTTGCCATAGAAAAAAAATCTACAGACACACAGACAGACACACAGACACACACACACACAGACACTTTTCGGAAAACGACTTTTTTCATGTTTTGAGTGTAGTAGAATCAGAATCTGCAATAATCTCGAACACGATTTTTTTTGCCATCACCATACTTCCATTCCTTAAGGAAATATGGAAGTAAAAAAAATCGTGTTCGAGATTATTGCAGATTCTGATTGTACTACACTCAAAACATGAAAAAAAGTCATTTTTCGAAAAGTGTCTGTGTGTGTGTCTGTGTGTCTGTCTGTGTGTCTGTAGATTTTTTTTCTATGGCAAACGATAACAGCCGCAAATTCAAACAGAATCAAATAATTTTTTGCATACAGCCCTGATTTATAGAGTACTCGCGACCTGTTGTTTTTGGTGAAGATCGGTTGAGGGAAAGGGGTAGTTTACCTGCAACGGTTTTTTTTTATCAAGTGTAATTACTTCCATATTCCTTAAGGAATGGAAGTATGGTGATGGCAAAAAAAATCGTGTTCGAGATTATTGCAGATTCTGATTCTACTACACTCAAAACATGAAAAAAAGTCGTTTTCCGAAAAGTGTCTGTGTGTGTGTCTGTGTGTCTGTCTGTGTGTCTGTCTGTGTGTCTGTCTGTCTGTCTGTCTGTAGATTTTTTTTCTATGGCAAACGATAACTGCCGCAAATTCAAACAGATTCAAATAATTTTTAGCATGCAGCCCTGATTTGCAGAGTTCTCGCGACCTATTGTTTTTGGTGAGGATCGGTTGAGGGAAAGGGGTAGTTTACCTGCAACGGTTTTTTTTTAGCAAGGGTAATTTTGTTTGTTTGGCAAACGATAACAGCCGCAAATTCAAACAGAATCAAATAATGTTTCGCATACTGCCCTGAATTGTAGAGTTCTCAAGATCTGTTGATTTTGGTGAAGATCGGTTAAGGGAAAGGGGTAGTTTACCTGTAACGTTTTATGTTTTAACAAGGGTATTTCCTATGGCAAACGATAACAGCCGCAAATTCAAACAGAATCAAAAGATTATTTGCATACAGCCCTAAATTGTAGAGTTCTCAAGACCTATTGCTTTTGGTGAAGTTCGGTTGAGGGAAAGGGGTAGTTTACCTGCAACGTTTTTTTAACAAGGGTATTTTCTATGGCAAACGATAACAGCCGCAAATTCAAACAGAATCAAATAATGTTTTGCATACGCCCTGATTTGTAGAGTACTCAAGACCTATTGTTTTTGGTGAAGATCGGTTAAGGGAAAGGGGTAGTTTACCTGTAACGTTTTATGTTTTAACAAGGGTATTTCCTATGGCAAACGATAACAGCCGCAAATTCAAACAGAATCAAAAGATTATTTGCATACAGCCCTAAATTGTAGAGTTCTCAAGACGTATTGTTTTTGGTGAAGATCGGTTGAGAGAAAGGGGTAGTTTACCTGCAACGTTTTTTAACAAGGGTATTTTCTATGCCAAACGATAACAGCCGCAAATTCAAACAGAATCAAATAATGTTTTGCATACAGCCCTGATTTGTAGAGTACTCAAGACCTGTTGTTTTTGGTGAAGAACGGATAAGGGGAAGGGGTAGTTTACCTGCAACGTTTTTTTATCAAGCGTATTTTCTATGGAAAACGATAACAGCCGCAAATTCAAACAGAATCAAACAATGTTTTGCATACGTCCCTGAATTGTAGAGGTCTCGATGACTTACGATTTTGGTGAAGATCGGTTAAGGAGAAGGGGTAGTTTACCTGCAACCTTTTACGTTTTAACAAGAGTAAAGTACTTGAAAATTTATTTAAACTTTTTGAAACAATGGTAATTGTTAAAAATAAAATAATTTTGTTGCCAGGCAATAAAATTATAATTTTTTCATTTTAATGTAATATAATATTTTTCATTTAATACAGCAATAAAAAGGCAAGTAAGACACAGCCTGGCTGTTTGGCTGAAAATGATTTTAAATATAAATCTTAGAATATGGAAGTCATGTATGGTTCTCCATACCGATATTTTTGTTTGTTTGGCAAACGATAACAGCCGCAAATTCAAACTGAATCAAATAATATTTCGCATACAGCTCTGAATTGTAGAGCTCTCAAAATCTGTTGATTTTGGTAAAGATCGGTTAATGGAAAGGGGTAGTTTACCTGCAACGTTTTATGTTTTGACAAGGGTATTTTCTATGGCAAACGATAACAGCCGCAAATTCAAACATAATCAAATAATGTTTTGCATACTGCCCTGAATTGTAGAGTTCACAAGACCTTTTGGTTTTGGTGCAGATCGGTTAAGGGAAAGGGGTTGTTTACCAGCAACATTTTATGTTTTAAAAGGGTATTTTCTATACAGCCCTGTTTTGTTGAGTACTAAAGACCTATTGTTTTTGGTGAAGATCGGTTAAGGGAAAGGGGTAGTTTACCTGCAACGTTTTATGTTTTAACAAGGGTATTTTTTCTGTGACGAACGATAACTGCCGTAAATTCAAAGAGAATCAACTAATGTTTTGCATACAGCCCTGAATTATAGAGGTCTCAAGACCTATTGTTATTGGTGAAGATCGGTTAATGGAATAGGGTAGTTTACCAGCAACGTTTTATGTTTTATCAAGGGTGTTTTCTATGGCAAACGATAACAGCCTCAAATTCAAACAGAATCAAATAATTGTTTGCATACAGGCCTGAATTGTAGAGTACCCAAGACCTGTCGTTTTTGGTGAAGATCGGTTAAGGGAAAGGGGTAGTTTACCAGCAACGGTTTTTTTCAAGGGTAATTTTTTTCTATAGTAAACGGTAACAGCCGCAAATTCAAACAGAATCAAATGATGTTTTGCATACAGCTTTGTATTGTAGAGTTCTCAATACCTATTGGTGTTGGTGAAGATCGGTTAAGGGAAAGGGGTAGTTTACCAGCAACATTTTATGTTTTAACAAGGGTAATTTTTTATATGACGAACGATAACTGCCGTAAATTCAAACAGAATCAACTAGGTTTTTGCATACCTTTTTGAACTAAAGAGAACTCAAGGTCTGTTGATTTTGTTGAAGATCGGTTAAGGGAAGGGGTAGTTTATCAGCAACGTTTTATGTTTTAAAAAGGGTTTTTTTTATGACGAACGATAACTGCCGAAAATTCAATGAAAATCAAATAATTTTTTGCACTCTTTCCTGAGTTGCAGAGAGCTCAAAGTCTATTGATTTTGGTGAAGATCAGTTAAGGGAAACGGTTAGTTTACCTGCAACATTTTATGTTGTAACAAGAGAAATGTTTCCATGACGAACGATAACTGCCGCACATTCAAACAGAATCAAATATTTTTTTGCATGCTTCCCTGAATTGTAGAGGACGGAAGGTGTGTTGCTTTTTGGAGAAGATCGGTTAAGAGAAAGGGGTAGTTTACCTGAAACATTTTATGATTTAGCAAGAGTAAAGTACTTAATTTTTATAAATAAAGTATCCTGATAAGAAGCTCATAGTAATCCACTGTAGAAACGTAGATGAAATATCTATAAATGAAGAGGTTAGGTGAACGGGGTGGGGGTAATTTTCTATTATTAAAAATTATAGTTGAAGGTGGAGGGGAGAATTTTTTATATGTGTACTACGTTATCGGCAACAAAGAAGTAGTTTTTTGTTAAAATTGCTTCCCGGGCTCTTTAGCCGTAGTCCAATGTTTTCTGCAAAACCAGACTTTTCGGCAGTGCTATCGACTGCCATCATCGGTGAAAATCGAGTGCGAAAACGTGAGGTGGTATACGTTAGTGACCACAGTACTGTGGTTAATGCTGAAGCAATAAGTAGAAAGACGTAGTTTCTATGGAAATATTTCATTTCGAATATGATTTTAAATATAAATCTTAGAACATGGAAGTCATGTATGGTTCTCCATACCGATATTTTCTATTGCAAACGATAATAGCCGCAAATTCAAACAGATTCAACTACTCTTTTGCATACAGCCCTGAATTGTAAATTTTTAAATTTTCATATTGTTTACGGTATGGTATTGTATAGTATCTGAGTATAGTAGTATACTGTACAGTATATTAAGATTTTGGTTGAAATTCTGTTAAATTTATACCCAAAGTTTTCAGATTTCCAGAGCTTAACACTATATTCAAATTTTGGTGAAAACTCTCTTTAATTTGACTGTCTTTACATTTTTGCCTCTCGCCCCACATTTTTGGGTGGAATCTCAAAAACAATATGGGTTTATAAGATAAAAATTTAGACTCGCATTCCAAGTTTTACGAAAGCGTGAGACACACCACAAATAGATAGACAGACAATTGCTAAACGGTCAAGTTAAAACAGAGAACTCGGTCCGCTCGACAAATTATTACTTTAAGAATAACAATAAGCAGGGATGCCGATCCCCCTAACCCCTATGACGCTTCCCCCCAATTTTATAAAAAAATTCCACCTTTTTCTGACAAGACCTTTTCTCTCCTTTACAGTAAAATTTCTTACCTAATCGAGCAAAGGCTGGGACTTTCTAACTCAAAACTATTACAAAATATTACCTTTTACCGAAACGATATATTGATGTAGGTACTGTAGTTATAAACTAAAAAAATAAGGATTTCTAATAATAAATCACAAATTAATATTTTCAGTAAAACGTGATTTGTTTTACAGTACCAGTACTCTATGACTTTATTGAAAAGATACTTAGTTTTGCAACTTAAACGTCTCGCTTAAATCTGTTTTTATCGATAAAATGCTATAGCAATTTCAGTCTGTTTTTGGACCTCTTCGTAGTGTATTAAAATGTAGCAGAAAGCAAGATAGGGCGTGCATACCGCGCCTACAGCCCACTCAAAAAAGTCAACTCCGTAGATTTATTGTGCGTCTGATACGTGTCCGTTATAAGTTTTTTACAGTTTTGTAAAATTGGGGAAGATTTTTCATGCAATAGTAAAAAAAATCCCCCCCCCCAAATTGTCTAAATGTCGCCAATGGCGACACGATCCCCCCCTGTGGGGGTAGGCACCCCTGACAACAAGGCTTTCGAATGAACCGTTCTTGTGTTACGTCACCGGATTGTTTAATTAGGCATAGACGCTACGCTAACCTTTATGGACACTTAAAATTAATAACTTTATATAAAATTATAAAAATAATCGTTTACTTAATTTTCTGTTAAATTAAGTAGATCTAATAACTACAGAACTCTCTAACTATAATGACGCGACATTATGTTCTAGGACAGAAATTTCAAGGAACCTGACGATGGAAAAATACCATCAGACGTCTCAGAAACTATTCGGGAAAACATGCGTTAATTCAAAGCGGAACTCAACCCGGAAAATGACATATTCGGACACACACACATGCTCGCGCATGTATAAAATTAAACTAACGGTTTCCTTCTGTGTGTTTAGACGACATTTTAATATGATAGACGCATATTATTATTAAAATGCGACGGTTTCCTTGACGCATTACATTATTAATATCATTTGTGATGTATCAGTGAAGGTGTACTTCACTTATCTGAGAAATATTTCGGACTTTAATTTCTACAGCCATCATTAGTTATGTTGATTCGTTGCCTCGTTGACAATCCAAACTAGATGAGGCAACATGGCTACCGATAGGCGTACACGTTAATGCCCACAAAATGTCTCCAGTAAATGAGAAAACATCTTGATAGGTACATCACGAATGACATTATTTACAACAATAATAATAATGTAACGCGCGAGCACTTGCACATTTTTCTTGTGTCCACCTTGTTCAGTAGGAGGATGTGGACTGCTTTGCTTAGAGTATAATTCTAATACACACAATGTGTAAACATACTGAATGTTAACTGGAGTATCGAAGTCTGTAAAGATCGCTCAATTTTTTCCGTACGTAGGGAACACCAGTACCAATTCGAGATTAAGCCAGAATTTGGGTGAAGAGCTAAATAAGATATGCGTATATCCCAAGATATGCGTAGCTAATTAACACCAAGACAACGTAAAATGCTCGAACTGAATGGAAACGTTTGTTTGCACCAGTTTATTACTACTGAAACGTTAAAGAAATTTTGGAAAAATATTTTTTAAATTTTACCTTTATAGAAAAATAATAAGATTTTTGTTGCGCACACAAATGTGCCTATATTTATACAAGCGCGCGCGCGTGTGCGTGTAACTTTTGCTCCTGCCATACGTTTTACAGAAGCGATTTGCATTCGACTCTCTTTCATTTGCTTGCACCTAACGAGAGAGTGTTATATGCATTGTGGACAGGGACTATTCAGAGAAAATTGACACTAAATAAAATTCCCAGAATGAAGAATGTAGTGCACATTCTAGTTACATAATTCCTGGGTTAAGGAATAGTTAAGGATAGTTGTAACCGCTTAATGAAGAATTTAATGAAGTCGACGAGGGTTTGTAAATAACGCGTCACACAATAAATGCCACTTTTATAGGCCTTAAAAAAAAAGAATAACAATGAAACATCGAGTCGAAACAACATTCAAATATTTCAATAAACAATGTAAAAACTTAGTTTACTCTCTGAAAGTTACTTACTTTATGTAAACTGGCACTTGCGCCAATCGCAATAACTAGCCACGATTGAATGGCAACAGTTGCTTGGTTGCTTATTGAACAGTGTTCTCGGTAGTTGTGGAGTAACAATAACGTTAGGTCCTAATGTATCACGCCTTCTCAGAGTAAGTAGGACTAAGCAAGCGTAAAAGAAATATTGTTTCTCTCCTAATGCATTACACGCAGAAAACTAATCTCTAGATCTATTGTTTGAAATAAATTGTATCTGGTTAATCGAGAATTACCCATTTTCAGACAAATTTACTTGGCTATGAATCAACCAGGAAAGTTGCACTTGCTTCCTGAGAAATTTCCTCCGATTACACGCGCTGGCCGATAACGTCAGCAAGATAGCGACCGCAATCAGCAGCCGGTTGAACCCGTTTGTAACCACGTTCTATTGTTGTTGTGCTCGCACAGTGATAAGTTTGTTTGTGTCGTGTATCGTTGAGTTCAATATGGAGATGGAACCAACACCGTCTGTGACAAGTCTGACTGCTAATGACAAACCATCCTCAGCAAATACCTACGCTGCCAAGAAAACAGTTGCTCAAGGGATGATGGACATCGCATTGATAACGGCCAACGCCAATCAACTGAGGTTTATTATCGAGTACAGCAGAAACAGTAGCACGTTCTACATAGTTTTAACGCTGATCATTATCAGCCTTATCCTGCAGGTCAGTCAGTGATGTGACGAATATACGTGATAACATTATAGTTCTGTGTGTGTGTGCGCGCGCGCGTGTTATTTGGTTTGCACCAAACTTTATTTACAACATTTAAAAGAATATTACTTGGTATTTGATTTTTCAATTATAATTTTTAGAACTTAAAAGTGTAAACTTATACATTAGTTAACTTCAAGATTTCTGGGTTCGATACATTTAGTCGCGTAATTATAGTTAGAGAGTTCTGTAGTTATTAGATCTACTTAATTTAACAGAAAATTAAGTAAACGATTATTTTTATAATTTTATATAAAGTTATTAATTTAAGTGTCCATAAAGGTTAGCGTAGCGTCTATGCCTAATTAAACAATCCGGTGACGTAACACAAGAACGGTTCATTCGAAAGCCTTGTTGTCAGGGGTGCCTACCCCCACAGGGGGGGATCGTGTCGCCATTGGCGACATTTAGACAGTTTGGGGGGGGGATTTTTTTTACTATTGCATGAAAAATCTTCCCCAATTTTACAAAACTGTAAAAAACTTATAACGGACACGTATCAGACGCACAATAAATCTACGGAGTTGACTTTTTTGAATGGGCTGTAGGCGCGGTATGCACGTCCTATCTTGCTTTCTGCTACATTTTAATACACTACGAAGAGGTCCAAAAACAGACTGAAATTGCTATAGCATTTTATCGATAAAAACAGATTTACGCGAGACGTTTAAGTTGCAAAACTAAGTATCTTTTCAATAAAGTCATAGAGTACTGGTACTGTAAAACAAATCACGTTTTACTGAAAATATTAATTTGTGATTTATTATTAGAAATCCTTATTTTTTTAGTTTATAACTACAGTACCTACATCAATATATCGTTTCGGTAAAAGGTAATATTTTGTAATAGTTTTGAGTTAGAAAGTCCCAGCCTTTGCTCGATTAGGTAAGAAATTTTACTGTAAAGGAGAGAAAAGGTCTTGTCAGAAAAAGGTGGAATTTTTTTATAAAATTGGGGGGAAGCGTCATAGGGGTTAGGGGGATCGGCATCCCTGCTTATTGTTATTCTTAAAGTAATAATTTGTCGAGCGGACCGAGTTCTCTGTTTTAACTTGACCGTTTAGCAATTGTCTGTCTATCTATTTGTGGTGTGTCTCACGCTTTCGTAAAACTTGGAATGCGAGTCTAAATTTTTATCCTATAAACCCATATTGTTTTTGAGATTCCACCCAAAAATGTGGGGCGAGAGGCAAAAATGTAAAGAGAGTCAAATTAAAGAGAGTTTTCACCAAAATTTGAATATAGTGTTAAGCTCTGGAAATCTGAAAATTTTGGGTATAAAATTAAACAGAATTTCAACCAAAATCTTAATATACTGTACAGTATACTACTATACTCAGACACTATAAAATTAAATTTAAAAATTTTAAGGGCACCAATGAACTTAACATTTTCATTGTAAAAGGCTAAGTAGGAGTTAAGATTATGAGGATTTTATTCAAAATACAAACTCGGTATCTTTAGTAATTTGACAGAATTAATATCTTTCAACATTCCATGCAAATTTTGGATCGCCTTTAAAAGGTTCGTAAGCTATGTAGCCTATTGTTATACGTAGCTCTGTGAAGTGTTTTAGACGTAGGCCATATGGGAACACACATACATTTAATAGCAAGGACTAAATTACTTTTCACTTAAGCATTATGGCTATAAATTTAACTAAAAACCCTATGTAGAATTTGGAATTTGTAAATTTTAGTATTTATTGCATGACAGACGCTTTACAATTTTTAATTTACTAAAAAAAATTAGAATAATCGGACTTTTTGTAATTATTCTGGTAACTGGAAGTATTTTATTTTGAAATAAATAAATTTCGTTCAAAATAGTGAGCGAGTTTTCCAACCCAGAGAGCTTAATAATTTATTCAAATTATAAACGGTTATTTTAAACTTACAGTGTAACTACATAGCCAGAATTCTTGCAAACACACAAAATGTTATAACTTTACTGTAGTGAAGTACACATTTCCAACATTAAAATCACTGTGCAATCAGAAAGTTATACGCAATTATGTATCAGACAGTGTATTCCAGTATCCTTCCTTCTCAGTTCTCTTACTCACAGATTCCTCAAATTTGTCACATCATTTTATAAATATTATAGGCCTACGCTTTCCTTCTTTGCAAAGTTGCTCGAACGTTATTGCCAGTTTTATTAAGTTAGTTTTTTTCGGATTTAATACAAAATTAACATACGCCTGGCATAACAAGAGTTATGTTTGATACAGTAATTATTACTTTACGATACATACATATTGCACTCAGCAATCTGTACCGGGTGATCACGTCTCACTGCGCAAGAGACATTTGTATACGTAACTGCAGACGTTTGTCTGAAAGTAAACAACTTCTTACAGGATACCCTACTTTGTGAAAAGTATGCTTGGGGGGGGGGCTATAAAATGTATTAGGTATTTATATAGCGAGACATTGAAATAGTACACACTAAAAATCGTGTACTTGATTATTATATTCTACTAACCGTTAAGTAAATGATGGCCCTCTTTAATTACTTACGTTCAGGTTCGCTGCTATGAGAGAAGTATTCACGTCAGAACGAAACACAATTGCTCCTAACACAATTTCCTTTTTTCTCTTATATTTTTCCTAAATCGTTGTCCACCAGTGTGGTGAAGGCTTTCTAAAACTCTATGTAATACTTTCTGTCGAACGGTAAAATGCATAATACTGAAGCAATAGTAGAATTATGAATGTCGTCAACATGATATGACGGCTACATTCTGTATGATGTTACAGAAACGCAGTAGAAATGACAACGAATTAGTAAACTTTTGTGCTAATCACACCGTTCTCGGTTACGCTATTTTGCCATTTAAACTGTAGTTTGAGGTTGTTTTTTAAATTCTTTACTTCTCTTATAAAATGGCAGTACAAACATTTTGCCGTTTCCAGTTACTATTCTAATAATTCACAGTATAGTTTGATTAATCCCATAGTGCAGCGCCCTATAGTGCACGCGCGCGTGTTAATTACTATCACATACCCTATTCAGTTAGTTAGCAGTTAATGAAGGTTCGCCCTTTCAAAATGTACACAGTAGCGTATTACCGTCTCGTCACTAGCATAGCGAGCGCGTACCGTGATTGTGCACCCGTACGCCCGGCGTTGGCCGCTTTAAAAATCATAAAATTAGAATAAACAATACAAATATTTCATGTACACGACACAGAGATGACTGCAACATTCTTCTTCTATTCTGACGGTCACCAGCTACGCGAGATTGGTGTAAAATACTTTCATAGATTCTACTCGTTTGTGGTAATTGCCGATGCCAGCTGAAAACTAAGTGACCGACACCGACTTTTTGTTAAGCAGAAACGTAGGCAAGGATCGAACAAGATTTCATGGTACAATATTACATTTATGCATACATGTACATTCAGTTAATGAAATTTCAAAATATATAACAATATATATCATCGTGATAATAGTCTCGTCAGCAAACCACACCTTCCTTGGCTACATAGTGTGCTAAAAGAAACAAATTTGGCGTTCCAATTACAGAATTTACGCTGTGCCACAGAGTATCATAAAACTGCCGCACTATATATACTTTGTACATTCACTTGCGACATTGTCTAGACGTATGTGCAGACAAGTACTACATCACAGCCTTGAATAACAGTGTGCCAGAGTCACGTAAGACTCACAGTGGTATATATTACTGTATTGTCTTAATTGTTAAATTACAATATAATTATCGTTATCATCATTGTCGTCGACAGTAAAGTTCATGCTTAGAAGCCTACAGATGATAGAAGAACTATGTACTGATCTGGAATTACAAATTTCTCTAGAGTTCTGCTTGTCTAGAGTTGTGCATTTTACTGACAGAAAACGGACAGTAATTAGAGGGCTTAAAATATAAGTTTTTTTCTGTTTTCAGGTGGCCGTTGGAGTGTCTCTAATATTCAAAGGAAAATTTGATTTAAGCGGAGAATCAAAAATGGTGCACGCGAATCGGATCAACAACTACGTAGTCGTGGGAGTGTTCCTTGTCACCATAATAAACGTGTTCATTGCAGCATTCAGCATTCGAGGAGAATCCTCTTTGCCAGTTCCTCCACCTCCCATACCAACGTAAACCATACAGAAGAATCTAATAATTAATTGTACAAACGTCAGAACTGTTAGGCAGTGCAGTCTAACATAACTATAAGACTGGATTATTTAATATATCGACATAAACAATAGTGTTGAAATTATGTTAGAATAGAGAGAGGGGGGTGTCTACTTTACTAAACAATAGTGTTGAAATTATGTTAGAATAGAGAGAGGGGGTGTCTACTTTACTAAACAATATCAGTTGTCTCGTTGTACGTATACCGACATGTTCCTTACTGTAATAAGTAATTAGAGTTTAAAACTCGGAAATGCCATTTTACTTTTTTACTTCCATATTCCTTAAGGAATGGAAGTATGGTGATGGCAAAAAAAATCGTGTTCGAGATTATTGCAGATTCTGATTCTACTACACTCAAAACATGAAAAAAAGTCGTTTTCCGAAAAGTGTCTGTGTGTCTATCTGTCTGTCTGTCTGTAGATTTTTTTTCTATGGCAAACGATAACTGCCGCAAATTCAAACAGAATCAAATAATTTTTTGCATGCAGCCCTGATTTGCAGAGTACTCGCGACCTATTGTTTTTGGTGAAGATGGGTTGAGGGAAAGGGGTAGTTTACCTGCAACGGTTTTTTTTTAGCAAGGGTAATTTTGTTTGTTTGGCAAACGATAACAGCCGCAAATTCAAACAGAATCAAATAATGTTTCGCATACAGCCCTAAATTGTAGAGTTCTCAAGATCTGTTGATTTTGGTGAAGATCGGTTAAGGGAAAGGGGTAGTTTACCTGTAACGTTTTATGTTTTAACAAGGGTATTTCCTATGGCAAACGATAACAGCCGCAAATTCAAACAGAATCAAAAGATTATTTGCATACAGCCCTGAATTGTAGAGTTCTCAAGACCTATTGTTTTTGGTGAAGTTCGGTTGAGGGAAAGGGGTAGTTTACCTGCAACGTTTTTTTAACAAGGGTATTTTCTATGGCAAACGATAACAGCCGCAAATTCAAACAGAATCAAATAATGTTTTGCATACAGCCCTGATTTGTAGAGTACTCAAGACCTATTGTTTTTGGTGAAGATCGGTTAAGGGAAAGGGGTAGTTTACCTGTAACGTTTTATGTTTTAACAAGGGTATTTCCTATGGCAAACGATAACAGCCGCAAATTCAAACAGAATCAAAAGATTATTTGCATACGGCCCTAAATTGTAGAGTTCTCAAGACCTATTGTTTTTGGTGAAGATCGGTTGAGGGAAAGGGGTAGTTTACCTGCAACGTTTTTTTAACAAGGGTATTTTCTATGGCAAACGATAACAGCCGCAAATTCAAACAGAATCAAATAATGTTTTGCATGCAGCCCTGATTTGCAGAGTACTCGCGACCTATTGTTTTTGGTGAAGATCGGTTGAGGGAAAGGGGTAGTTTACCTGCAACGGTTTTTTTTTAGCAAGGGTAATTTTGTTTGTTTGGCAAACGATAACAGCCGCAAATTCAAACAGAATCAAATAATGTTTCGCATACAGCCCTGAATTGTAGAGTTCTCAAGATCTGTTGATTTTGGTGAATATCGGTTAAGGGAAAGGGGTAGTTTACCAGTAACGTTTTATGTTTTAACAAGGGTATTTCCTATGGCAAACGATAACAGCCGCAAATTCAAACAGAATCAAAAGATTATTTGCATACAGCCCTAAATTGTAGAGTTCTCAAGACCTATTGTTTTTGGTGAAGTTCGGTTGAGGGAAAGGGGTAGTTTACCTGCAACGTTTTTTAACAAGGGTATTTTCTATGGCAAACGATAACAGCCGCAAATTCAAACAGAATCAAATAATGTTTTGTATACAGCCCTGATTTGTAGAGTACTCAAGACCTGTTGTTTTTGGTGAAGATCGGTTAAGGGGAAGGGGTAGTTTACCTGCAACGTTTTTTTATCAAGCGTATTTTCTATGGCAAACGATAACAGCCGCAAATTCAAACAGAATCAAATAATTTTTTGCATACGTCCCTGAATTGTAGAGGTCTCAATGACTTTCGATTTTGGTGAAGATCGGTTAAGGGGAAGGGGTAGTTTACTTGCAACCTTTTACGTTTTAACAAGAGTAAAGTACTTGAAAATTTATTATAACTTTTTGAAACAATGGTAATTGTTAAAAATAAAATAATTTTGTTGCCAGGCAATAAAATTATAATTTTTTCATTTTATTGTAATATAATATTTTTCATTTAATACAGCAATAAAAAGGCAGGTAAGACACAGCCTGGCTGTTTGGCTGAAAATGATTTTAAATATAAATCTTAGAATATGGAAGTCATGTATGGTTCTCCATACCGATATTTAATATACTAGTTGTAAGATTGTATAGCTTGGCAATACTTAGGCCTATATTTTTACTCACGTAATAGTGAAATTATGTTTACAATTGTTTTTAAAATTTTGTAAATTTTAAAACAATAATGTAGACTATTTAAAATTTTAAGATATACTTATTAGTAAAATCTAAGAATCTAAATGTACCTACAATAGATTTATAATATAGATCTGAGATATATATAATATGTAAATAATATGTTTTTATACTATTGTTTATTTAAGGATTAAAATAAAGCTTCTGATAAATGAGTTTGATTGAAATTTATGAAATCGAACATTTTGTCGACAAATAATTGTCAAGTGATTCAGGACTCTTTAAAACTGTCAGATTAAATGTCACATTTAATATAGACTGGACGCGGGCGCGTGCATTTGGAGATTTGAAATAGGCGGTAACTGGCTGATAATGAATTACGTAACAGGACAACAGACGCAGTAAACAGTCAACGCAAGACGACTGCGCTAGTAATCAAATTTTTGCCGACCACACAGAATTCAAAAATAAAATATTGTTAGACATATTTTAGTTTCTGATTATGTAATGATTTAGTCAGGTGTAACATTTGTATTGCTGAAAAGTCGTAACGTTTTGTTTTAAATTAAATTTCGTAATTCCGACGGTAAATTATAAAATACACTGAATTAATTTTTTATTGGTGTAACTTCATAGCGAGAACTTATTTAATTTCAGTCTCGAAAACTTTTTTATAAATTATAGACATATTTAATGATAATAGGAAGTATATTTAGTTTTGCACACAAATTAGTGAAATACTAGCGCGTGTTAGATATGGTAGGCTTGGGAATCGGGAGGACGGAGATAGCCCGTAATGTTGGCAGTATCTGTTGAGTATCGACCGCAGAGTTCGCATCTACTATGGCTAAAGGAAAAGGTGAGTGCGCATTCTTTTTCGTAATTTATATTACTGTCACACGACATTTAAACAAAAGCTGTGTTTCATTTGGAGTAGAATGTGTTTCGGAAAAACGTTCCGAAGTGAAGTCGCAGCAAGATGTATTTTTAGAGTGAGAAGCGAGGGGTCGCCCGGCAGCATAGTCAAGTGCGTCTCAATTTGTCCGTTGCGCAAAAATATAATTTGTTTTATAATAGATTTGTTGCTACTGTCAACACTACAATGACACTGTCGGTCAACTACTTATTTAGTTGTGAATGTAATATTTTTGTTGTGGATTTCAGTGTCTTGTGAAATACCAAATATTGCATTGGTTTTACTGTCGTTATTGTTTTCACAAAAATGTTATTTACCGTTTACTTGTAATCTGTTGCCACGAATAAATGCGGGGGGGGGGGTTCATTTTTTCTTTCAAACAAAATAAATACACTTTCAATTAATTATGTAGACATTTACGATTACCTTTATCTTTTCCTCCGATAATAATAATAGTAATTACCAATAATACTTCTACTAATAATAATCGTTATTCACCAGAAGAGACTGCGGTTGTAAGTGCGAACGCCGTGAATAATGTAGACTACAAGTCATTTAGTTTTAACTATAATATGACGTGCCATCACTAGAAAATGTTTTACTACAAATTGCTAGAAGAATTAGATGTACAACCTTAATCTTTCTATTTAAAAAAGCCAGTTGTATCAGTTACAGTAAGGTCTTTATTCGGATTTAATGTTTTCTGCTCTGCGGTATCGTTATAAGCAGCCGATTGCTCACAATTTATTTTTAATTTGTTTTCAGCCTTCGAGAATACGAGCCGATCTTATGTGCGTACTAAAGAGATAATTGTTATGTATAGTGTATATTATAAATCAGAATTGAAACGTTACACGAACTATAAATGTGTGGAGTATTTCTTGCATAGCGTTCGAGGTGAAGCTATTAACGATCATCACTAGAGCAAGGCCGCATGTGTACGTACTGTCCAATGTTCCTGTTCATGGGTTAAATTTTTACTTTATTTTTAAGAATTACGCCTCACGTAAGGTGGCACTATAGAAATGAAGTTTATTTATTTCAGAGACGTTTTTACTTCCATATTCCTTAAGGAATGGAAGTATGGTGATGGCAAAAAAAATCGTGTTCGAGATTATTGCAGATTCTGATTCTACTACACTCAAAACATGAAAAAAAGTCGTTTTCCGAAAAGTGTCTGTGTGTCTGTCTGTCTGTCTGTGTGTCTGTGTGTCTGTGTGTCTGTCTGTCTGTGTGTCTGTCTGTCTGTAGATTTTTTTTCTATGGCAAACGATAACTGCCGCAAATTCAAACAGAATCAAATAATTTTTTGCATACAGCCCGGTTTTGCAGAGTTCTCGCGACCTATTGTTTTTGGTGAAGATCGGTTGAGGGAAAGGGGTAGTTTACCTGCAACGGTTTTTTTTTAGCAAGGGTAATTTTGTTTGTTTGGCAAACGATAACAGCCGCAAATTCAAACAGAATCAAATAATGTTTCGCATACAGCCCTGAATTGTAGAGTTCTCAAGACCTATTGTTTTTGGTGAAGATCGGTTAAGGGAAAGGGGTAGTTTACCTGTAACGTTTTATGTTTTAACAAGGGTATTTCCTATGGCAAACGATAACAGCCGCAAATTCAAACAGAATGAAAAGATTATTTGCATACAGCCCTAAATTGTAGAGTTCTCAATACCTTTTGTTTTTGGTGAAGATCGGTTAAGGGAAAGGGGTAGTTTACCTACAACGTTTTTTTAGCAAGGGTATTTTCTATGGCAAACGATAACAGCCGCAAATTCAAACAGAATCAAATAATTTTCTGCATACAGCCCTGATTTGTAGAGTACTCAAGACCTATTGTTTTTGGTGAAGATCGGTTGAGGGGAAGGGGTAGTTTACCAGCAACGTTTTTTATCATGCGTATTTTCTATGGCAAACGACAACTGCCGCAAATTCAAACAGAATCAAATAATGTTTTGCATACAGCCCTGATTTGTAGAGTACTCGCGACCTATTGTTTTTGGTGAAGATCGGTTGAGGGGAAGGGGTAGTTTACCTGCAACGCTTTTTTTTATCAAGGGAAATTTTTTTTTTTTTGGCAAACGATAACAGCCGCAAATTCAAACAGAATCAAATAATGTTTCGCATACAGCCCTGAATTGTAGATTTCTCAAGACCTATTGTTTTTGGTGAAGATCGGTTGAGGGAAAGGGGTAGTTTACCTGCAACGTTTTTTTAACAAGGGTATTTTCTATGGCAAACGATAACAGCCGCAAATTCAAACAGAATCAAATAATGTTTTGCATACAGTCCTGATTTGTAGAGTACTCAAGACCTACTGTTTTTGGTGAAGATCGGTTAAGGGGAAGAGGTAGTTTACCTGCAACGTTTTTTTATCAAGCGTATTTTCTATGGCAAACGATAACAGCCGCAAATTCAAACAGAATCAAATAATTTTTTGCATACGTCCCTGAATTGTAGAGGTCTCAATGACTTTCGATTTTGGTGAAGATCGGTTAAGGGGAAGGGGTAGTTTACCTGCAACCTTATACGTTTTAACAAGAGTAAAGTACTTGAAAATTTATTTAAACTTTTTGAAACAATGGTAATTGTTAAAAATAAAATAATTTTGTTGCCAGGCAATAAAATTATAATTTTTGCATTTTAATGTAATATAATATTTTTCATTTAATACAGCAATAAAAAGGCAGGTAAGGCACAGCCTGGCTGTTTGGCTGAAAATGATTTTAAATATAAATCTTAGAATATGGAAGTCATGTATGGTTCTCCATACCGATATTTTGGTATTATTTTGGACTTGTACTATGATTTCGTCGCTTACCTCTCCTTTCGTTTCTCTGAGTGATACATACTCGTATATGAAACAACTATTCCAAGAACTTTCTATTTCATTTCCGTTTAGCGCATTTGGGGTCTGATAGTCTCCCCTTCCTCAGTGCTGGGCAAGCTCTTCCTTTTACTTCCATATTCCTTAAGGAATGGAAGTATGGTGATGGCAAAAAAAATCGTGTTCGAGATTATTGCAGATTCTGATTCTACTACACTCAAAACATGAAAAAAAGTCATTTTCCGAAAAGTGTCTGTCTGTGTGTCTGTCTGTCTGTCTGTCTGTAGATTTTTTTTCTATGGCAAACGATAACTGCCGCAAATTCAAACAGAATCAAATAATTTTTTGCATACTGCTCGGTTTTGCAGAGTTCTCGCGACCTATTGTTTTTGGTGAAGATCGGTTGAGGGAAAGGGGTAGTTTACCTGCAACGGTTTTTTTTTAGCAAGGGTAATTTTGTTTGTTTGGCAAACGATAACAGCCGCAAATTCAAACAGAATCAAATAATGTTTCGCATACAGCCCTGAATTGTAGAGTTCTCAAGACCTATTGTTTTTGGTGAAGATCGGTTAAGGGAAAGGGGTAGTTTACCTGTAACGTTTTATGTTTTAACAAGGGTATTTCCTATGGCAAACGATAACAGCCGCAAATTCAAACAGAATCAAATAATGTTTCGCATACAGCCCTAAATTGTAGAGTTCTCAAGACCTTTTGTTTTTGGTGAAGATCGGTTAAGGGAAAGGGGTAGTTTACCTACAACGTTTTTTTAACAAGGGTATTTTCTATGGCAAACGATAACAGCCGCAAATTCAAACAGAATCAAATAATTTTCTGCATACAGCCCTGATTTGTAGAGTACTCAAGACCTATTGTTTTTGGTGAAGATCGGTTGAGGGGAAGGGGTAGTTTACCAGCAACGTTTTTTATCATGCGTATTTTCTATGGCAAACGACAACTGCCGCAAATTCAAACAGAATCAAATAATTTTTTGCATACAGCCCTGATTTGTAGAGTACTCGCGACCTATTGTTTTTGGTGAAGATCGGTTGAGGGGAAGGGGTAGTTTACCTGCAACGGTTTTTTTTATCAAGGGAAATTTTTTTTTTGGCAAACGATAACAGCCGCAAATTCAAACAGAATCAAATAATGTTTCGCATACAGCCCTGAATTGTAGATTTCTCAAGACCTATTGTTTTTGGTGAAGATCGGTTGAGGGAAAGGGGTAGTTTACCTGCAACGTTTTTTTAACAAGGGTATTTTCTATGGCAAACGATAACAGCCGCAAATTCAAACAGAATCAAATAATGTTTTGCATACAGTCCTGATCTGTAGAGTACTCAAGACCTATTGTTTTTGGTGAAGATCGGTTAAGGGGAAGGGGTAGTTTACCTGCAACGTTTTTTTATCAAGCGTATTTTCTATGGCAAACGATAACAGCCGCAAATTCAAACAGAATCAAATAATTTTTTGCATACTTCCCTGAATTGTAGAGGTCTCAATGACTTTCGATTTTGGTGAAGATCGGTTAAGGGGAACGGGTAGTTTACCTGCAACCTTATACGTTTTAACAAGAGTAAAGTACTTGAAAATTTATTTAAACTTTTTGAAACAATGGTAATTGTTAAAAATAAAATAATTTTGTTGCCAGGCAATAAAATTATAATTTTTTCATTTTAATGTAATATAATATTTTTCATTTAATACAGCAATAAAAAGGCAGGTAAGACACAGCCTGGCTGTTTGGCTGAAAATGATTTTAAATATAAATCTTAGAATATGGAAATCATGTATGGTTCTCCATACCGATATTTTACTTCCATATTCCTTAAGGAATGGAAGTATGGTGATGGCAAAAAAAATCGTGTTCGAGATTATTGCAGATTCTGATTCTACTACACTCAAAACATGAAAAAAAGTCGTTTTCCGAAAAGTGTGTGTGTGTGTGTGTGTGTGTGTGTGTCTGTCTGTCTGTCTGTCTGTCTGTCTGTCTGTCTGTCTGTCTGTGTGTCTGTAGATTTTTTTTCTATGGCAAACGATAACTGCCGCAAATTCAAACAGAATCAAATAATTTTTTGCATGCAGCCCTGATTTGCAGAGTACTCGCGACCTATTGTTTTTGGTGAAGATGGGTTGAGGGAAAGGGGTAGTTTACCTGCAACGGTTTTTTTTTAGCAAGGGTAATTTTGTTTGTTTGGCAAACGATAACAGCCGCAAATTCAAACAGAATCAAATAATGTTTCGCATACAGCCCTGAATTGTAGAGTTCTCAAGATCTGTTGATTTTGGTGAAGATCGGTTAAGGGAAAGGGGTAGTTTACCTGTAACGTTTTATGTTTTAACAAGGGTATTTCCTATGGCAAACGATAACAGCCGCAAATTCAAACAGAATCAAAAGATTATTTGCATACAGCCCTAAATTGTAGAGTTCTCAAGACCTATTGTTTTTGGTGAAGTTCGGTTGAGGGAAAGGGGTAGTTTACCTGCAACGTTTTTTTATCAAGCGTATTTTCTATGGCAGACGATAACAGCCGCAAATTCAAACAGAATCAAATAATTTTTTGCATACGTCCCTGAATTGTAGAGGTCTCAATGACTTTCGATTTTGGTGAAGATCGGTTAAGGGGAAGGGGTAGTTTACCTGCAACCTTTTACGTTTTAACAAGAGTAAAGTACTTGAAAATTTATTTAAACTTTTTGAAACAATGGCATTTATATGTGTACTACGTTATTGGCAACAAAGAAGTATTTTTACTTCCATATTCCTTAAGGAATGGAAGTATGGTGATGGCAAAAAAAATCGTGTTCGAGATTATTGCAGATTCTGATTCTACTACACTCAAAACATGAAAAAAAGTCGTTTTCCGAAAAGTGTCTGTGTGTCTGTCTGTCTGTCTGTAGATTTTTTTTCTATGGCAAACGATAACTGCCGCAAATTCAAACAGAATCAAATAATTTTTTGCATGCAGCCCTGATTTGCAGAGTACTCGCGACCTATTGTTTTTGGTGAAGATCGGTTGAGGGAAAGGGGTAGTTTACCTACAACGGTTTTTTTTTAGCAAGGGTAATTTTGTTTGTTTGGCAAACGATAACAGCCGCAAATTCAAACAGAATCAAATAATGTTTCGCATACAGCCCTGAATTGTAGAGTTCTCAAGATCTGTTGATTTTGGTTAAGATCGGTTAACGGAAAGGGGTAGTTTACCTGTAACGTTTTATGTTTTAACAAGGGTATTTCCTATGGCAAACGATAACAGCCGCAAATTCAAACAGAATCAAAAGATTATTTGCATACAGCCCTAAATTGTAGAGTTCTCAAGGTCTATTGTTTTTGGTGAAGTTCGGTTGAGGGAAAGGGGTAGTTTACCAGCAACGTTTTTTTAACAAGGGTATTTCCTATGGCAAATGATAACAGCCGCAAATTCAAACAGAATCAAATAATGTTTTGCATACAGCCCTGATTTGTAGAGTACTCAAGACCTATTGTTTTTGGTGAAGATCGGTTAAGGGAAAGGGGTAGTTTACCTGTAACGTTTTAATTTTTAACAAGGGTATTTCCTATGGCAAACGATAACAGCCGCAAATTCAAACAGAATCAAAAGATTATTTGCATACAGCCCTAAATTGTAGAGTTCTCAAGACCTATTGTTTTTGGTGAAGATCGGTTGAGGGAAAGGGGTAGTTTACCTGCAACGTTTTTTTAACAAGGGTATTTTCTATGGCAAACGATAACAGCCGCAAATTCAAACAGAATCAAATAATGTTTTGCATACAGCCCTGATTTGTAGAGTACTCAAGACCTATTGTTTTTGGTGAAGATTGGTTAAGGGAAAGGGGTAGTTTACCTGTAACGTTTTATGTTTTAACAAGGGTATTTCCTATGGCAAACGATAACAGCCGCAAATTCAAACAGAATCAAAAGGTTATTTGCATACAGCCCTAAATTGTAGAGTTCTCAAGACCTATTGTTTTTGGTGAAGATCGGTTGAGGGAAAGGGGTAGTTTACCAGCAACGTTTTTTTAACAAGGGTATTTTTTATGTCAAACGATAACAGCCGCAAATTCAAACAGAATCAAATAATGTTTTGCTTACAGCCCTGATTTGTAGAGTACTCAAGACCTATTGTTTTTGGTGAAGATCGGTTAAGGGAAAGGGGTAGTTTACCTGTAACGTTTTATGTTTTACCAAGGGTATTTCCTATGGCAAACGATAACAGCCGCAAATTCAAACAGAATCAAAAGATTATTTGCATACAGCCCTAAATTGTAGAGTTCTCAAGACCTATTGTTTTTGGTGAAGATCGGTTGAGGGAAAGGGGTAGTTTACCAGCAACGTTTTTTTAACAAGGGTATTTTCTATGGCAAACGATAACAGCCGCAAATTCAAACAGAATCAAATAATGTTTTGCATACAGCCCTGATTTGTAGAGTACTCAAGACCTATTGTTTTTGGTGAAGATCGGTTAAGGGGAAGGGGTAGTTTACCAGCAACGTTTTTTTATCAAGCGTATTTTTACTTCCATATTCCTTAAGGAATGGAAGTATGGTGATGGCAAAAAAAATCGTGTTCGAGATTATTGCAGATTCTGATTCTACTACACTCAAAACATGAAAAAAAGTCGTTTTCCGAAAAGTGTCTGTGTGTGTGTCTGTCTGTGTGTCTGTGTGTCTGTAGATTTTTTTCTATGGCAAACGATAACTGCCGCAAATTCAAACGGAATCAAATAATTTTTTGCATACAGCCCTGATTTGCAGAGTACTCGCGACCTATTGTTTTTGGTGAAGATCGGTTGAGGGAAAGGGGTAGTTTACCTGCAACGGTTTTTTTTTAGCAAGGGTAATTTTGTTTGTTTGGCAAACGATAACAGCCGCAAATTCAAACAGAATCAAATAATGTTTCGCATACAGCCCTGAATTGTAGAGTTCTCAAGATCTGTTGATTTTGTTGAAGATCGGTTAAGGGAAAGGGGTAGTTTACCTGTAACGTTTTATGTTTTAACAAGGGTATTTCCTATGGCAAACGATAACAGCCGCAAATTCAAACAGAATCAAAAGATTATTTGCATACAGCCCTAAATTGTAGAGTTCTCAAGACCTATTGTTTTTGGTGAAAATCGGTTGAGGGAAAGGGGTAGTTTACCTGCAACGTTTTTTTAACAAGGGTATTTTTTTCTATGGCAAACGATAACTGCCGCAAATTCAAACAGAATCAAATAACTTTTTGCATACAGCCCTGATTTGTAGAGTACTCACGACCTATTGTTTTTGGTGAAGATCGGTTGAGGGAAAGGGGTAGTTTACCTGCAACAGTTTTTTTTTATCAAGGGAAATTTTTTTTTTTGCCAAACGATAACAGCCGCAAATTCAAACAGAATCAAATAATGTTTCGCATACAGCCCTGAATTGTAGAGTACTCAAGACCTATTGTTTTTGGTGAAGATCGGTTGAGGGGAAGGGGTAGTTTACCAGCAACGTTTTTTATCATGCGTATTTTCTATGGCAAACGACAACTGCCGCAAATTCAAACAGAATCAAATAATTTTTTGCATACAGCCCTGATTTGTAGAGTACTCGTGACCTATTGTTTTTGGTGAAGATCGGTTAAGGGAAAGGGGTAGTTTACCTACAACGTTTTTTTAACAAGGTTATTTTCTATGGCAAACGATAACAGCCGCAAATTCAAACATAATCAAATAATTTTCTCCATACAGCCCTGGTTTGTAGAGTACTCAAGACCCTTTGTTTTTGGTGAAGATCGGTTGAGGGGAAGGGGTAGTTTACCTGCAATGTTTGTTATAAAGCGTATTTTCTATGGCAAACGATAACTGCCGCAAATTCAAACAGAATCAAATAATTTTTTGCATACATAAGTGAATTGTAGAGGACTCAAGGCCATTAGATTTTGGTGAAGATCGGTTAAGGGGAAGGGGTAGTTTACCTGCAACCTTTTACGTTTTAACAAGAGTAAAGTACTTGAAAATTCATTTAAACTTTTTCAAACAATGGTAATTGATAAAAATAAAATAATTTTGTTGCCAGGCAATAAAATTATAATTTTTTTTTTTTAATGTAAATTATGTATATATTAGAAAATATATCGTGCTTGGCAGGCAAGCATATTTCAGATTATAAGTCTTAGAATATGGAAGTCATGTATGGTTCTCCATACCGATATTTTTGTTAAAATTCCTTCCCTGGCTGTTTGGCTGAAAATTATTTTTTGCCATCACCATACTTCCATTCCTTAAGGAATATGGAAGTAAAAAATCATAAAAGCAGTAGACTAATACCTGAACAGGCACAAATAAACACTTGTGTTTGACTCAGTAATTAACTAATAATGGTTAATTATTAATTAATAACCACACGCGCACAGCAAATAGGAAGTGTATAGAGAAACAAGAAAAGTAGACTGTACTTGATTCTACAGAGCTTGCCCAATTCTGAAGAAGGGGATACTACCAGTCGCCGAAATAGGTCTGAAAAAATAAAAAAAGTAAGATCTTGATATAACGGTTAATATCAATGTAATAAATAATTCTTCAAGAACGGCGAAAGGAAGTGCAGTGAAAATGTGTGAAACAATACATACAGGCGAGTGACCCCGCGCGCGTAAATGTTTAAGGGTAAAAACCTGTATGTACTGGGTCTAGAACGGTGTTTATAACGTTACACAAGAACTGTGTGGGCCTTAAAAAATCTACCGTTTAAAACTCCCGATATAAATGTAAAATAAAAAATATACAAGTAAGAAGTATTTGCAGAACATTTCTTTTTACAATGTTTAAAAACATATTTCATTAGACGTGAGAAATATTTCAGATTGTGTTAGGGAGTGTTAGAAGAGGCTACATTTTGATTTTCATGTTAAACATTTTTGTAGAATTTTATTTCTATGTTGAGCGACGGTTAAATGAAAAAAAGTAGACACGCTGATTTCCAGTGTTTTCATTCCTTAGTACTAGCGAAATTTACGTAAATTATTAATTAATCTGATTTAATTATAGTAAGCTGTTGTTTCCTTCTTAATTTAAAACTAAATGAACTGACGAAAAGAAAATTTTGTAAGTAATCCAAACGGCGGGAACCCGTTTAATAGCATAAGTAACATTCAGACGTGTAGCTTCGTGTAAACATTGATTCAATCATTATTTAATGTCTTGCTAATCAAATTATAAGTTACAGAAAACTTAGTCTTTTTTTCTCGTCGTATGTTGCAGCACAGTAGTACTGAACTGTCGCAGGAGCAAACAGAATTACTGATGAATCAAACAAAAATTAATTAATTTGTACTGAAAACGTAACATCAAATGGCGAAACGTTTTAAACGAAAATGTTAATGTGACTAACATGAGAGGTGTCATTTAACATTAGGCCTTAATTTACGGCTGCTTGTTAAAGCTACGTATATTCAACTTCTTTAACGCTTCGGAAATCTATAATCTCTGGATCTAATTAGAATGTTGGAACGTAGTTTTCTCAGCGCAGTGGCACTATCTTACCTTAAAATGCCTATCGTAAAACATGTCTGTTGAAATTGTTGGGTAATAATGGAACATGTTTCACGTTGTTGCGAGAGAGTGGTTAACTGCCAGGTGCAATTGTGATTTGCACCGCTGCCTCGGCACTCGTTTCTACCAAATATATTTTGCTTTGTAGAAAAAAGAGCAACAATCGGTTGACAATAATTGCAAGAAGAGTGAAAGTGTTTGTCGGCGCAACAGTGTCACACCCAGTATACAACACGTGCTTTACAAACTGTTAGCCCGACTACGAGTAATTTGTAATGTTTATCAGACAAACGCAGATATGTATACATCGTGAAAGTTGATCACGCCATAATGTAACTTCTAGTAACGTCATTTACATAAATCGAACTTGCATCGATGCTCAATGGGTGACCAAAGTTCCAGAGCTTGCACAAAGGAACTTGACAGTGTTAAAATGTGCACACAGTTTTATCGGAAGTAACGTGTGTTTGTCTCCAGGGTTACTATTGTTCAGTCAGTTGTGTTGTAGGCCTATGTCTTTCTAAAATCATCACGAACTGTCATTACCTTCATCGGATAACAATTATCCAACTGACTATGTATTAAAAGTTGTAGAAATTATGTGTATAGAAAAGACCTCAAATTATTCATCGTTAATATAATCGCCACAGACAAAAGTGTAAACTGCCCCCCCCCCCCGTAAGTTAGGAGATAGCGCCCCCACATGCGATTGTTTGGTAATTTCCGTCATGATTTAATATCGAAATCGGTGTTTTGATAACTGAATCGCGTATAGAATAAGGGCCTAGGTAATTTTTTCCCAGACGATTTTTAAATAAATAATAAGAAAACAACTTATAATAATCGGATTCATTATTTTGTCCGTTTATCGGACTGACCGTCTGTCCTAATAAAATCGATTAGAATGTAATAAAATAGAAAAATACTTTATTTCAATAAATTCTGGTACAAAATTCCCTCAAACCGAATCGGTGCCCGTAGATGAAACGAGATTTTAAACATTACAGATTAAAATGAAGTTTAACATTAATTAAATATAGTTTTTACGATATGTAAACGTTACTTAATAAATTACAAGTTTAATTAGTTACAACAGACAAAATATAACATGATGATCACAATACCATTTATAATGTACAATATTACGAAGACGTACGACCGCAAAACGTACAGGAAATCTACTGAATTACACTGAAATTTTAATTTTCTTAATTCTACACATAGCCTATTTAAAAAATGCAATATGTGGCTTAAAGAAAATAAATATATTATAAAACGGTATAGACCAAATTGCCATTCCAAAACTGCTTTCTCCGGGATTTTGATGCAGCAAAGGATTCAATCAGAAAATTTAAAGTCCTTATTCCGAGCCGTCTCATTTTCGATGTTTAGAAGTGACAGTCCAAAAAGTTGTTCTTGTGACATTGTGCTTCTCAAATATAATTGGATGATTAACCCACTATTTAATTTAGAAAACGGTCTATCGTCTTTTGCTGTTGTCACAAGCAGTCATGAAAAGAATGTAGGCAGTACAGACTTCTGGAAAATTGGAAGAAAGAGTTGCGTGTTCACATATTGTGGTCTTAGCTAGCTCCGAGACTGCCACTTTGTTTTTATTCCTCTCATAATTGATCGGAACTTGCCATCTGCTGCGGGAGAGTCTGAAAAATCCGTCTTGTACTGATCTTTAAGACGCACAGATAATATAGTCAGTCATCACTTACTTTATTCAGTACCGAGATGCTCAGTAGGCCTACAAAATTTTCAAAACGCTCACTTAATCGAGTAATTAAATGTGTAATAACTGGTTATAAATTTCAACTTGAATTTTTTTAATTGTCTTCAATTCTTTCATCTTGGTTCAATCCATCAAAATGTTTCTTTACGCATGAAGCCTTTTTTGTTTAAAATTTGACTATATGCCCCACGTTTGTGCCAGTTCGAGAGATTCCTTTTATAACTCCATAAAATTATTTCTCATAACTCTGATATTATCATAAATACTTCTTTGTATGAGAGTTTCAGTTTGCTTCATGTCGATTGATTTTGATTGGAGGTAGCTACTAAGGGGGATTACAACGATAAATATTTTTGAGAAAATTACGGTGAGGAAAGTGAACGAATAATCGTCAAGTTTCATTTTTATTCATTTTGCTTCACTTCTTTCTTCGTAATTTTTTGATCTTTTGGCAAAACGGCTTTTCTTTAAATATAACCCATAAACAGACAAAGGCGAAGGAATGAAAAATATAACCTCTAAATTTCACAGAAATGCGGGGGAGTATATAAGCTAAATAATTAAAGCGCTTACAAAAGGGATATTTTCAAGAATGTAGCAGCACTGCTTTATTTCTAAAATGTTTTTTATAATTTTTAAGCCTATAATAAAATCATTTATTTTTTATAATTGTTTTTAAAATTATATATATAGTGTGTGAGAGAGAGAGAGAGAGAGAGAGAGAGAGAGAGAGAGAGAGAGAGAGAGAGAGAGAGTGTGTGTGTGTGTGTGTGTGTTTTGCTGACTTTTGGAGGTTATACTGTTTACTTCCATGCCTTTCTGACGTGAACCCTTTTAAGGTAATAATATCCGGCAAAGTCTCATATAAAGCAATATCCAGCAAAACCGCATATAAAAATCTGTCAATTATTTATATGTCATGAATAATTTGTTGAAAAACAATCAGGCATGTCCCATCCCTATTCTTTACCCTATCATTAAGGTTGCGGGTCCAAATCTCCGCCCCTGCAGTTAGGCTTAGGCTTACTGCACGTATTTAATGACTGCAGTGTTTTGTTAGTAAGTAAATCCGCGTATATTTTTGCCATGAGGTGCATGTAATAATGTATTAATAGGAATGTATTATTACTAACGAGTTCTTCCTATATTAGTAATAATATTAATAAGTTCCTTCTGCATATAATAATCGTTTCGCCCAACCAAGTTTCATAGAATTACATTTGAATCGTCACAAAGTGAAGTGTCAAATTTTAGTTTGCACAACTGCGGTCTTCCCATTGCCCACTGAGCACATCTTGTTCAAATCACTGTACCATAGTAATTAGGCTTACGCAGATCTTGCAACGTTCGTGACCACTTGCAACCAAATGCCCTGTCTACCTTCATGTAATTTCTCACCAAGTTCTTGGCAGATATCTTACGACACCCATACTTTAGTGCATTAAAAAATTAAAAAAATATTCTAAGGATCGATTGCCATAACATATGTCGTCATTCACGTTGGTTCTTCCTTGAGAGATTCCTGTAGTTCGAGAAAACAAAAATTCTCTAGTGTTTTGAAAACACATTTGAAGGTCACGTTATTATAGAAATGTTAAAAAATTTGGAATAAGACCAATTTAAATTTAAATACAAAATTTAAGGCTTTACTGTAAGACTGTTAGCTCAGATCATTAAGAATCCTTCTTCTCGGGATTAATTGGGCAACGTACACCGACATAGTTTTTGTATTTGATTTTATTTTATTTAGTACTTCAAGGGAATAATGATTTTTCAAAAATATGCCAGTCTGTTGTCAGAAATATTTTATATGGAGTTAATTTTTCAGGATCGTTTTCTATACTTTAATATACAATGTATGACCTACTACATTATTTCTCTTAACATTTTAAACACACACACGCGCGCGCGCGCACACACCAAGTTAGGTTGGCATATATCAGGAAAAAACAGAAAAGTGAAGAGTAACGGACAAAACATCAAACGGCGTACTCTGACGTGAAGACGCTTAATATAAATTCGTGTCGGTAGATTCGCTTGTTTGGCGTGTTCAGTGAGTCGGGTGAATTAATTCTGTAGGCAACTCCACATCGACGAACTACGCTCCGAATGAGTGCACACCGCTTCCCTACTGAGATGATGTAGGCCTACTTGTGATAAACACAAGTAAGCTATGTAGTACACAGCACAACCCTCTGCAAAACCGCGAGGAAGGATTACAATAACGGACGCATAAAAGTTACAGAATTTAAATAAAGTACAGGTATGATACAAAGTTAGATGAACATTTGAAGCCTGAAGTAGGGCCTACACATTGTTCTTTGTATGTTGTTTTATTATTTTCCTAAACGTATTGGCACACTTAGATCTGTGGAAACACGTTTGTACGGCCTTTTACTTTCTTGCTTGTTTAGAAAGGAAGCAGGAGTTCTTTCTTGCTTATAACGGGGGGGGGGCGGATCCCCCCCAAGAGGGTCGAAAAAGTTGACGAATTTTGTTAATCTCTTAAGTTTTAGGCTGCTTTATTATTTTTTTAGCTGTGTACAATAATATAGTAGTAACTCTTTTTTAAATATACAAACAGGTTTATTACACATCATTAACGTAAAGCCTACGTTTGAAATATGAAATATAGGAAAATCAATTTAGTCAACAAGTATCTTGTAAAGAATGTTTCAGTAACGTGTATTTTTGTGTTATTACCGTTTACTTTAATGGGACTGGTTTCAGCCACTTTAAAGATATAGTAATGTTGATAAGTTTTGTTTAACTTGTTTTTTTTTTTTTTTTGTATGAAGCCGATCCGACCTCGGACCCCTCCCCCAAATTCTAGCTACACCACTGAAAGGAAGTAGAAATTATATATATTAAAAAAAAAACTACTTAAAATGTCACAATAAATCAACTTCATGTCAGGAACTCGTATGCTAGTATGATGGGAATTTTTATTAAACACGGTGTAATAGTTTAGCCTAGCACGTCACGGGAGTAATGCACTACCGGTACTTTAAACCCACTCACAGTTTGTATAACATTCCACGTCTGATTTATAGCGTACAATATAAATAATATTACGTTACTCTGTTACTAATACTCTGTTATTAAGTTTTTGTCGTTGACTTAAAGACATTGTGTTATTTAAACATCGATCAAAAAGTATTGATTTGTTGTTAGTGAACGTTACGTGTCTAACACGAATGTTAGCAAAGTGTTTCAGTTCACAATACTGTACGTCTATATTGTAACTGATCACGCAAACAACTAGTTATAGCTGTGTGACTAGATGAAGCATTTTGTAGTTTTGTGTCGATAAGTGGCCAGTCGACAAGTTTCTGTTGGGAAAAGTAGTGTTCTTTTTTAATTTGTCACTTTTGATAACTTTGTAGCGATCGCAATAAATTTGTTATTAAAAAGTATAATTACCTAGAAAATTATATCACTTTCCAACCGAAGAAAATTAATAGACCTAACTGTATAAATATAAAAAGTAATAAGTAAATTACAATAAATATTCAGTAAATTTTCCCATTTCAAATAAGGGCTCATTTTATTCGTTTTAACAAGATTGGATTGCTGAATTGACTTCAATTCGATACGTACCAGTACACGAACACCAGGACACAGCAGCAGAGAACTGAAAAAAATATACCAGGTTGGATATAGAAAAAAATCTATAACAACTATAGAAATTGAGTAATTAATTTGATGTTTCAACTAAATTTTTTATCTGTAAATTAATACTGATCAAACAGATGTGGTCGAAGAAAGAGCAAGAGATACAAACTGTAGGAAGGATATTAGGTAATCTCACATATATTGATGAATTGGCTCCCTCATTGCTTACCTTTGACTCATACCACCAAAATAAATCATTGAGTACAC
Organism: Magicicada septendecula; assembly: GCA_034769895.1. Taxonomy (NCBI): domain Eukaryota; kingdom Metazoa; phylum Arthropoda; class Insecta; order Hemiptera; family Cicadidae; genus Magicicada; species Magicicada septendecula. Next base: position 729,662,566 of record CM068367.1, read on the forward strand.
AAAAACTATTTGAATTTATCTGATTATGCCATTTTATATTTACACTGTAAAATTTATACACTAGGCTAATATTTTCATAAATTTCATTGTGTACCGGACAAGGTAAAAGTGCCAGGCTTTATGAGTGAATAATTTTAACAAGGTGCCAAGTGCACGAATTTTCCGTCAACCCCAGTTCGCTCACATTCTCTAACAGTGGTTAACTGTCATTGCCTAACATTACTAGCAACTACTGCTAAGCTTCCTGAGCTGTAGAACTTGCTCACTATTTTGAACGAAACACATTCATTATTATGTTAGATAAATTTCAATATCAGATTAATTATCCGAAAAATTACGAAACCTCGAGTACTCTACTATTTTTTTTAGTAAAATGACAATTATTGTAAAGGAGGCAATCATACAGTAAACGCTAAAATTTCCCAACATAAAACTACTGCATGGATTTTAATTAAAATTATAAGCACAGAGCCTAAATGACAAATAATTGATTTTATGTATGACAAAACTTTTAAGTTTATGTATGTTTCCGTAAATATTTGAAGTCCCATATTCAATACTTTTCACAAATAAAGAAATTTTTTTTTTGTAAACGTAGTTTACAAATCTTCTTGAAAGTGACCATAAATTTTGCAAGGAATGTTGAGATATGTTAATTCTGTTTTATTACAAATACTGAGTTTGTATTTTGAATAAAATCCCTCATAAGTTGAGCCACTACTAGGCGTTTAAAATGTTAAAATTTCGAGTTCTATTTTTTGGCTAATGGTGCCACCAAAATTCCAAACGTTTCATGGAAAACACTACATTCAAATTTGTGTTAAAATTCTCTTGTGTCTGACACCTGACTATTTTTTCAACAATAAAATTGTATCCCGTTTAGGCCCTGTTGTCCTAAATTTTGAAAATTCCCAAAACTGTATTAACATTTTGGTTTAAAATTCCATTTTATTTGATACTCTCACATGGTTTTTTCGATTTTTCCACAACTTTGACCCTTCGTATTTTTATATCTCCCCCCCCCCCCTACTTTCGGAATCCAAAACAATAGGATTCTGTAGGCAAAATATAGTTTACGCGTGCCAGATTTTACGAAAATCGGTTGATGCATTAATTAATTATCCTGAGACATACCCCAAATAGATATGCAGATAGACAGACAAATAATGCCAAACGGGTCGTGTAAAAACTGAAACTCCCTTCGCTGTTTCAATTATGACTTACAGAAAATGTCAAATTTAATTTGTTATAAAATATTTGTTCACTGCTAATAAACAGAACTTGGTGCTGTGTGGTTAGAAACAACAGGGAGGCTTTTCAGAAGAGCCAACCAATGTGCATAAGAGAGCAAAAGGGCACTTTTCCTCACAGTCCTTATTGACTACCGCGTACATGTGAGACACTACGGTAAGATACAAGAGTAGGACCCAGTATACAGACAAACATTTTAATCAATAACTTTTCCTGATTAGATTTTCAAAAAAAATTATTGTTCAAAATCTATTTTCTTTGTAAGATTCAAATAGGTAGTTTTAGAAAGTTAACAAATTTTGAGTAATAATGTTATTGTGTTGAGGAAAGAAACAAATATTAGTGACAACGTTAAGTCTAAAAAAGTGTTTTATAATTACTCTCACACATCACTTATGTGTTTTGATCAATAAAAACAGTTTAAGAATAAAGAGTGTGCTGTTAATGTGTTATGATATTGTTTCTTCTTTATCTGTTACATTAAACAATAAAAGTGCTATATATATATAAGTGTATGTGGAGTCTCACATCTCAATCCTGTTTCATTTTGTCACCCAGTCTGTTTCTTTAAAGATGAGATTTTTCTTCAGAGACAGCAGTTGTTCGTTGCTTTGTTGAATCTAGCTAGATTCGCTTTTTATTCAAACTGTTTGTTATTCCGACACTTCCTTCATGCGTTTCATTATAGGACTACTATATTAGCTGTTCTCCGTACGCATTGTCTGCATTGTCTGTCGTGCAGCCTCATTCCTGAATGGGATATACCTCTACCAAAATTCCTCTATCAAGGGATTCTTTTCTGGTAAAGATAATTGATCTATGCTTAATTTTATTCAACACCAACAATTTTTTATTCAAAATTTATATAGGCTACCGTACATTAGCATTCATCGATAATTTTGATGCTAATAAAGCTGTACAGAAAAACTGAAAAGGTAAAAGCTGTACAGAAAGACTGAATTGTGAGCCGCTAAAGCAGAAAACTATTTAGTTTGCAAAAGACAATGTGTAAAAAAAAATGAAAGGCTAGATAAGTTTGGTGTAGATAGTTATGTAAAATTTCGATTCAGATTCTTTTCTTTTAGAATAAAAGACAAGTTTGTAAAGAACCAATGCGTTAACAAAACGAAACATACAAAAATTAAAACTTGTACGCTCGGACGGTGGCTCGTCTTGCTGAGTTAAATTCTTGGATTTCGTTGTCCATGACGTGTCCGTTACTTAACTAAATATCACTATAGTATTGACGACTCGGAACACTAAGTTTTTAATAAGTAAAAACGTAAATTTTTACCTTACAGTCTAAACCGGCTTTCACCTTTAGAAGGGTTCATCAGAGGCAGTATTAGGAGGCCTCTGATGAAGCCTTCTAAAGGTGAAAGCCGGTTTAGGCTGTAAGGTAAAAATTTACGTTTTTACTTATAAAAAACTTAGTGTTCCGAGTCGTCAATACTATAGTGATATTTAGTTAAGTAACGGACACGTCATGGACAACGAAATCCAAAAATTAAAAAGAAATTTTAATGAGCTCTCTAAATTTTGTTGTGAGGAGAGGTCTTTTGACAGTACAAATACAAATGATGCGATTCGCCCTTCGTTAAGCCTGTGTGTATACGTTGGAATGTAAAAAAAAACGATTTATTGCAATGTCGTGGATACCAGGAATCAGGCAGCCAAGTGAATTAACGGAGTGACTCAGTATTTGGTCGCCGTAACCTCGAACAAATACCTTCACTTTATGCAGACATGATTATACAAATCGATATTTTCAAAATATCGATAATTATACTGTCTTTATCTTGTTTGCCACTAAGTTATTATGCTTCCTCTGAATCTTCAATTACGTTTTTTTATATCCGGTATGTAAAATATAAAACTGATTAGTATAATCCGCTATCACAAAAAACATGTTTTTGTTAATAACATGAAATATTACAATTGTATCCGGAATAAATAACATGGAAAATTAATTTTGTATTAATTTTGTAGCCTACATTGCATTGAATTTAGCGTATTGTTGCTTAATAACAAATACAGTATATTTAATACTTCCGAAGGCTGTCACGGCTGGAGTCAATATTTTAACATTAGGAACTGCCGTGGTCGATTGCTTACAATTAAGTTCATTTTCTAAACATTTTGCTCACCCACCGGAGGCCTGCAGTAGGAACGGAACGGAACGGTACGGTACGCCGAACGCACGTGCCTTTACTTGAGGTTTCTTTGTTTTGTTGAACGCGTTGCTACTGAAGAAGGCCTCTGATGGGTTGCCAAAACGTTTAGAAAATGAACCAAGTTGTAAGCAGCCCAACAGCCTGGTAGTTCTCAATTTTAATCATTGTTATTAAGCATCAATGTAACAATTGTTTAAATTTGAAATAAGTAGACATTGGAGTGTATACAGTTGTGATATGTTCTGTACGGAACACGTTTTGGTTACGGTTTGTAGAATGTGTAAGGCGTAGTTCGAGTATCATAATGCGCACAACGAATCCGCCTCAGTTAACTAAGTTGAGTGAAGTCGGACGTAAAATCCCACCAACAGAACAAGTCATTTTATAGCCCTTATTTGAATACTTCAGTATCTGTATCACTTGCCACACGGATGCGTATTTTGTTATTTGTTTTAATTAAATGTGTTCGTTCACAGATAGAGACTTAAATAGGAACATCTTTACCAGGCAGGTAATACTATTCAAAATACCTTATCTTCTAATTTAAAAACATGAGCGTTATAGCTCTCCAAAATGTGTATTAGTTACGAAACCATATAATTTTGAAAATAATTTTTTCACTTATTTCTTCCTTCTTGCAACCCTAATTCGGAAATTGGCGAGTGCTCATATTCTGAACCAATATTACCATATCGATTATTAGAAGAAGAGCGGATTTATATGCTTATACTTTGACCTGCGTGCCACGAACATCAAATGCGGCCTGAGTATGTTATTCGAGCAAAATAAATATTGCTAGTTTCTATTAATTTTCTCAGTGGTCACTAACCATTTGTCATATCCATCAACACGACTGTAAATATGTTTATCAATTTTTTAAATAACTTTATAAATAAAATCTTAAAACAAATGCCTAACAAGTTGAAAAATTCTGTAGATTTTCCCTGCATTTTAAGCAGTGATCTTGCAGTAACCTTGTGTGTAAATGTATGTGTTATTTATTTATTTTAAGAGAGTTGGCATCAACTTATTTTGCAGATCTAAACCATGGAACCTTTCATGAAAAATCATATTCTAAGTAATATTTTAAGACACTTTTTGTTTTTGAACAGTATTTGGTAACACTAATAATGAGTCCAAAATATTTAGCCTGCTCAACTAATGTTGTATTTAGCCTGTGTTTTTATTTTTTTGTCTATTACAGGTTTCAGTAGAGTCTAATTAACTGATAATTTTTCATTGTCATACTGTATACATATATCTGGCAGTTTTAGGTCAAGGCTTTTCTTAATTTTTAGATTTTTACTAACAGTTCTGTAATTACCTTGTTGATACATCCTCTTCGTTCACTTTTTTAATATATATATTAATATAATATAATATATATAATTAATATAATTTAATATAAATATATATATTATATATATATTTTTAATAATAATATATATATATATTAAACTTCCACTATGAACATTTACTTTTTGGTTATGTTACCCAGACGTTTCGACATGGTATTCGTCTTCTTCAATCTGAAGTTGGAAGTTTAATATATATATATATATAAAACAGTTCTGTAGCTCCAAGAAGTTGTCTTTTTTGGATTTCGTTGTTAATGACGTGTCCGTTTCTTAACTAAATATAATTATTTCACTACGACTCAGAACACAAAACTTTTTATGGATAAAAACGTAAAAGCTTTACCTTACAACCTTAACCGGTTTTCACTTTTAAAAAGCTTCTTCAAAGAAAAAAAATTAAGTTTCAGCCTTTTTTTTGGGTTTTGTTGTCCATGACGTGTCCATTGATTAACTAGATATAATTATACCACTACAACCTCTGAAGAAGCTTTTTAAAATTGAAAACTGGTTCAGGTTGTAAGGTAAAGCTTTTACGTTTTTACCCATAAAAAGCTTTGTGTTCCGAATCAGTGAAATAATTATATTAAGTTGTCTTTTATTTTCACTGTCAGTAAATTTGATAATAATACTCCTAGTGTATATTCTTGCGGAGCTGAAAATTGAAGCACACATCATAATTTCTAATGAATAAAAAAATGTGTTTTAAATGCATAGGCTTAATCTATTAATAATGCAATTGAAGCATGTTCACCATACTTTTTTTACATTGTAGTGTTCATTATTGAATGCTACTAAGTGTTGCTAAATTCAGTACTAAAATTAATTAAAAAAAATTTTTAAGCATATTAGAAATATTCATCTCAGTTTCTTGAACACATAACAAATGGAATCTTGAAAACATATTACATTCAAGGTGTGTAGATATAATTGCATAATTGATAATTTTAAAATGTCAATAATTATATATTTATTACCTCAGGTGGCAATACCGGTAGTTTCTTTACTACAGTTCCAGTTATGTTTGTTTCTGTCAAATTGATGAAAGTATAAAGCCAGTTAACCTCACTTTACTATATTATAGAATATGTGTTAAGAACATTAGGTTCTTAGTCCCATAGTATTACTGTATAAATGAAACCACACCCACTGTGTGCCTTGAGATTTAATACATGTACACAGAGCCGGTCCAAGGCATTGTTTAAGTGTAAGCGGGTAAATTTTTGGCGCCCCCCTTCCGTCTTCAATATAGTGTGTAAAAAATGCAGGGCTAATAATTGTTATTGTTTGCTGTTTTTAGGATGGTGGAGGATAGTATTGTCATTAAAAACAAACACAGCTTTGTACCTTGACATTCTTTATTAAACAGGTCTAACTTGACAAACAGTGTAGTTTGTTATACAACTGTTTCAAATCTTTTTTAATTACTGTAAAACTACTTGTTATTAAATTCTGGAAAAATCTTTAACACAGATTTATTTAAACAAGAAAGTAAATCGTTACGTATGTTTTTTCCAAGACTACAAGCTATATTTCAGCTGGAGAGTAATTTCCTACAGGTCTATTACACTTTTTAACAATTTCTACTAAAACAATGAAATTAAACTACAAGGAAATTTTCCTGGCTTTCATTTTAGCAAAGTTTTTGATGATTAAATCTGTATCAATGTCTTCAAGAATTTCGTTTTCAATGGCCATCAAAGCCAGTCCACTTAAACGTTCTTGACTAATGGTAGATCTTAAATAAGTTTTTATTATTTTCAATTTTGAAAAACTTCTTTCACCACTGGCAACGGTCACTGGAAGAGTCAGAAGTATTCTCAAACTTACGGAAACATTGGGAAATATATCTACAAAGCAATTTTGCATTATGAAACTTAAGGCTTCTGTTGGAGAGCTTCCATAGGGTAACATGGGTGCGAGTATCTGAAGCTCGTTAAAGAAGTCTTTTCCATCAACATCTTGATCCTCTCCAACAGTTAGTGTAGTTTGAAGATTTGTACATACTGTCTTCAACTTCTCTTGTTTCCACGTCCTGAGAGAATTAATGTTATACAGAAATTCAAAAATGTTGCTATGGTTTTCCATGAGCTCAAACCTTTCTTTTAGAGTCCACTTTAAACGATTTTTTGCTATCCAAGTTCACTATAGGTTGATCGTCACTTTCATAAGAGAACTGCCTTTTTACTTTTCTTGGGCGAGCTTAGACTTCTTTCTCAAAGTCAGCGATGACTCCAATTTTCTCTGCGAGCTCCTTAGCATCTGTAATTACACTATTGAACCCATCATCAGATATCATGTTTTCAAAAAACTTTGAATACTTTTGATATGACCCATTGAACTTTGTAAGTCAGATGTGACGTTTTGTAAAACCTTGCTCACCATATTTATTTTGAACAGTACTTCATACCAAGTAACAACACAGCAAAGAAACTTAAAACTCTGTAGTTTTTTTGGCAATTCCCAAAGCTGAATTTCTACCAAAGGCGTCAAGCTTTTGGTCTTGCGAGGCTTCATACACAGCATCGTACACTTTGTCAATGTGATATCTGAGGGCAACATAGCGTTAATCCTACTCTCCCAGCGAGTATTACTCAGAGGTTTTACTGTCAAAGCTGATACGTTTTCTGTTAATATACTCCATCTATATGTAGAAGCAGAAAAGAAGTTAAACACTTCTTGCACAATGCTAAAAAGTCTACTGCAATCGGGCATGACAGCGCTGCATCATTAACCACTAAGTTGAGCGAATGGCTTCCACAAGGCACAAAAAATGCCCGTGAATTTAAGTCATGTAACCTCCTCTGCACTCCAACATGCTTGCCTGTCATGTTGGAGCCATTATCGTAACCTTGGCCTTCTCATGTTCTTCAATGGGATGTTGAGTCTTGACAACTCATTTAACAAACACTGTGCGAGTCCTTCACCTGTAGAGTCATTAACGGGCACAAAACCTAAAAAATGTTCTTTTATGGACGCTTCTGCATTCTCATTTACCTGAACAAATCTTACAACCATCGTCATCTGCTCGGTGTGACTGACATCTGGTGTACAGTCCAGTATGATAGAATAATATGTTGCTTTGCTTAGTTTATTTAGAATATGGTCTTGAATTTTAGAGGAGAGGAGACTGATGAATTCATTTTGTACTCTTTTACTTAAATAATGTACTTGTGTTTCTTCAGATGATACTCTTCTATCATATAATGCAATATTTTGAACATAAGTTTTATTCATATCTTGTAAAAAAGAAATAATACTTTTATTAATAAACATTATCATGTATTATATATCAAATTGTTTTTTTTTTTAATGTAAATATGTTACTTAATTATAGTATTTATGTACAGTAAAATGTTAAATATGCTAAATAAAATTTATTTTCTACAAGAACTATATTTTTATCTTTATTACATATGTATTTCTTAACACCTAAAAACATATGGCGAGAACCGTGTTCTTTGATGGCGATGACTGGGGGTATGATGGCCACTTTTATGGAAAATCGACTTTTTAACTTTAACATCTATTTTAAAATTGTCTTTTAGTTTTTGCTCTAAAAAAAAATATTTTCAGCATTAAAGTATTCCAAATAATGTATGAAAGCAATTTGATTGATAATTATCCTTACAGAATTAAAGAAATAAAGATAAAAGTAGCTAAAAATCTTTAAGGTGGCCACCATTGTGGTCTCTACCCTAAATAGAGCGAACGCAATCCTTTATCGTTGCGATGACTTACTCCACACGGCGGGCACGTGACGTGAATGTGGTCATACAGAAATGTGTACATACGAGCTTGACGTTGCGGCATGGTATGGTTTGTGCACATAAGAATCATACACGATATTATTTTACACTAAAAATTATGCACCAAGTTTTGTGCACAAGTGCAGAAAAAAGATTTTTATTGTACACAAGTGTTTCACACTTCATATTTAAGAAAATTAAAAGTAAACCCTTGTGCATAATAAAAAAATTTTTTCTGTACTTGTGCACAAAACTTGGTGCATAATATTTCGTGTACAATACTATAGTGTACGATTCTTATGTGCACAAACCATACCATGCCGACGTTACAAAGAGTACGGCAACTCTTTAAATTAACCAGAACGAAAAATTTTACACAATTTTTATATATTAGTATAGATAATTTTTTTTAGTTGTAAGCTTCGTTTGAAAAAAAAACCATTAAAACAATATTATCTTGATTAAGATTAATTTTATTTAAGCTTACCTCATCAATATTTTGGGAAGGTCCATTTGAATTTTCCGTTTTTTCCATAGATTCAGAGGGTTCCAGGAAAGATGTAGATGTGACATCGTGACAATATTCACTAGCTGTTTCTTCATTTTCGTTATCGGGGTCAACTGATTCTTCATTCAAATCCACTGATTTTGACAACTTATTGTTTGTTAAACTTTTACGGTCTAATTTTATTGGAGTAGATGGAGCTGAAAAAAACTTTTTTAACGATTCAGCTTGTTTTTCATCTGCCTTCGAGTGTAGAAGCTTTCTTTTTCGATAATATGGACCGGAATGTTTCTTGTCGTCAGCCATTCTTTTATTTTAACGAAAAGACTGTTCAAAACGAACTGATATCGTACTGACGGTATGAATGAAGGCAATTTCACAGACGCCGGTGAACGAACAGGTTAGGTTACGCGCAGCTAGACGTGACAGGGCGTTTGGCGCCTATGCGTCTATGTATGGGCCAGTCCATTTACATGAATTTTAAATCACGCCTTTGGCGCCCTTGACTATGCTGCGCTCTAAGCGGCCGCTTACTTTGCTTACCCCTCGGACTGGCTCTGCATGTACATTACATGTAACAAGTCTCCCATTTGGGTTGTACAAAGAAAATTGGGTGCCTTCAACATGCTGATCATTGATCATTGAGCATGCAGAACTAAACATCTGCCAGTAAGACTTTTCTGCTGCTATTAGTAGACCTATATACTAATAATTCACGTTGTCTTTATTCTAGGCACAACCTCAACATCTTTCCCTGTTTTTGTACTTCATTCACACATGTCGCAGATTTATTTAACTTTCAAACAGCAGCTGCTCTAAGTATTTTCTTTACTTTTATATTCTGTACATTAAGTAAGAAGCATTCCCACAAACCACTTGTGTTCTTGAACTATCATAACAAACAACATTTACTATTTGACCTTTGGCAGTAACAACAAACAAAAGTTAAATATGTTTCAACTTGATTGTGTTCAAATTACCAACAACTGTTGGGGTCTAGGTGTACAAATTAGGGTACAAACTAGGTGTACAACTCTTAAGGTTACAATCCACCTTAAGAAAGAAAAAAAATTAAGTTTCAACCTTCCAAGGTCAATACATTGTGAATTCATCAGTACATTTATATTGATGTACAGACATATTTGCTGATGTCAACATGTTTTTAATTTTTTTTTGGGTTGTTTAACTATGTTGATTAACTATATATAATTATACCTAATTATACCACTACCGACACGGAACACAAAGTTTTTTTATTGGTAAAAAACAAAAGTTTTACTGTATAGCCTGAACCAGTTTTCGCTTATTATAAGCATCAATAAGGCTTGTCAATTCACAATTAAACAAGAAAATCTAAAATTTTTAAAATTACCCATGAAATTCATGGAAATTCAGATTTTTTGGAATTCTTGATGTATATATAACAAATACACAAATGTTTTTTTTTAATTTGTTTTGTATGGAATGATTGTATAAGTTTCTTAAAGAGACTGGAAACTTCTACTAACTTCTAGACTAAATCATTCCTATCAGGTACTAAATGCTTTCTCCAAACTGTAGGACTACTTATGGAGCAACAAATGCTTTTTTTACTATTAAAAAAAAAACACTATTTTAAATTTACTATTTAATGATAACTGGAGATCTAGGAGTAGCAAATTATTAATTTATGTCTAAATATATGGAAACTATGTACTTACTAACAGATTTTTTAAATGTTTGCAAATGCTTTTAAAAATCCGTTATTAGATGTAACAAAAATAATTCAAGATGTAATAGCTTTGAGTACCAAGGATCCAAAATACTGGTTCTTTGTACGTAGTCTTATGAATCAATTTTGTACTGAAAAACAAACTCTGTCTTATTGAAAACCATTTTTTGTGTTTTTAATAAACTTAACATACAAATCCTGGAAAAGTGTGTAATGTTTTCTTACATAATAAGAAATATTATTTCTTATTTAATACGTCCTTAATTAAAATTTAATTATTCCTTTTGTCTAATTCCAGGCGGTGCTAAGGGAGGTGGTGAAGAGGTAAGTACATGCTTATTACATACTATTAATACCATTAGTTTTCAAAACCAATAACCTAAGAGTCATTACAGATGGGTAGTAACTGCAACTTATATGTTAACAGAAGCCAGTTCAGTTCTTGGAGATGTTTTTCAGATATCTTCCTAGAACAACTCTGTTTCCACCATCAACTAAATACCCTGAAAGATATGGCTAATATGTGGCCTAATGAAAAATGCTCTTAACAATATTAGAAACATTTTATAGCCTCATTGTTTATAGTACAGTATACTTATACAAGAGCAATATGTACACTAAAAATATTTCACATTTCTCACATCAACAATATAGGCCTAATATATAAAAGACCATCAGGAGCTAAGACAAAAGTGCTAAGACAATCAAAAGTGCTAAGACATTTTTAATTGTTGTTAATGAGTATATATATATAGGCGTACATAAGTTTGCATTAACAGTTTGGTTCAAACTTTTATTTGTAAGACATGAAACGTTAACTGATAATTGTTATCTTTAAGGTAAACATATTAATATTGAAACCCATAGTTTAAGTTAGTTGTGTAATAATTTTGTTACATTGTTTTTACTTGCATGTTCCTTAAGGAAATGGAAGTATGGTGATGGCAAAAAAAATCGTGTTCGAGATTATTGCAGATTCTGATTGTACTACACTCAAAAGATGAAAAAGAAGTAAAAGTCGTTTTCGAAAAGTGTGTGTGTGTGTGTGTGTGTCTGTCTGTAGTTTTTTTCTATGGCAAACTATAACAGCCGCAAATTCAAACAGAATCAAATAATTTTTTGCATACAGCCCTGATTTGTAGAGTACTCGCGACCTATTGTTTTTGGTGAAGATCGGTTGAGGGAAAGGGGTAGTTTACCTGCAACGGTTTTTTTACCAAGGGTAATTTTGTTTGTTTGGCAAACGATAACACCCGCAAATTCAAACAGAATCAAATAATGTTTCACATACAGCCCTGAATTGTAGAGTTCTCAAGATCTGTTGATTTTGGTGAATATCGGTTAAGGGAAAGGGGTAGTTTACCTGCAACGTTTTATGTTTTAACAAGGGTATTTTCTATGGCAAACGATAACAGCCGTAAATTCAAACATAATCGAAATAATGTTTTGCATACAGACCTGATTTCTTGAGTACTAAAGACCTATTGTTTTTGGTGAAGATCGTTTTAGGGAAAGGGGTAGTTTACCTGCCACGTTTTATGTTTTAACAAGGGTATTTTCTATGGCAAACGATAACAGCCGCAAATTCAAACAAAATCATATAATATTTTGCATACAGCCCTGAATTGTAGAGTTCTCAAGACCTATTGTTTTTGGTGAAGATCGGTTAATGGAATAGGGTAGTTTACCAGCAACGTTTTATGTTTTATCAAGGGTGTTTTCTATGGCAAACGATAACAGCCTCAAATTCAAACAGAATCAAATAATTGTTTGCATACAGGCCTGAATTGTAGAGTACCCAAGACCTGTCGTTTTTGGTGAAGATCGGTTAAGGGAAGGGGGTAGTTTACCTGCTACGGTTTTTTATCAAGGGTATGTTTTTTCTATAGTAAACGATAAAAGCCGCAAATTCAAACAGAATCAAATGATGTTTTGCATACAGCCCTGTATTGTAGAGTTCTCAATACCTATTGGTGTTGGTGAAGATTGGTTTAAGGGAAAGGGGTAGTTTACCAGCAACATTTTATGTTTTATCAAGGGTAATTTTTTTTTTGACGAACAATAACTGCCGTACATTATAACAGAATCAACTACTCTTCTGCATACCGTTTTGAATTATACAGAACTCAAGGTCTGTTGATTTTGTTGAAGATCGGTTAAGGGAAGGGGTAGTTCACGAGCAACGATTTATGTTTTAAAAAGGGTAATTTTTTTTATGACGAACGATTACTGCCGAAAATTCTATGAGAATCAAATAATTTTTTGCATCCTTTCCCTAAGTTGCAGAGGAGCTCAAGGTCTATTGATTTTGGTGAAGATCGGTTAAGGGAAAGGGATAGTTTACCTGCAACATTTTATGTTGTAACAAGAGAAATGTTTCCATGACGAACGATAACTGCCGCACATTCAAACAGAATCAAATATTTTTTGCATGCTTCCCTGAATTGTAGAGGACGGAAGGTCTGTTGATTTTGGAGAAGATCGGTTAAGAGAAAGGGGTACCTTTCTCTGAAACATTGTTTACCTGAAACATTTTATGATTTAACAAGAGTAAAGTACTTAATTTTTATAAATAAAGTATCCTGATAAGAAGCTCATAGTAATCCACTGTAGAAACGTAGATGAAATATCTATAAATGAAGAAGTTAGGTGAACGGGGTGGGGGTAATTTTCTATTATTAAAAATTATAGTTGAAGGTGGAGGGGAGAATTTTTTGTATGTGTACTACGTTATCGGCAACAAAGAAGTAGTTTTTTGTTAAAATTGCTTCCCGGGCTCTTTAGCCGTTGTCCAATTGTTTTCTGCAAACCAGACTTTTCGGCAGTGCCATCGACTGCCATCATAAGTGAAAATCGAGTGCGAAAATGTGAGGTGGTATACGTTAGTGACCACAGTACTGTGGTTAATGCTGAAGCAATAAGTAGAAAGACGTAGTTTCTATGGAAATATTTCATTTCGAATATGATTTTGAATATAAATCTTAGAACATAGAAGTCATGTATGGTTCTCCATACCCATATTTACTTCCATGTTCCTTAAGAAAATGGAAGTATGGTGATGGCAAAAAAATCGTGTTTGAGATTATTGCAGATTCTGATTGTACTACAGTCAAAACATGAATAATGTCATTTTTCGAAAAGTGTGTGTGTGTGTGTGTGTGTGTGTGAGTGTAGAATTTTTTCTATGGCAAACAATAACAGTCGCAAATTCAAACAGAATCAAGTAATTTTTTGCATGCAGCCCTGATTTTTAGAGTACTCAAGACCTATTGTTTTTGGTGAAGATCGGTTAAGAGAATTGGGGTAGTTTACTTGCAACGGTTTTTTTCTTATCAAGGGTAACTTTTTTGTATGGCAAATAATAACAGCCGGAAATTCAAACATAATCAAATAATTTTTTGCATACAGCCCTGAATTGTAGAGTTCTCAAGACCTATTGTTTTATGTGAAGATCGGTTAAGGGAGAGGGGTAGTTTACCAGCAACGTTTTATGTTTTAACAATTGTATTTTCTATGGCAAACGATAACAGCCGCAAATTCAAACTGTATCAAATACTTTTTTGCATACAGCCCTGAATTGTAGAGTATTCAAGACCTATTGGTTATGGTGAAGATCGGTTAACGGAAATGGGTAGTTTACCTGCTGTTTTTTTATCAATGGTAATTTTTACTTCATGTTGCTTAAGGAAATGGAAGTATGGGGATGGCAAAATAAATCGTGTTCGAGATTATTGCAGATTCTGATTGTACTACACTCAAAACATGAAAAAAAGTCGTTTTTCGAAAAGTGTCTGTGTGTGTGTCTGTCTGTCTGTGTGTCTGTCTGTAGTTTTTGTCTATGGCAAACGATAACAGCCGCAAATTCAAACAGAATCAAATAATTTTTTGCAAACAGACCTGATTTGTAGAGTACTCAAGACCTATTGTTTTTAGTGAAGATCGGTTAAGGGAAAAGGGTAGTTTACCTGCAACTTTTTTTTTAATCGAGGGTAATTTGTTTCTATGGCAAACAATAACAGCCGCAAATTCAAACACAATCAAATAATATTTTGCATACAGCCCTGAATTTTAGTCTTCTCAAGACCTATTGATTTTGGTAAAGATCGGTTAAGGGAAAGGGGTAGTTTACCTGCAACATTTTATGTTTTAACAAGTGTATTTTCTATCGCTTACGATAACAGCCGCAAATTCAAACATAATCAAATAATTTTTTGCATACTGCCCTAAATTATAGAGTTCTCAAGACCTACTGTTTTTGGTGAAGTTCGGTTAAGGGGAAGGGGTAGTTTACTGGCAACGTTTTATGTTTGAAAAGGGTATTTTCTATGGCAAACGATAAGAGCCGCAAATTCAAACAGAATCAAATAATTTTTTGCGTACAGCCCTGAATTGTAGAGTTCTCAAGACCTGTTGGTTTTGGTGAAGATCGGTTAAGGCAGTGTTCCGCAACCGGTGTGCCGCGGCACAATAGTGTGCCGTCACAAGGTGAAAGGTGTGACGCGAACTTTTACCTATTATTGTAATAAATTAATTGTCGATTTTAAGTAAGAAGGTGCTTGTTTATTCTTTAATACATGCTGATAACTGTTATATTTTCATAGAAATTAAATGTAATTTATTTACTCAATATTGTTGTTATAGTTTGCTTATCTTAAGTTATTTGTATTCTCACCTGAAATATTGGGCCGGTTTGATGGGTTACAGGCGGCAAGCTTTGTGTTCACGCAAAGAAAGCCGCGTAAGACTTTTAGCAAGCCTTTTAGCGGCCCGCACCAATCATACAATAGAGTTTACGTTCAAAACTCTGAACGTTCTAAACTCTATTCAAGAGAGTTCTTTGTAACACCGCATCTTTTGTGTACGGCTGGCTGTACGTGCTTTTAACTAAAATTGCGGGGATTAGCAGAAATTTCCCTCTCTTTTATTATTTTTTTGCCTTGTTTTGATATTTGTGCCTGTTTGTCGGCGCTTCTTAAACTTTATTGCTCTTTTCCTTCGCCGAAGGACCCACACATTGTCAGACAACAATTATAGTATTTCAGTTCAGTCCTATCACAGCTGTGCTCTGCAGTAGTGCGAATATTGTGGTTGCTACACCAGTCTTACTATTTTCTATTACAGTGTTATTAAACTATTTTTTTTTCGATATGGATAAGTTCCTTGTACGGAGTGGTCCGTCCTCGAGAGCAAGTAGTGAAACCATCGAGCCCGAAAAAAAGAAACAGAAAGTAGTTCACCGGCAATATAGTGATAAATATTTATCTTACGGGGTTTTTTGGTGTGGTGACAAAACATGCCCAATCCCCGAATGTGTTGTGTGTGGTGAAAAACTCAGTAATGCTGCTATGGTTCCCAGTAAATTGAAACGACATTTGTCAACAAAACATTCCTCTCTGTTAAGTAAAGATGTGAATTATTTTCGTCGGTTGTTGGAACAAAATAAAAAACAAGTGACGCTCATGACTACGTCGGTACGTGTTTCGCAAAAAGTACAGGAAGCTAGCTATAAGGTAGCTGAACTTATCGTAAAGGCCAAAAAACCACACACAATTGCAGAAACGTTGTTAATGCCCGCGTGTAAAGAAATGGTAAAAATAGTCCTGGGTTTAGAAGCTGGTATTGAAATTTCAAAAATTCCTCTTTCTGCTGACACAATCAGCCGCCGAGTTAGTGACATGTCCAGTGACATCGAAGACATTATGAAGGATAAAATAAAGACCAGTCGAAAGTTCTCACTTCAGATCGACGAGTCCACCGATATTGGCGGTCACGCACAACTTCTTTCCTACATAAGGTATGTTGATGAGGATGTAATTGCAACTAATTTCTTTTTTTGCAAAGAACTACCCGAGCGAGCAACCGGTGAAGAAATATTTCGTACAACTAATGAATATGTGGTCCATAATGAATTAACGTGGGAGGATTGCATTAGTGTTTGTACAGACGGAGCCGCTTCTATGACAGGCCGAGTGAAAGGATTCGTGGGTAAAGTACGAGAAGTAAATCCTAACTTACGAACCGACCATTGTCTCATTCACCGCGAAGCCATTGTTGCTAAGTCTTTGCCATCTCCTCTGAAAATTGTGATGGACGAAGTAGTAAAAGTCGTGAACTTCATCAAATCGCGGCCCCTAAATATGCGGCTTTTTAACGTTTTGTGTCAAGAAATGGGATCAGAGCACACTACACTTCTGCTGCATACAGAAGTATGATGGTTATCTCGAGGTAAAGTGTTAACGCGAATGTTTGAACTTAAAGAGGAGGTACTTGCATTTTTGACTATTGAGGGGCATGAGTATGCGGAATTATTTGCAGATGATGAATGGGTATCTAAGTTGGCATATCTTTCCGATATTTTCGTACACTTGAATGAACTAAACAGAAAAATGCAAGGTTGAAAAGAAAATATTCTGACTAGTATGGATAAGATTCAAGGATTTATTAATAAGTTAAATTTATGGATACAGACAATTGAAAATGGATCGTGTGAGATGTTCCTAACTGTATGGCCCCTTCCTGACGATAATAAGGTGTTGAATGGACTTAATTAAAGAACATTTAGTACTCTTGCAGCAGAATTTCAACAAATATTTTGGAGAGAGTCTTGAAGATTTTGACTGGGTTCGTGATCCATTCATTATGGATTCGAAACATCTTCCGAATAATTTAGGCTTACAAGAGGAACTGGCAGATTTGAAAGCAGACAGAACATTGAAATTAAAATTTTTCGAAGTGCTTTTGGAAACATTTTGGTTGTCAATAAGCAGTGAATACCCCGCTATCTCCGAGATGGCAGTTAATGTGTTATTACCATTTTCAACTACATATTTGTGTGAACTGGGCTTCTCGACGTTGACTGAAATTAAAACATCAAAGAGAGAGAGACTCAAATCCATCAATGAAGAAATGAGGCTTGCTTTGTCGACGATTCTGCCACGAATCAGCCGTCTGTGTGCAGCTCAGCAGGCTCAAGTATCACATTGAAGGTATGATTAGAGTTATTTGCTTTAAAATTCGTATTTTCTACAGTGAATTAAAGTTAACAAATGCATGAGTCTATTCCTGTTTTATAATAATAATAATAATAATAATAAAAATAAAAATTGATTACAAACGACGTAATATTTCATAATTATATTAAGATTCATATGATTTTGAGGGGACAGACATTTTGGTGTGCCGTGTTGAGTCTAGGCCCGTCTGGGGTGTGCCGTGAGTAAAAAAAGGTTGCGGAACACTGGGTTAAGGGAATAGGGTAGTTTACCTGCAACATTTTATGTTTTAACAAGTGTAAATGTTTTTATGACGAACGATAACTGCCGTACATTAAAACAGAATCAACTACTCTTCTGCATACCTTTTTGAATTATACAGAACTCAAGGTCTGTTGATTTTGTTGAAGATCGGTTAATGGAAAGGGGTAGTTTACCTGCAACGTTTTATGTTCGAACAAGGGTATTTTCTATGGCAAACAATAACAGCCGCAAATTCAAAGAGAATCAAATAATTTTTTGCAACAGCCCTGATTTGTAGAGTACTCAAGACCTATTGTTTTTGGTGAAGATAGGTTAAGGGAAAGGGGTAGTTTACCTGCAACATTTTAAGTTGTAACAAGAGAAATGTTTCCATGACGCATGGAACTGCCGCACATTCAAACAGACTCAACTATTTTTTTGCATGCATCCCTGAATTGTAGAGGACTGAAGGTCTATTGATTTTGGAGAAGATCGGTTAAGAGAATGGGGTAGTTACCTGAAACATTTTATGATTTAACATGAGTAAAGTACTTAATATTCATAAATAAAGTATCCTGATAAGAAGCTCATAATAATCCACTGTAGAAACGTAGATGAAATATCTATAAATGAAGAGGTTAAGTGAACAGGGTGGGGGTAATTTTCTATTATTAAAAATTATAGTTGAAGGTGGAGGGGAGAATTTTGTATACGTGTACTACGTTATCGGCAACAAAGAAGTAGTTTTTTGTTAAAATTGCTTCCCGGGCTGTTTAGCCGTAGTCCAATGTTTTCTGTAAAACCAGACTTTTCGGCTGTGCCATCGACTGCCATCATCAGTGAAAATCGAGTGCGAAAACGTGAGGTGGTATACGTTAGTGACCACAGTACTGTGGTTAATGCTGAAGCAATAAGTAGAAAGACGTAGTTTCTATGGAAATATTTCATTTCGAATATGATTTTAAATAAAATCTTAGAACATGGAAGTCATGTATGGTTCTACATACCGATATTTTAATATCACATGGTGTGGTGAAACATGTTTAAATATCGGTATGGAGAACCATACATGACTTCCATGTTCTAAGATTTATATTTAAAATCATTTTTGAAATGAAATATTTCTGTAGAAACTACTTCTTTCTACTTACTGCTTCAGTCTTAACCACAGTGTTGTGGTCACTAACGTATACCACCTCACGTTATCGCACTCGATTTTCACTGATGATGGAAGTCGATGGCACTGCCGAAACATCTGGTTTTGCAGAAAACTTTGGTCAACGGCCAAACAGGACAGGAAGGAATTTTAACAACAAACTACTTCTTTGTTGCCGATAATGTAGTACATATATAAATAAAATGTTGCAGGTAAACTACCCCTTTCCCTTAACCGATCTTCACCAAAATCAACAGGCCTTGAGTTCTCTACAATTCAGGAATGTATGCAAAAATTATTTGATTCTCTTTGAATTTACGGCAGTTATCTTTTGTCATAAAAAAATTACCCTTGTTAAAACATAAAATGTTGCTGGTAAACTACCCCTTTCCCTTAACCGATCTTCAACAAAATCAACAAACCTTGAGTACTCTATAATTCAAAATGGTGTGCAAAAAATTAGTTGATTCTGTTTGAATTTATGGCAGTTATCGTTCGTCATATAAAAAATTACCCTTGTTAAAACATAAAATGCTGCAGGTAAACTACCCCTTTCCCTTAATCGATCTTCACCAAAACCAACAGGTCTTGAGAACTCTACAATTCCAGGCTGTATACAAAACATTATTTGATTCTGTTTGAATTTGTGGCTGTTATCATTTGCCATAGAAAAAAATTACCCTTGATAAAAAACGTTTCAGGTAAACTACCACTTTCCCTTAACCGATCTTCACCAAAAACAATAGGTCTTGAGTACTCTACAATTCAGGGCTGTATGCAACAAATTATTTGATTCTGTTTGAATTTGCGGCTCTTATCGTTTGCCATAGAAAATGCCCTTGTTAAAATATAAAACGTTGCAGGTAAACTACCCTTTTCCCTTAACCAATCTTCAACAAAACCAATAGACCTTGAGTTCTGTATAATTCAAAAAGGTATGCAAAAGAGTAGTTGATTCTGTTTGAATTTATGGCAGTTATCATTCGTCATAGAAAAAATTACCCTTGTTAAAACATAAAATGTTGCAGGTAAACTACCCTATTCCCTTAACCGATCTTCACCAAAACCAAACACTACAATTCAGGGGTGTATGCAACAAATTATTTGATTGTGTTTGA
This sequence comes from Magicicada septendecula, assembly GCA_034769895.1. Lineage (NCBI taxonomy): Eukaryota > Metazoa > Arthropoda > Insecta > Hemiptera > Cicadidae > Magicicada > Magicicada septendecula. Next base: position 729,682,820 of record CM068367.1, read on the forward strand.
ATTTGTGGCTGTTATCGTTTGCCATAGAAAATACCCTTGTTAAAACATAAAACGTTGCAGGTAAAGTACCCCTTTCCCTTAACTGATCTTCACCAAAATGAAAGGTCTTGAGAACTCTGCAATTCAGGCCTGTGTGCAAAAAATTATTTGATTCTGTTTGAATTAGCGGTTGTTATCGTTTGCCATAGAAAATGCCCTTGTTAAAACATAAAATGTTGCAGGTAAACTACCCCTTTCCCTTAACCGATCTTCACCAAAAACAATACGTCTTGAGTACTCTACAAATCAGGGCTGTATGCAAAAAATTATTTGATTATGTTTGAATTTGCTGCTGTTATCGTTTGCCATAGAAACAAATCTACAGACACACACACAGACACTTTTTGAAAAATGACTTTTTTTTTATGCTGCGGGGGAGGAAAAATGCATTATGCACCATCAGGAGACACCCGACTGGTCTCCCAGTGTGTGGGACACGCACCCACTAAAAAACCTCCACTTTACAGGCAGGGAACCTCCCGTGGAACAACTATTCGTATGGCTTCAGGGTGGCACCTCATATTGCGCCTACTAGGCTTCTACAGCTTTATCTATATCATCGACCTGTGAGACGGTCCAGTTCAGGCTTCTTCTGCCGCAGGACCATCCCAGTTCTCTTTCTATTGAGCATGACGCCTATGATGTTATCAGGCGTCATGGGGCCAATCTCCAATTCCAGTCCTCGCCTCTCCAGCACCCACCGTTGACACTCGAAAAAAAGTATGATGAGCGTCATCAGAGTCTGAGTCGCCATACACGCACGACGGATCCTCCATCTTACCCATCATTCGTAGGTATGCACAGAAATAACCATGCCCTGTCAGGAATTGAGTAAGGTAATAATCTGCCTCGGCGTGCGTCTGTCCACCCATTCAGGGAGGTTCCCAATCAGCCTCACCGTCCACCTAGCTCAACTCCTGCTCCCATCGTAGTTGCCAGCTCCGTATGGAGTGTGCCCTGGCCACTGCTCTTGCTTCTACAAACTCCAAGTCTTCCTTGGTCGTGTATACCCTCCTCCTCTCCTCAGCCATGAGATCTATTGGCATTACTCCAGCGACGACCAACACTGCTGGTTCCGACACCGTTCTGTAGGAGCTTGCAATCCGAAGTGCTCCTCTTCGTTGTACCGCGGCCATCTGCTTGCGGTATTTTTCTTGCTTCAGTGCGTCGGCCCAGACCTCGCATCCATAGAGGAGAATCGAGTTATTGACAGATAAGATGGGATAATGGGATAAGAAAACAGATCATTGCAAAATCTTATCCCATTTTGTGTCTTGCATCAACGTCTTTTGGATCCCAAAATGCTTAGAAGGACTACCGTTTGACTAGTTAAAGTCTTTGGGACTCCAAACATTTGCAAAAAGGGTTACCTTTTGACAAAGATTTGCTTGACAAACACAAACTTATTCTTTGAGCATTAAACTCTGGTTATTTTTGCTTGTCTCTGTTTCGGCTTCAACTAGCCTCTTCAGCTAAGGAAGTTGTGATAGCAGTTTTCACTGCCGACCACTACCTTGTGGAGAAGGTAGAATTTCTCTTTTGAGAATTACCAAACTGTGTTTTGATACAGAACTCCTCAGTGCCAAACTCCGCTTGTCTTTTGTCTTTCGACTTTGACTTGCGTACATTTGTTCAGCTCCGTACAACTTACCATAACTGAATAATTGTCTATACATATTTTAACTTGATCAAAAATTTGTCTTTGAAATTTAATTACGGTAGGCCTATATCAAATGTTAAAACTATCAGAATATCGTCGTCTAATCTGTACTTGCTGAATCTTCTAAATCCAATTTAATGCGTGGTGGGAATACTACATTGCCACCATGATCACCAGTCATCAGTTGAATGTTTAAGCAAGTTAAAAATTTATAAAAGTGTACCATTAAAAAGACCACATTTAATACTTAAATTACGAATTAACGTGGCTACTGATCTTACTTTCAACAAGAATTTATGCACAGGAAATCTGTAAAAATTCAATGAATTCAAATACTCAAATTAATATTCTAACCATACATCTTCATCTGTTTGATATATGTGTATATGTATCACACATAATAATATGAAAGAACTAGTTGCTTCCAGAAAGCCTTTTTTTCCCAATTACGTTCTTTAGAAAGCCTTTATTTCACTTTTTGCGTCACCGTGAACGGTTTATTAGTTTTTACCGCTTCCATAAAGCTGTCCGTACCTAGCTAGCAAATAGTTTAAACAGTAATATTTACTAGTATCTCTAAATATTTGATCTTACGTGAACTTTACCAGCGAGCAAATTGAGAATTTTATTATTCAGTACACGAACTTTACTCAATCTGTCATTGTCTCATTGTCATTATGACAGACGAATATGCTTGTGATTAAGTAGAATCGTTGTAAATCTCTTTAATAATATTCCAAATTGTCCAGATATGTTTACAATCATCCATGGTTTTTTAAGTATCTGTAACGTCATTACATTAACGCCAATGACTAATCAGCATGTCCTACCTCAAGTTTAATTTTATAATAAAACTTTACTACACTTTGGCCACATTAATGCTGATTTAAATGTGGAACTGGCAAAAAAATCAAGCATATTTTATCCCCAGTAAAACCTGGCAAATATCTACCCCGAAAATAACAAATTGACCACGTAGGGCCACTAATTTTCCACACAGATCTTGAAGCAACTCATTAGGAATTTTGGGGGACTCCCGCTTGAAATTATGGAAGCTCCATACAAAATAATTTGATGTCTGCGTCATGCAAATGTAACACATTTCTTATTTTGATAGAACATTTTAAATAATTATCTACTTCTAGTACAATTTAAATGTACGATGTCAGGTTGTGACTTCTGATAGTAGTATTGAAATCTCGGCGTCAGTTCCCGGTTGTCTACTTTTTGGTTTCACAAATACAATTTTAAACACGTCCTTCTTTATGGTATCTTTACTTCAAATATTTTTATGTGAACGTATTAAGTTTATTAACAGCAATTTAGTAAATTTACATTACTAATGACAACTGAAAGGAGTGCATAATGTATTATCTGTATTGAGAATATCCCCTATTTTATTTTATGTAGGCCTGTAATAAAAAATGGTGTTTTGTTATACCGTTAGATTATATACAGTCAGCTGATGTCAGAGTAGGCTGCCTATATCCTATTAGACAATCAGAATACTTTTGATAGTATTTCGAACAAGTTTTTTTTTTTAATTTCAAAAACATTCTTCTGTTGAGAAATAAAGAGTCTTATTTGAGAAAATTGTGCGCGACCAAAAAACATGATAGAAAATCTTATGAGAGTAGATGAAAATAACATGTTGACACAGTTCTGCTGTTGTTTCAACCACAATAACGGTAATCAAATGTGGTTGTGTTCTGTCCTTTCCCTTTGCGGTTGTGGCGGTTTTCACATTATCTGATACTATTGTATCTCATCAGAGGAAGGTTAAATCTATTTTTGTAGGTCAAACATAACGCTTAATACGAACAGGCCCACATTTATAGAGAGTATGGGCATGATTCTGGATACGCCAGAGGATGAAGGAAAACACTAAAAAAACTCATTATTCATTAATGAAAATTAATTTTATTTAAATCAATGTGGAACACAGGAGTAAAAATTAAAAAATGTATTAACAAATTTTGTATGCATTTAATTAGCAATTAAAAAATCATTCTATTAGCTAATGTTATAAACACGGTACACGTCATTATGTAAGTGCTATCTTCAAGCACGGACTGTGTCAGAAAAACGCGATACAACGTTGGATGTATAAACTGCACTACAAAGTACCAGGCAAGCTACGACAAAGGTTGCGAATATATCAGCAACTGTATCAGAAACACTTCCCAATATCATTACATCAACATGAAGGAAGTAGCAGTATACAGATTAAAACACACACACACACACACACACACACACACACACACACACACACACACTACCTATGCAGTTGGTATAGATAGAATGAGATGACTTATGCACAGATGATTAAATGACAACCACAAAACCTACAACCTGCCCATCACACTGCACAGCTTTATCTCATCACGTCAGCACCACAACAATCAGTTATACTAAGGATCTATAAAAGGGAGTATTCGCACTCGCCATCTTTGTTCCGAGACTGACATAATATTATGGTGGCGCTTGTGTATACATGGGACGCAGTATAAGTTTGTAGTTGTCTTGATTGTTCATCTCTTCTTTCACAGCACTATCACTTTACTAAAAATGACCTTTTACTTTTTTCGTCGGACGCGTTTCGGCGTACGTATCCGCCTTCTTCAGCTTTTAGTCAGACTGCCATCATTTCGTAACGGTTTTTGTGTGGAAGGTGTAGTGGGGGTGGTGTGTGGGGGAAGGGGATTGGTGCAGGGATTCAACTTGATGTTTGTTTTTTGTAAAATTGTGTCAAAAAGTGTATGTGATTTATATTGTAATTGATCGTTGAGTATGTTGTTTGGTTGTGTTGTGTGGTGTTTATATATTTCGTATTGTTCAGTTGTGTTGAGTTTTCGACCTTTAGGTAAGTAATGTAAAATTTCGAGATTAGTGTCTATGTTGGTGTAACTGTGGTTTTCTGTGTGTATGTGTGTGGCAAATGCGGAGTGTATATTGTTGTTGGTTAGAGCTTTTAAGTGTTCAGAATAACGGGATGAAAAAGATCTTCCTGTCTGGCCGATGTAGAAACTATTGCAGTCATTACAATTTAATTTGTAAACACCTGTTTTGTTATATGTGTCTATGTCTGTGTTTGTATTATTGATGTGTTTTGTAATGGTATTGGTTGTTCTGTATGCTATTTTGTATTTGTGTTTTCTGAATGTGTTGGCGATTTTGTGTGTGTAGGAGTTGTGGTATGTGAGTGTGATGTATTTATTGTGTTGTGTGTTGATGGTATTTTGTGTTTTGTTGTTTTTGTTTTTGATGCGTTTGTGTAGTGTGTTTACTAAATTAGGGTTGTAACCGTTTTTGATTGCTATGTATTTTATTGTGTTGAGTTCGTCGGTGTAATCTTGTTTATTTAAGGGTATTTTAGTTAGTCTATGGAGCATATGGTTGAAGGCCGCATGTTTATGTTGTGTTGGGTGGTTTGATGTGTTGTGTATAACCATGTCAGTTGTGGTTGGTTTCCTGTATATTTTGTACGTGTGTGTATTGTTAGTTTTGTTAATTGTTAGGTCTAGAAAATTTATACTATTGTTTTGTTCAATTTCCAGTGTAAATTTTAGTTTGTGGTGTATAGTGTTTATGTATTTGTGGAAGTTTTCAACTTGTCTTGTGTTGCCTTTGAATAAAAGTAATTTATCATCTACATACCTGTGCCAGTATATAATTTTGTTAGTGTATTTGTTGTTGTTTATTATGTGGTTCTGTTCTATGTTGTGTATGTATATTTCTGCTAGTATTCCTGATATGGGGGAACCCATCGGGAGACCTTCTGTTTGTGTGTATATCTTGTTGTTGTATGTAAAGTAATTTTGTTCAGTTATTAGTTTGGTAAGTGTGATGATTTCTTGTGTGTTTCAGGTGTGTTGTTTTGTCTGAGTAGTTGTTCTAGTGTTTGGATGGTTTCTTTGATGGGGACATTAGTGTATAGATTGGTTATATCAAAAGATGCCAGAGTTGAGTTATGTGGGATGTAAATGTGTTCAGTTTTCCTGACTAGGTCTATGTTGTTTTTGATAGATGTGTTGTTACTGAGATTAATGTTTTCTCTGATTATTTTGTCTAGTTTTGTGATTTTGTGGGAGGGTGCCTGTGTGTTGTTTATTAATGGTCTGATGGGAATGTTAGGTTTATGTATTTTTGGTAATGCATTTAGTTTAGGGGGGTTAGGTTTTATTTGTTTAAGGTATTTGGCTCTTTCTGGTTTGATTATATGTTTTGTGTTGTTTATAAACTTGTTAATCTGTTTATGAAATTTTAGTGTGGGGTCTTTATTTGATAGACCTAGTCAGGAAAACTGAACACATCCACATCCCACATAACTCAACTCTGGCATCTTTGATATAACCAATCTATACACTAATGTCCCCATCAAAGAAACCATCCAAACACTAGAACAACTACTCAGACAAAACAACACACCTGAAACACACATACAAGAAATCATCACACTTACCAAACTAATAACTGAACAAAATTACTTTACATACAACAACAAGATATACACACAAACAGAAGGTCTCCCGATGGGTTCCCCCATATCAGGAATACTAGCAGAAATATACATACACAACATAGAACAGAACCACATAATAAACAACAACAAATACACTAACAAAATTATATACTGGCACAGGTATGTAGATGATAAATTACTTTTATTCAAAGGCAACACAAGACAAGTTGAAAACTTCCACAAATACATAAACACTATACACCACAAACTAAAATTTACACTGGAAATTGAACAAAACAATAGTATAAATTTTCTAGACCTAACAATTAACAAAACTAACAATACACACACTTACAAAATATACAGGAAACCAACCACAACTGACATGGTTATACACAACACATCAAACCACCCAACACAACATAAACATGCGGCCTTCAACCATATGCTCCATAGACTAACTAAAATACCCTTAAATAAACAAGATTACACCGACGAACTCAACACAATAAAATACATAGCAATCAAAAACGGTTACAACCCTAATTTAATAAACACACTACACAAACGCATCAAAAACAAAAACAACAAAACACAAAATACCATGAACACACAACACAATAAATACATCACACTCACATACCACAACTCCTACACACACAAAATCGCCAACACATTCAGAAAACACAAATACAAAATAGCATACAGAACAACCAATACCATTACAAAACACATCAATAATACAAACACAGATATAGACAAATATAACAAAACAAGTGTTTACAAATTAAATTGTAATGACTGCAATAGTTTCTGCATCGGCCAGACAGGAAGATCTTTTTCATCCCGTTATTCTGAACACTTAAAAGCTCTAACCAACAACAATATACACTCCGCATTTGCCACACACATACACACAGAAAACCACAGTTACACCAACATAGACACTAATCTCGAAATTTTACATTACTTACCTAAAGGTCGAAAACTCAACACAACTGAACAATACGAAATATATAAACACCACACAACACAACCAAACAACATACTCAACGATCAATTACAATATAAATCACATACACTTTTTGACACAATTTTACAAAAAACAAACATCAAGTTGAATCCCTGCACCAATCCCCTTCCCCCACACACCACCCCCACTACACCTTCCACACAAAAACCGTTACGAAATGATGGCAGTCTGACTAAAAGCTGAAGAAGGCGGATACGTACGCCGAAACGCGTCCGATGAAAAAAGTAAGTTTTCACAAGATAAAGTTCATTTTTAGTAAAGTGATAGTGCTGTGAAAGAAGAGATGAACAATCAAGACAACTATAATACCGTAGATAAAGCGTATTTCATCAACAAGTACAGAAACGCCAAACAAGTAACAAAAACTTCCTTACACATAGCATTCAATAAAACTTGTCGAAAACACAACATCATACCAACACACGCACAAGTTACAATAAAACAAAACACACATACAGCACTTCAAACCAAACGGAAATTAAAACAAATAAACCTAAATAACATAATCAATTATTTATACCATAAAAAAGACACACTCAACAAACAGGCATATAAATTACACATGAAACTCACACAAATATTACACCACACGGAACTTGAAAATGTAATACAACACACACAAGACAACATAGATAAACTCAAATTGACAATACAAGCTAGACACAACAAAAAAATAACTGACCTCACAACACGCACGATTGAATCTATCCCTGAACCGGCACACAAATTCCACGCACGCGTAGTTAATACAACAACCATTAATTTCACAAAGGATGAAATGGATTTATTAAACAAAGGACTGAAACATAATTTAAATAACAATACAACTAACAAAAATCACAATAAACACACACGTGACAATCATAGACGCAGAAACAGCTGTACAAAACACGCACTTTAATGACCAGGACCCGATACGCCACGAAATAAAACGAAAACTTCAAAACACACATACAAAACCAAAAATACACAACAATGAAATAAAAACACTTAACAATGTAAAACACAAGTTACTTGAACACAACACAACAATCCTAAAAGCTGACAAAGGTAACATTAGCGTCATAATGGACAAACACCAATTAAACACTAAAATCGAAAATTTCTTCAATGAAAATAATATAACGGAAATAAATAAAGACCCCACACTAAAATTTTATAAACAGATTAACAAGTTTGTAAACAACACAAAACATATAATCAAACCAGAAAGCGCCAAATACCTTAAACAAATAAAACCTAACCCCCCTAAACTAAATGCATTACCAAAAATACATAAACCTAACATTCCCATCAGACCATTAATAAACAACACACAGGCACCCTCCCACAAAATCACAAAACAACTAGACAAAATAATCAGAGAAAACATTAATCTCAGTAACAACACATCTATCAAAAACAACATAGACCTAGTCAGGAAAACTGAACACATCCACATCCCACATAACTCAACTCTGGCATCTTTTGATATAACCAATCTATACACTAATGTCCCCATCAAAGAAACCATCCAAACACTAGAACAACTACTCAGACAAAACAACACACCTGAAACACACATACAAGAAATCATTCACTTACCAAACTAATAACTGAACAAAATTACTTTACATACAACAACAAGATATACACACAAACAGAAGGTCTCCCGATGGGTTCCCCCATATCAGGAATACTAGCAGAAATATACATACACAACATAGAACAGAACCACATAATAAACAACAACAAATACACTAACAAAATTATATACTGGCACAGGTATGTAGATGATATATTACTTTTATTCAAAGGCAACACAAGACAAGTTGAAAACTTCCACAAATACATAAACACTATACACCACAAATTAAAATTTACACTGGAAATTGAACAAAACAATAGTATAAATTTTCTAGACCTAACACTTAACAAAACTAACAATACACACACACGTACAAAATATACAGGAAACCAACCACAACTGACATGGTTATACACGACACATCAAACCACACAACACAACATAAACATGCAGCCTTCAACCATATGCTCCATAGACTAACTAAAATACCCTTAAATAAACAAGATTACACCAACGAACTCAACACAATAAAATACATAGCAATCAAAAATGGTTACAACCCTAATTTAATAAACACACTACACAAACGCATCAAAAACAAAAACAACAAAACACAAAATACCATCAACACACAACACAGTAAATACATCACACTCACATACCACAACTCCACACACAAAATCGCCAACACATTCAGAAAACACAAATACAAAATAGCATACAGAACAACCAATAGCATACAGAACAACCAATACCATTACAAAACACATCAATAATACAAACACAGACATAGACACATATAACAAAACAGGTGTTTACAAATTAAATTGTAATGACTGCAATAGTTTCTACATCGGCCAGACAGGAAGATCTTTTTCATCCCATTATTCTGAACACTTAAAAGCTCTAACCAACAACAGTATACACTCCGCATTTGCCACACACATACACACAGAAAACCACAGTTACACCAACATAGACACTAATCTCGAAATTTTACATTACTTACCTAAAGGTCGAAAACTCAACACAACTGAACAATACGAAATATATAAACACCACACAACACAACCAAACAACATACTCAACGATCAATTACAATATAAATCACATACACTTTTTGACACAATTTTACAAAAAACAAACATCAAGTTGAATCCCTGCACCAATCCCCTTCCCCCACACACCACCCTCACTACACCTTCCACACAAAAACCATTACGAAATGATGGCAGTCTGACTAAAAGCTGAAGAAGGCGGATACGTACGCTGAAACGCGTCCGACGAAAAAAGTAAGTTTTCACAAGATAAAGTTCATTTTTAGTAAATTGATAGTGCTGTGAAAGAAGAGATGAACAATCAAGACAACTATAATACCGCAGATAAAGTGTATTTCATCAACAAGTACAGAAACGCCAAACAACAAGTAACAAAAACTTGCTTACACATAGCATTCAATAAAACTTGTCGAAAACACATCATCATAGCGTCATAATGGACAAACACCAATTAAACACTAAAATCGAAAATTTCTTCAATGAAAATAATATAACGGAAATAAATAAAGACCCCACACTAAAATTTTATAAACAGATTAACAAGTTTATAAACAACACAAAACATATAATCAAACCAGAAAGCGCCAAATACCTTAAACAAATAAAACCTAACCCCCCTAAACTAAATGCATTACCAAAAATACATAAACCTAACATTCCCATCAGACCATTAATAAACAACACACAGGCACCCTCCCACAAAATCACAAAACAACTAGACAAAATAATCAGAGAAAACATTAATCTCAGTAACAACACATCTATCAAAAACAACATAGACCTAGTCAGGAAAACTGAACACATCCACATCCCACATAACTCAACTCTGGCATCTTTTGATATAACCAATCTATACACTAATGTCCCCATTAAAGAAACCATCCAAACACTAGAACAACTACTCAGACAAAACATCACACCTGAAACACACATACAAGAAATCATCACACTTACCAAACTAATAACTGAACAAAATTACTTTACATACAACAACAAGATATACACACAAACAGAAGGTCTCCCGATGGGTTCCCCCATATCAGGAATACTAGCAGAAATATACATACACAATATAGAACAGAACCACATAATAAACAACAACAAATACACTAACAAAATTATATACTGGCACAGGTATGTAGATGATATATTACTTATATTCAAAGGCAACATAAGACAAGTTGAAAACTTCCACAAATACATAAACACTATACACCACAAATTAAAATTTACACTGGAAATTGAACAAAACAATAGTATAAATTTTCTAGACCTAACAATTAACAAAACTAACAATACACACACGTACAAAATATACAGGAAACCAACCACAACTGACATGGTTATACACGACACATCAAACCACCCAACACAACATAAACATGCGGCCTTCAACCATATGCTCCATAGACTAACTAAAATACCCTTAAATAAACAAGATTACACCGACGAACTCAACACAATAAAATACATAGCAATCAAAAACGGTTACAACCCTAATTTAATAAACACACTACACAAACGCATCAAAAACAAAAACATCAAAACACAAAATACCATCAACACACAACACAATAAATACATCACACTCACATACCACAACTCCTACACACACAAAATCGCCAACACATTCAGAAAACACAAATACAAAATAGCATACAGAACAACCAATACCATTACAAAACACATCAATAATACAAACACAGACATAGACAAATATAACAAAACAGGTGTTTACAAATTAAATTGTAATGACTGCAATAGTTTCTACATCGGCCAGACAGGAAGATCTTTTTCATCCCGTTATTCTGAACACTTAAAAGCTCTAACCAACAACAATATACACTCCGCATTTGCCACACACATACACACAGAAAACCACAGTTACACCAACATAGACACTATTCTCGAAATTTTACATTACTTACCTAAAGGTCGAAAACTCAACACAACTGAACAATACGAAATATATAAACACCACACAACACAACCAAGCAACATACTCAACGAACAATTACAATATAAATCACATACACTTTTTGACACAATTTTACAAAAAACAAACATCAAGTTGAATCCCTGCACCAATCCTCTTCCCCCACACACCACCCCCACTACACCTTCCACACAAAAACCGTTACAAAATGATGGCAGTCTGACTAAAAGCTGAAGAAGGCGGATACGTACGCCGAAACGCGTCTGATGAAAAAAGTAAGTTTTCACAAGATAAAGTTCATTTTTAGTAAAGTATAAGTTTGTTTTCGATATTACATAAACTATTATAGTTTTTCGTGCCAAAAATATAATTTCAAAGTGTGAAATTATGTCCCACGTCCTTAAAAATATGGAAATAATAGTTTTCATCTTAAAACTTAGATTCAGACCATAGTAAGAGGAGAATAATTTTGTCTAAAAAACAACAAATACTGTACCAATCGTTACCACTTACCACTTTGTTAGGTATATATTCTCAGATTTTACTTTTATTCCTGTTTATAATAGATGGCTGTTGAATTAATGTTTACTAAACTTAGTTTGTCCAAAAGTCCAAATAAAGTTACTAAAACTATTTTTAATAAACACGAATTTACATTTTTAACTTACTTACTATTAAGTTTATATTCAGGTTTTTTGCTTAACATTTAGTTAAAATTAATAATAAAAAGTTTATTTTAACATTTTATTAAAATTAACAATAATGTATTTTTCATTGCACTAGACATTTTATAGTCAAAAGTATTTTTCTCGGTTAGTAGGAAGGGTTAAACTTTGTTAGTACAGGCAAAAAATTTGCAAGTTACAACTTCTCATGGCCATATCTTGAAAACAACTCGTGGATTAAAACCCGGCCAAAACGCATTGTGTTTGTTATTTCGTATAGAATAATTTTGGTCCTATTCATTTTTACTATAAACTCAAACGTTGTTTAGTTATTCGCTAAAAATTACGTTAAAATCCTGTTTTTTGGGGGTAAAAATAGAAAATGTTGATTTGGAATAACTCGAAAACAACGCATTTTTCAAAACAGTTGTGTACTGACTTTTTTGCTTAGAATTTGATTCTCTATTGGATCCTGGGGTTAATTTTTTTTTTATCAATCACCCGTGAAAAAGGGGTGGTTCTCACCCCCAAATAAAAAGCGCACAGTTTAACTTTGTTCTAGAGTGCATATAGAACATACATATCAAATTTCGTGAAATTCCATCGACAGTCAAAATTTTGTTACGTCAAAAGACTACTTAGCTTACTGGACTAGAATTTCTTCGTGCTGATTTTGTTCTCAACTTTGTTTACGATCTGCGTGTATGTTTTGCGCTTGGCTATCGCGCAGCTGATTTTTGAAAAACAGGTAAATGTGCAATTTTGTGCATTAAAACTACAGAATGTGCAATTTTATGCAGTAACCCCCAAAACGTGCAATTTTGTGCAAAATAAAATGTATGTTAAAATGACCTACACGTCCCGATTCGGATAAATAACTTGTCACTGGCCATTTACGAACTAGCAAAAAAAAAGATGCAATTGCACGTGAATCCGGGCTTTAGTTATAGTCTGACATTATATTAATGGTTTATTAATGGATTAAAAAAATAAACCACCTTGTACAGTGATCTGCGTGGAACTGGGCCGATCCTAGGAGGTGGATTTGGTACGTCAAACAAAGTCGGTATGGCATTAGGCTTCAGTTTTTTCCAACAATCTACTCGTGCCTGTTGAGCAAACTGTGAACTTTCAAAATGAACCTAAAAGTGCAAAGGTGTATTACATTTTTAGTCGTTATGATTAACATTCACAAACTTTTAAGGAACAACCATTAAATTTACCTCACACAGACGCATTCCCTTGCTTAGTATAAATTTGTCTCGTCTCATATTTTGAATCCATATTGCACATTGAATAGGGTCTGCCGGAAATTTGAATGTTCTAAAATTAGTTTCTGTTCGATTTTTGCAATTTACAGCACAACAACCAGTCATTATGATTATGAGATGTAGTACAACAATCTGCAAAACATACTACATAACATTAATATCTCTAACACCAGTATTTATAACCTTGTTTTCACTGACAAGATGAGATGATTATTATACATATTCGTGTGTAATACATAAATCAAATTAGTACACTAAGGTTATAACCCTGATATGTAAAAATATTAATATTTACATACATAATTTACATTAAATAATGCAACGCACAGCGTGCTTACATTGCTCCCGCCACATTACATTTAAAAGTCTCGGAGCAAAGATGGCGGGTGCGAATACCTATATTATAGAGCTCTAGTTATACTAATCATGATAGAAAAAATTATGGGAAACTTTACAGAAGGAATTGGCAAAATAACCTAATGAGATCTAATAACAAGATTGACCAGTAAAATACACAAATGGTATAACTTGCAGAACGCCAACGGTACCAACATGTAGTCAGAACCTTTTTGCAGAGACACGACATTGACATCATGCTTATTTCACAACCAGAAGTTACTTTAAAATAACTATACAAACCATCATGAAGGTAAAAAATATGTAACAGAATACCTACAAGCAACAAGCGTCAATATGGAAGACAGAACAGGAACGCTAAGTATTTCTGCTGTCTATTGTCCTCCTGAGTACAGAACACAAAAAACCAATTGTAGGACTACTTTCTAACACTGGATAACAAATTCTTGGGTGATGGCAAGTAACAGTAATGCTGTTACAATCCAATCAAACCTCAACTCGAGACGAACGTATTCGCCAACCAGTACAAACTGAATGCCTGATTTGTTAGATTTCTGTACAACAAAAGAGTTAAACATAAATCAGATTAAAGCTGAATCATTCTTGGACCTGTTTTGATATTATAGTCCTGTAATAGTGGCCATATACTCTCAAATACTACGAAGGCAAAAACAACCTAGTCTTTTCAGGAAGAAAATGAACTGAGTTAATTTATACGTCATCTTCTAACTTATAACATCAACTTGTATCACGAAAATCTGAACTAGAGATAGAACACGTAGTCTAAAGTCTTACAAAGTCTATACAAACCCCCGCATGGCTGGCCACATCTGATACCTATACTACCCAAATAGACGAACCATGACCTATAATAGTCAAAGAGAAAATATCTCAGAAACGTTAAGATCAGAAGGCAGTGGCAAGCAAGCAAAATAGCTGATGATAAAAGGATATTGAACAAAATCAGAAGGAAACTGAAGGACTTACTTTCCTAACTGATAAACCCAAGGGCTTCAAGAATATCTGCGAAACCTCTCAACGACAAACCACCTTTAATGGCCGCAACAAACAATACCACTGCTGAAGAATACTAGCGGTAAGTGGACCAGGTAAAGAAAAAGCCGTAGCTTTCTCCAATCATCCATCTTTTTCCCTCCCAAGATAGTGAACATGATACTGAAGTATTCAAGTACGTAAACATTCCTTTCCAGCTATCATTACCAATCTCGTTAAAGAAGTATAAACAGTCATAGTGAAAGACTGTCAAGCCCTAAGACAGTTCACAGCTTCGATCTATTTACTGGCATAGTGCTACAAGAAACATACAAAAAGTGCCAGATTAGAACAATGTTTATCTGCAATGCAATATATAAATCTGACTTTATCCTTAGTAATGGAAAGTCGCGCAAATAGTAATTTTACTGAAGTAAGGACAACCAGTTCACAAAATAAGTTCATATAGACCTATTAGCCCCTTACCGGCACAGTCTAAGGTATTCGAAAAGCTTAAGACTTATTCTTACTCAAAACATTTCAATCATTAATAAATTGTCAAAAGATTACCACCGATCACCAGTTTGGATTTCGCAAAAAAAGCTGGCATTTGGTGACAGCAACGTGCCAAATAGTCAACAAAATTCAAAGTGACTTCGAAGAGAGAAGATACTGCATTTCTGGATATAAGTCGGACCTTTGATAAGGTTTGGCATACGGGCTTACTACATAAAGTGAAGAAACGTATTATACCATTCTAAAAGCGTACTTTCAAGAAGTATGTTTTTTGTTATACACCAAAATGAGCATAAATCTTCATACAATAAATTAATGGGTGTCCGCATATATTAAGGCCAATAGTCTGTTCGCTATTATGCTTCAGACATACCAGCCTCTCAGATCATTTATGACAGTGACATTTATAGATAACTCAGCTGTCCTGACCTCACATACAGATGGTGCTACTACTTTGGAAAACTTAATCAACAACATAAACGAAATGCAAAACTTGTTACAGATATGACGGATAAAGGCAAATGAATCTAAATCGACCTATATCACATTTGAGATAAGACAACTGTCAATTGCGATACGCGGAAGATGTTAAATATACCGGCATGCATGTGGACAGAAGTCTTACGTGGAGAAAACACGTAGTCACAAAACATACCTTTGGACATACGTACTATTGCTCGGACAGAGGTCACAGATGTCCCTGGAGAATAAACTCCTCCCCTATAAGACCACTTTGAAACCAAATGGCATAGAGCTATGTGGTTCAGCAAGTAACTGAAACAGAGAGATCCTGCAGCGTTGCCGGATCGAAGGTGTCGTCTGTTATCCGAAAACAATTTTTAAAAATCATCTGAACATGTTACTCAGGATAGTGTTCAGTGTCCCGTGGTACGTGCCAAATCACGTTATACAGAAGGGCTTCAATATGTACGAGAAACATTACTACAGAATGGTACAGCGCAGCTGTTAGGTACAAACAGCCTGCACCAACGTGCTGCGATGACGCAGGACTCACCAAACGATTAAACGTCTCAGGCAAATGGCCATATCAGTCAGAGTTTATTGACTTTGTTTTAGATTAGAATAAGGGAGGAGTGTTCGGTGGAGTACCTTCCACTTAACATTCATTTTCTTTGCTTTAGTTCGTAAGATTTGCTTAACTTCTTGGATTTTGTTGTCCATGACGTGTCCGTTGATTAACTAATTATAAGTATAATACTACTGACTCGGAACACTTAAGTTTTTCGTTGGTAAAAATGTAAAATTTTTACCTTATAGCCTGAACCAGATTTAGCTTATTGCAAGCTGCGTCGGAGGCTGCCACTAGGAGCGCTGTCCGTTTTGTTCTTGGTGACGGCGCCGTCGTTTAAAAGATCGATGTTGTGTGTGTGCAGTGTGATATGTTCGAATAGTACATGGGATTTGAATTGTGTCTGTTAGTTTAGGATGTCATTTTTATGTGTTTGCATATTTCTAGTTGTTCAAGAGTGTCTAGTTTTTGGCCTTTTGTGTGTATGTGTAGAATATCCACGTTATTATTTATGTTTGTGTGGTTTGCTCCAATGAGATGGTTTGCAAAGGTGGATCCGGTGGTGGAGTGTAGTGCCTTTGTGTGTTCAATGTATCTCTGTTTGAAGCAACGTCCTGTCTGGCCATCATAGGCCACCGAATCCACCTTTGCAAACCACCTCATTGAAGCAAACCACACATACACAAACATAAAAGGCAACATGGATATTCTATACGTAGGCCTACACACAAAAGGCCGAAAACTAGAATATACAAACACATAAAAACGACATCCTAAACGAACAGACACAATTAAAATCACAGACATTATTTGAACATATCAGACCCCATGTAAACAACATCGAACTTTCAAAAGACGGCGCCACCAAAAACAAGACGGACAGCGCTTCTAGTGGCAGCCTCTGACGAAGCTGGCAATAAGTGAAAAGTGAGTTTAGCTGTTAATGTGGAAGCTAGCTAACATCGATAATATTCCAATAATTTCTAGTTACTATAGATCATAGTTCATCCTCCTAGTGTAGTCAGACTAGGTCACCCTGTCAGATGGGTGACTCAAGGACAATGTGTTTCAAGACTAGGGAACATCGGTTTTGTTAATAGGTTTTGGTTTGGCCAATCAGTGTGACTGATGCTAAGTTATTTTTTTATTAACGGCAATTTAATAAACTTGGAGATGTTTTATTATTACTGTCAACTGTGAATAGTGAGGAATGTATTACTATCATGTGTTAAGCTTTGCAACCCAACAAGGAATGCGGTGACGTTTGCCATTCCACTGCATGTATTACTACACATTTAAAATACGTTTAACACTGTCTCTCGCACGGTATTTCTAATTGCATATAGCTTACTGAACAATGTTTACAGAACCAGTAACACCGCACCAACACAAGCACGCGTTATCACTCAGTAGACCCCCCGCTCTTCAGGCGTCTCGGTAGCACAGCTTGTACTAGTGCAATACCTGTATTGAGAACATTGCCTATTTTATTTTATATACAGTTGGAAATGTTTTTTGGGAACACAGACAAGCTTGGAAAACCTGTGGTTGGAATAGCAATTAGGTGAATACCAATTAACTCAGAATAGACGATAGGTTGATTTATAAAATAACAAAGTAAACTATTACCTGACCGAGTCAACAAAACATGCAGGAAAAATGTGAACTAACTGAGTTCAGAGACAAATGCGCAAGCGCGTCTCACCCAACCAAGCAGTTTACAGTCATACTCAAAAGTTTGTCATTTGACTGTATGTACTCCCAGCGGTGAATATCGTGAGGTCTAATATTTGCGCGTGTTCGTGTTACAGAGTTTGTCATTTGTATTTATATTTACTAATTGTGAGTATCATTGATCTGCGGTATAATTAATATTTGTGTGTGTGTTCGTGTTACAGAGTTTGTCATTTGAATTTATATTTACTAACTGAGAGTATCGTAGCATTGATCTGCGGTATAATTAATATTTGTGCGTGTTCGTGTTACAGAGTTTTTTCATTTGAATTTATATTTACTAATTGTGAGTATCATTGATCTGCGGTATAATTAATATTTGTGTGTGTGTTCGTGTTACAGAGTTTGTCATTTGAATTTATATTTACTAACTGAGAGTATCGTAGCATTGATCTGCAGTATAATTAATATTTGTGCGTGTTCGTGTTACAGAGTTTTTTGATTTGAATTTATATTTACTAATTGTGAGTATTGTGAGTGTAATTTTTATACTGTACTTTTTATACAGCTTAATTTCCAGACTTTAACACCACACTTTTAAAATTCATTAACTGTAGAATTGAAAGATGACAAGTAACAAACAAAGGCCTACAAATTCGCAGTCAAGGACGCCAAATAGTTGGACGAGTTATTGAATTTTTTGATGAAGAAAAAAAGTGGTTGTTATGTAGTACTATGTACTATGTATAGTATTACTGTATGTACTATGTACTGTATTATATGTATGTACTATGTGTAGTGGTTGTTATAAGTACCCAATAAATAACGCGACAAAGCGAGCAGCAGCTGCAACAGGAAAGTTAGAAACCACCATTTGTAAGATACGGAAAGAGATAAAAGTGTCAAAATCTACTGGTAGAAAACTGAACACTCCTGGAAAGACACGTCAGCAGAGTACAAGAAAAATTGTTTTAGATGATTTTGATTTATGTGCAGTCCGCCGTACGATACAGAATTTTTATTCTATTAAAAAGCAGGTTCCTACGTTACAATCGGTTCTTTCTGAATTAAAAAGTGACATACATTTTGAAGGAGGCAAGGAAACTTTACGCAGAATTATACATAAGCTTGGATTCCGATTTAAAAAATGTAAAAATAAAAGAAGTATATTGATGGAGAGAAACGAAACAGTTGCATGGCGAGCAAGATACCTACGAAAGATTAGGAGGAATGACACCTGTGACAATAAGCGACCTGTTATTTTTCTCGACGAGACATTCATCCATCCCACTTACACAGTAACAAGTGTTGGCAGGATCCTACAACTAGTGGAGTTTTAAAAAATAATAGTACTGGACAGCGCTGGATCATTGTTCATGCAGGTTGGGAGAAAGGTTTCATTCCTGAAGCCTTTCTTATGTTCAAGTCTCAAACTACAAGTGAAGACTACCACCACGAGATGAACTTCGAAAATTTTTCCCGGTGGGTTAAGGACAAAACTGTTGCCAAACCTTCCAGAAAAGTCTTTAGTTGTTATGGACAATGCACCATACCACAGTGTACAAGAAAACAAACCGCCGACTACAGCTTCTCGAAAAGCGGAAATCCAGGAATGGCTAAGAAAAATGGGAGTCAGTTTTTCAGAAGATATGACGAAAAGTGAATTATTGGAAATAGTTCATTTTCGAAAGCCTTCACCAACGTATAAAGTAGATACGATTTTTAAAGAAAAAGGGCACGAAGTGATAAGATTACCTCCATACCACTGTAACCTGAATGCCATTGAGTACGTATGGAACATAGTTAAGGGACAAGTAGCAAAATTCAACGTCGATCAGAAAGCAGGTGAAATTAAAAACCTCACCGAAAATGTTATTGCTTCTATTTCCTTCAAAAATCTAAGTACTTTACTCAATAAAAATAAAACAAAAAAGCAAACCAAAAATGGTTTAACTTTTAATCAGTTAATTTTGTTTTAACACTTTTAATCAGTTAATTTTGTTTTAACTTTAATCAGTTAGTTTTTGTAACTATTAACCGTAACTTTAACTTAGTTAGTTTGTTTGGACAGTAACTTTAACTTTGATCAGTTAACAATTGTTATGATCTTTCCCAAGTCTGTTTATAACGTGATATCGTGTTTATAACGTGGTACACACAATATCACGTTAGAAACTTGCTAATTGAATAGAAATTAAATTCACTTGTTCCACATAATTTCACTCGTTTATAGAACTATTATTTGTAATAGCAAAACCTTTCTCTACCAGCTAATGATTCATGTTGTAATTCGAAAAAATCATGAGCAAAAGTAACATAAATTTATACATGTATGAAGAGTACAAAAAAAATTAAACATTGAATAGCCTTATTGACATATTAAGCTCCAAACTGAAGTAACAATAATCCATTTATGTTGATCAACAACAGAGACACAACTAGTTATGGTTTACAGGTCAATACCTAATTGAAATTGTGGAGTTTATTGCTCATATTGTTTATGTTTATGGTCAAAGTAATTTAATAATTTTTGAAACGGTGTAGAATAACAATTTTGACACCATATGCGTACAGTTTAAGTATTATAATGCTCTAACTTTAATTTTTGCACGAGTAAATTATCTAGTCGCGTATGAGTAGTTTTACTTTGACTGTACAAACGTCAAGCAGCGTAGGGGAACGTACTGAACCCCCACGCAACTGGCAGTGGCAGTGCTGCTACGCTTCCCCTCTCCAGATTCTATGTTAACGGAGCCATGTAGTAGAGGTATTCCTCCCCCTCCCTCCCCAGCCATATCACACCACAGCCAGAGTATATCAGTGTGCATTTAACACATGCAGTAGCAAGCTGCACAGTATAGAAAGATGATTTGGTTAAATACTATGGTACAGTGAAATGGTACAAGATTTACTTTGGAGAAACCAACGACTTGACCAGCATTCACTGAGTGATATCTGACAATGAAGTTGGCTAACTCTTGGCTTGTGTTTATTTCCATAGAGATAACAGGATGTTTGGCTGTTGACATTATCATGTTTAAGTCACACACCTGTGTTAAGTTGTGCACATATGAGCCAATTAATTCTGCATCGAGTGTGTGTGCGTGTGCGTGCGTGTGCGCGTGCATGTGAGCAAAAAACGTGAGGATGGACGCACACACAGCTATTAAACATGCCAATAATCACTATTGTGACTGAAAAGATATCATGTGCTAGACTTCATTATCATTGCTATAGATACCGTAAACAGTGATACTGGCATATTGGCAATACTGGGTGCATTTGATACAAAACAATAAACCAACTAACTCGTGGGCTGTCTGTATCCTTTTGTTCAATTAAGTGAATAGGAACTGTAAATTTTCATCACTTTAGAATGTCTGTTAATAACAAAGTATATTGAATCATCTTCCTAGTTTTAGTTTTAATTTATTTTTTTTAAATGCCAGATTTATATGTGTAAAACATGTATTGATCTCTACACATTGCTAAACACACACACACACACACACACGCGCGCGCGCGCGCGCACACTCATACACACAAACTTTAGCGTACTAACACAAATAACAGTGGCTTGTGGCGCTGTACAAAACAAGAGTACAAAACAAGTACTGACAATAGTTTGCGCTAAATGTCAACACTGACATGCAGTGGAGGCAAAGTTCTATTGGTTATTGAAATTACATTTGAACAGCTCTAGTAGGGACAGATTATAAAGAAACTTGGTATGTAGTCTATTCTTGTAAAGGAACTCATTGCATAGTGCAAGTCAAATAACTTTGTTACCATAACTGTTTGATTTGTACGAGGTCTGACATTTAAGTTCGCAAACTCGCCACCTGACAAGAAGCTGTCAGACGGACAACACTGAAGGCTGCACTATACTATTTCTGTTCTTAGTTTAATCCTGATGTAAACAAACAGGCATGACACATCTGAAACGCTATTTGCTGCTTGAATTAGAGTTGTGTCACTCTGACAAGAGTACAGACAGGGTACGTATAATATTGATACTGTATAAACATATGTAAATTGTAATAATTTGTCCTGACCAAAGAATTATTTGAGCGACTGTGTCAGACGGACAGTTAAATATTTTATGATATCAGTTAATGGCTTTTTTATTAACCGTTTAAAAATCGCAACAAAACAAAAAGGTAAAGTTTATTTAAGACGAAAATAGAAGCTGTGGTGTACTGTACATTACCAGTGTACTGTATATTATCGGTTGCTAACAAACCCTTCCATATCTGTGTTGGAACTTGTACCATCACTTGAGTCAGCGGTATTATTGAAAAGGCTGTCCACATGACATCAGAAATGTAGGCCAGTTGCCATAGCTTATCTTCCTCCTTGATTATATGGTCGATACATTAACGCCACTTGTCCGTGGTTGTTTCATTTACTCCCTTCACTAGCAATTGTTTTGCATCAGGCAGCTTATATATGTTGTATTATGACAGACAAACATATCTTTTTAACTGACTCTACATTTAATTCAGTAGGATTCACAATACAATGATAAGGAGAAAGTCTTAAATCAACGTGCCCTGATTTAAGTGGTGCCCGATTTTAGTCTCACATGCCTATATACACATTCTGCACATGGGCATAATACATTACCGTGTGAACAGTGTCAACGCCCCTGACCAGTAACATTTCAGATTTGCCTCGTGTGTATGAAATTTTACATCAGGATTAAACTAAGAACGGAAATAGTATATACAAGCAGCTGTGTAAAATTTCATAACCTTTTGGTGTTTCTGTGCTGAGTGGCGTGCATTGTTGTGTGTGCACTGTTGTGAAAATGTCTGAGCTGGCATTAGAGCAACAAACAAACATCAAATTTCTGGTAAAACTGGGCAAGAGTGGGAGTGAAATACGGGAAATTTTAGTGCAGGTGTATGGCACAATGTCATGAAGGAAAACAGCAATGTACAAATGGATTAAATGGTTTTCTGAGGAGAGGGAAAAAGTGACTGACGAAGAAAGGGTAGGGTGGCCAGTAACGTGGGAGCCGAACGGACGAAAACATTGCCAAAATTCATAAAATTGTGCGTGCTACTCGGTGACTGACCATGAGATCCAAACAGACCAAGTGAACATTGATAGGAAAGCTGTGTGGAAAGTTTTAACTGAAGACCTTGGTATGTGCAAGTTGTGTGCCAAAATCACCTACAGTGAGTTTTAATGTTGCTGTAGTTGCTTATCATTTATGTATTACATTGTGTCTCACTAAGAACAAGAGGCAGTCCTTTCCACTATTTAGAAACTGTGTCATCAGTATTAGTGATGTTGTTAATGAAACTATCAGTGAAGTCTATAATGCAATCAAGTCTTAACCAAGCATGAGGGGCCCAAAAGCCCTGTGTGACCGCAGCTGTCATACACCTCTTAAGGACGTTTGTGCATGTATACAAATGATGTTAAATATATAGCTACTTACTTATTTCTGGTTGAAAACAACTTTATCAGCTTATTTTGAATAATCTTTTTTTTTTTGTTAAAATAATATCCTTTAAGATGTGACATACATTATAAAATGCTATTTTATTTGTAAATAAATTAATACTATTATGTGTAGCCTATTCATCGAACTGATAATTGTATTTTCTCCTGATTCATGATCATATCAATTTAAAACTTACTGTGACATTGACCATATACAGAATATTTATATATTTTCACATTTTCGAATTACTATTTATATTATGTGAAATTCTGAAAATACCTACCGTATGTATTATACAAACATATTTTGGACATATAACATGCTAAAGAACATTCAAAGTTGTTTAAAGTGAATCCATATTTAGGTTTCTAGGCATTATCCAACTTATAAAATGATGTATTTGTACGTTTCATAATTTTGTTAGTTTGGAGGATTTAACTTTGTGGAGAATTTAGGAGATTATTATTTGACGTAAATGTGACAAAACTATATCAAATTTGAAAAAATTGTGGTTCCATAAACTGAGGACCATATTGCCTTCAATTTTGGCAATGTTATTCTGCATACGTAGGTAACTCAAGTAGAACAGGAAACTTGTTGTTTCTAGTTTTTATTATAACATTAATTCTGTTAAAATAAAAAACTTCATAAGATATTCCATAGCACTTCGGTGGTTGTTATAAGTATTTATTTTTGTTGTTCTTACAGCAAAACTATTTTATCAAATCTTATATTTGCATAAAAACACTACATATAAATATAATGTCAATTCAAATATAATTTTCACAAGGTTTCATGAACTATATTTGAATGTTAGCAGTAACTAATAGCATTTGTTATATATTTATGTGTATGCATAACATGTAGTACATCTGTTCTCTCAGTCTACCGTTGAAAGATGTGTCTAGTATATATAATATAGTGTGTGTGTAGTTATGATACACATTTTTTATGTACATATTTTCTTACAAACAACTGAGTAAAGTGGACTGATACCATTAGAACCATACTTAATTCTTTGAACTTCTGGAAAAATCTCATTTAAGCCAGCTGTGTGCTTAGTAAAAAATTAATAACTTAAAAATTGTCCTATAACAAGAATTTATGTTATCTGTTTTTAATTTATGACATTTTGGGGTAAAGGAATTTTCAAAGCAAAATTTTTGAAGTATTCTAGACAGATTACAAAATTTTAATAATTATGATATAACCTTTTTGTAGTACGTTATAGTGAGTGGCATTATTATTAAATAACTCAATAAGTTATAATCATAATAATAATATTTTTAATTTAGACACATTGTATTAAATTTATATAACATTATAGCCACATATAATTACATCTAAAATGTATTGAACAAGGCAACAAATCAATTTATTGCATGTCCTTGGGAAAACACTATGATGTACAGAAACACAGAAATTGATATCTTGCTCACTATTAGAGTAATCAGGAAATTGCAAGACATTCAAAACTGCAAAAAAATATTTTATATTCCTCAATTTCGTTGTCCATGTTATAAAGTATTAATAATATGTATTGCAGTTGTGATTATGGAACACTAATTTTTAGATAAAAATTTTGCTAATATTGTATTGTTTTTAGGTTGTATTTTGCTAAATATATGATGTTTATTGTGTGTGTGTGTGTGTGTGTGTGTATGTGTGTGTGTGTGCGCACGCACACGTCCTTGATGTGTTCAAAGTCATTATCAACACCACACATCAAACACACAACAAAGATCCTATAACCATTTCAAACAATGGCAAAGTGGCACTACTTTCAGCACTGGAACTGATAGCGCCCCTAGTGGTCTCCTCTGGGTAAGCTCACAATAGGATAAAAATTTAAACAAAACAGTTACTATAAGTTGGTGTTCTGTAGTCAGAAAAAGTGCAATACATATTTAAATTTCCTACCTCAAAGAGAATTACACTATCACTGGGAATAATGTTTATCTTAGTGTTAACTGGGCACAAAGCAGCCGTCCAGTACATTGTTAACTTACTCCATTCAATAGTAGTTATTGTTTTATTAATTGTTTACAGAAGAAAGCAGCTGCAGCTGGAGGTGGTGGTAAACCAGCTGGTGGCGGAGACAAACCTAAAGGAGGTGCTGCAGGAGGTGAGAAAACTGGTGGTGGAAAGAAAGGTAGTGTATACAAAGCATTATTTCCAGTTATAAGAATGGCATTTTATTTTTGTCTTTTAATGTGTGTCTAACCTATAAAAAATTACATCTTTTGGCATAAAAGACACTAAGTATAGGCATATAAATAATTAATATTGACATAGTAGAGTACCAGTACTCCATAAGTAAAAACTAGCATGTTAAGCTGAATATTATATTAACACAGCAGACAGGGCCGGCGAGAGCGATCACGGGCCCCGGGGCTAAACATTTTTGGGCCCCCCCAAAGAAAAACTTAACCAAAATCATTACTGTTGGATTGTTAATGGTTTAGGATTTATTAATTGACCCTACAATTCGTTATTCTTAACTTTAATCATAAATAAATGGGTTTTACACTGTTAATAAATGGCCAGAACAAGATATGTGAAGAGAGACATATAATATATTTATAGAAATACATAATAAATGGTATGTTAGCAAGTGAATAAATGTATTGTGTAAAGTTTTACAGCTATATTTACACTATCTTTTTATCAGTCTGTCATTACAGCAATATCCCCTTTCTTGCCTTTTGCAAGGCAAATTCGTCAATAATATTGCCCAAATTGGTTTGTTTCACAAGCTCTGTCTCCACTGCCAGCACACCCAAACCTGATAATCTGTCTTGGCACATTGTGGAGCGTAAAACATTTTTCACTCTATATAATACAGAGAAAGAGCGCTCCGCACTTGAAACTGTAGTGCGGATAGTTGCAAATATTCGAAGAGCCACAGTAAGATTGGGGAATATAGTTTCCAGATTCAAAGATTTTATTTTATTCAAGAAATCTAATGGCGAAAGTGTTTTCTCACTGAAGTTGGCTGAATATACCAATTTTAAACTGTGCAGTTCATCATAAAGCTCTTTTGTAAGTCCTTTGGGTATCGCTGTACTAGTGCAGTGGCTTTTATTTGCATCTGGTCGACTGTAATGTCTTTGCAAGACCATAGTACTGAAAAATTGTCACACAAAGAGTGCACTGACTTGAAACGAACTGTCATATCTCCTATGACACTGTCCAAGATAACGTTAAATACTTCACGCTTGAAAAACTGTTTTTGGATCACAAAAAATTTTACCGTCATTATAGGCTTAGTTATTTCTTTTAACAAAGGGCAAAGGCCGTTATGCACCGGGCCCGCTTCGGGGCCCCGGGGCTCTGGCCCCCCTGCCCCCCTCGCCAGCCCTGACAGCAGAAGAAACTGCAAAATTAAAACTAAATGTCTGCCCAAAATTTTATACATTATGGGTGATTACTGTTTTCTGTTTATTCATTGATAGACCACACATGCACACCATATGTACACACACACACACACACACACACACACACACACACACACACACACACACACACACACACACACACAGTCGTTCAAATAACTACTTTTTAATATTTTTAAAGTTATAAATTAGGAACTGTAGTTAGTTCTCACACAATTTCAAAACACTGTCATAGTGCTTCCATTTGTTATAGCACATGGAGTTAATAGATTGGAAATTGTTTGAGGGAGACTAAATTAGTATGGTATTCTTTAACATATTAATATGATATTAACAAATTAATATCAATAAAATGTTTGATTTTTGATGTTGTTGACCAAAAACAACTTTGTGTATAAGCCAGTTCCTGCTTCTATATTATAAGAAAGTTGGAAAATGTGAGAAAAGTTTATTAAAATCTATAAATGTATGATGTTGCTCAGTACACAAAATGTCTTAAAATTATGAAGTCAGGTTGTAACTCCACCACCACTCATAGTTGTATTATGAGATTTTGATGTATGTGGTAAATACATCAGCCAATAGTGACTAATTTTAAATTAGCTATTTTAAACAATTATTTACAGAATGAATTTGTAAAGAGGACTATGAAAGATCAAATATATATAATAGTAACAAAATTGGTCTGCACTGGAAAAAATCAATAAGCAGCGGTGCCTGGGGTTATCAAATCCCACATCATAATTTTGACCATGCGCTATACAATAAACTAAAATTTAAAAAAATTATAAAATAAATAAATTTTTAATTACAGTACATAAAAATCTTTAGCATTTATACAAGTGAGAAAAATAGCAGGACATAATTTATTGAGTGGTATGGTACTTTATGGTGACAAAGAATATCGAAAACAAACTAAAATGAATCTGTGTGTGTGTGTGTGTGTGTGTGTGTGTGTGTGTGTGTGTGTGTGTGTGTGTGTGTGTGTGTGTGTGTGTGTGTGTGTGTGTGTGTGTGTGTGTGTGTGTGTGTGTGTGTGTGTGTGTGTGTGTGTGTGTGTGTGTGTGAGATACAAAGACAATCCACATTTCATTCATGATGAAACCTTCTGTTGGAAGGAATAGAAATTTTTCTAATGGTTTCTTACTGCCTAATATGATATCAGATTTACAATCAATGGGCAAAACAGTAGTTTAGAGCTTTGAGCACTTTTACAGAAAACTGATGAACTATTAATACTTGTAGAAAACAATGAAAAACAATTCTGCTGTCATATGCCAAAAACTAATTTATCCAAATTAGAAGTAACTGTATTATTATTGCCTGTTCAGATAAGCAAAACTTCTGTTTAAATAATAATACACATAAAACTATTAAATAATAATACACATAAAACTTTAACTGATTATTTAATTGCCTCTGTCTATGGTGGTGAGTATAGAGGTCCCTTGGCACTAAGCTCCCATTGATCATCTATCGAGGTTTCTGTACTCAAGCATCATGAAGCTTGACTTTGTGATCATTATAGTTTCTTGTGATATTCATAATTCAAAAGCAGCATGGTGTTGATTAATTAATAATGATATTTTCATATAGCTTTCAAATTATCCATTTCTCAGTATTTTGTGTAATATGTCTGTCCTTCTTAATAGTATTGCCAATTGTATAACAGAAATTGTAGTGGTTAATTTAAATTTATTTATTATTGAACAAATTTAAATGATAGTATTTACTTTACTGAGTAAGGTGATTGATTTTGGTGAAAGAGAACTTACTGTAGAAGAAAGTACATAGTAGAGTACCAATTACCACCAGGTCATAAGTGTCAGTTGGTTAACTTTTAGGCACGATAGAAATCTTTTGTGGAATTAATTTTGCATTTATGAATAAAACCTGGACAACAAAAACTTTGCATAAAGGTTTTGAAATTATTGGATCCAGAAATAGTAACTTCAAGTACATTTATTAATTTTACAAGTTACTTGGCTTGGTAAAGTTTCTGAAGATGTAGTACTTTTATATTAAAGAAATGAAGTAAATTATTTTAAAAAAGATAGAGAAGAAAAGCTAATTCTTTGTACCCACCTTCACGTAATAAATGTACGTATATGGTTGTTTTGAAAACAAGAGCTGCTAATCAAAGTACTGAATTTTAAACTCGGCAAGAACAAAAAATATTCAGGTTGATGGATTGATTTATGAATTACAGCTTAAAAATATGTAACAAGTGACCACTAACAAGGTACATTATTGTTGAAAACATTGATAAAATGGTACTCAAAATGTAGGGTCTAGACCATTGCAGGACATAAACCATAAGGTACAGCAGAGCAATTGGTTTTTTATGGTTACAGTTCAAATCACAGTATTCAGTAGAATATTTTATACAGATTTTACACATACGGGTTTTACACAGGGAAAAGTGTCACTGTATGCTATCTATTGAACTATTGTGTGTGAAGGGATTCGTTGAAAACATATTGCTTCACTGACTTACAATTAAGGTTGATGGTTGGTAATTGAAAAATATTTGAGTTGTGTAAGAAAGTACATCACCAAAAATAATACATTTCACATGGCTGACTGATCAGGAATCTTAAAATCATAGGCTCTAAGGTGTCTTAGTCTGCAGCTGACTATATCAGTAAGCAAAATAAAACTCTCAACTTTTATGGACTAGTGACTGTCTGAGCAAAATTAATAATAACTACCCTACTGATCAAATTAATGTCGTTACTACCTTGGTTATAGGATTTCTTAAATCCACTATGACAAAATAAACTTGTCAAATATGAGGAATAATTTAAAGAACATTCTAAACATTTGCAGTGGGACACACAATTAAAATTCTACAAGATTAAAGTAATTCCCACTGCAGTGAATGATGCTAAATGTTAGACCTTAACAACTGGACAATAAAAAACTGAAACATCAGAAATGAATTTTTTTAGACTTCACATTACAGGACAGAGGAAAGGACAAGAATTTAAAAGGAATTAACTGCCTTCTATTTAAGTGAGAGGGCATTCAAATATAGATTCCAGTGGTACCAACATTTGGATGACAACAGATTTTCCAAACAAGCCTTCATATACACACAACTTGGGAAAAGAAGTGTTGGATAACCTGGAGGTAGTAGTCAGTTCAAATGTTAATTTGGATCAGCAGATTGTTCTTTGTTGTTCTTTATTGATGCTAAAGCAGTTTAATTTTTTTTCCAATGTCTGGTACAAGTTGACCATTTAGTAGAAGGAAATGATTTTAAATCTTTTCCTTTATCTAGCTAAAGCAGATAAAAATATGTTCCGTCTGTTAGTTGATGGAGAAAAAATTTATTTAAAGTTTAGATAACATCAAACACTGAAGTTTGGGTCAATGTTAGAAAGAACACTGAAGTTTATAAATTACATTCGGCAGTTACTATTACAACTGCCTTTAATGAATGTGATAAGCTTGGTATAAATTTGACATTGTCTAGTGATAGTATCCCTTCCGATTTATAGAATTCTTTTGAGTCAGGCATCCATAGGCTAGTAGATGATCTAATCTTTTCCAAAAATTTTTATTAATGAAACGTATTTGTGTCTACATTTTTTATAGTGGTATTATGTTAGTTAAGAATATGCTTACTATTACAAGCAGAATATAGGGCTGACTCTAAGGCAAGACCCCCTGGTATCTGCCGTGTCTGCCTGTAGGGAAATATGATGGCACTAACCATTATAACATAGTTATGTTTCAAGTATTGAAGTTGCATATATTTTGCAGATATATATATATATATATATATTTATTCAAACTTCACTAATAGAAGGTATTATAAATGTACATAAATATTTAAAAACTGTTTTCAGAAAGTACAGTTACCATTATTCTGGGACCAGATCTCTACTACTAGTAAGTATTGAGTGTTTTCATATAGGAGTACAAACAAATAATAATCTGTTTGTTTTGTTTTAGGTGGCAAGAAGTGATACAGTGAAGGAGTGAAGTGAGATGATGTGACATTATGTGTGTGGTACCAGCCTCATCTGACTGTACTTTTTGTTAAATATATGTGTACAAAGTGTCAATATTTAAATGAAGAGTTTATATAAATTCTTATGCGATTTTATAGTAAGTTAAGTTATTGTACAATAACTGGATAGCAGTTTTTAATTTACTTTTTTTTTGTCAGTACTAAGAACTTTCAGTTAAAATTACAAGCAAAATCTGTTAAAAACCTATACAATATTGTTTTCATTTTTAATCTGTGAAGACTGAGAAGCTGTACTTTGAACAGAAAAATGTAGTTTTTCAAAAATAATTTATCCAATAATGAAAAAACAATTTTTACAAAAGACTTTTTCTAATTTTTTATTTAAATAAACATGTTTGTTAATAAAATCTACATGACAAAGTAGAACAGCCCAATTAATAATACCATTTTTCCTGCATAACAATTCTTCATTAAAATTACTAGGGTAATTTTATGCATTAAGGAATTTTCATTGGTTGTAATTATTTTGTAGAAATTTAAACATACTAGTTTGACATTACATTTTTCCATCTAAAACATTTAAAATATGTTGTAACAACTTCATATGTACAAAAACCACTAATCACAAATACGATAAGTGAAAGGAAAAAACAGTTTTATGTCACGATCTTTCTAATACTGCTGTTTCAATAAAAAATTATGTATTTGTATTGAATTTATATCTGTGTTTGGTGATACTTTAATAAAGCAACAATTGATTTAGTTAATTAACTGTTGTTAAACACTGACTATTGTTAATAGAGTTTTGGTATATTAAAAATATATGTTTTCTTTATATGTCTGAACAATTTATTAGTGCCACACATTCTTCCTTTCTGTTGAGACTTTCAAGGTCTTAGAATAGTCATTAAGTCATGAGTACATTGAGGAGTAGGACACTCAATAACTGTAAGGTCTAGAGCCAGTCTACTGCCGTCCTAACTGTAGTTTTATTTTGACTATGGCAGAACAACAGTAACAGTTCAGTTGTTAGCAAACAGTTTTATAGCGATTAGTATGTGTCAAGTGTCATCAAAGTGCTAACATATTGTAATTAAACAAAATTGTGTTAAAAATATTTATGTTCAGTAAATAAATAACAGTAAGCATATCCAGTGACTATTATTATTTGTTGTGTGCATACGAATTGTTCTGTTCACTGTTGTGATTTTTGATACAAGTGTACATAAAACTAGTGACTGTTTATTCTCTGGTATTTGTAGTGTTTCTTGTCTTTGTGAAGAATATTTAATACTGTAAATACGATAAATATAGTTGTACGATAATAATGTCTAATAATTTTTAAAATAAAATTGTGAATTTCCATATGTTTTGAAACACAGCAAAATTTTGAGTAATGTGCTTTGAGAACTCTGTATAATTTGTACCAATGGCACAAATCAGGAAGATTCATTGTAAAAGGATTGGATATTCATATCTTATGATAGCTGAAATGTGTTGTATAAATATATTTCCATGGTAAACATTAATTTAATATTGTTAATGACTTCCTTTTTGTTGTAAAACAAAAATGCTTTTAAAATATATTCAAACCAAACATTTTAAGAAAAACAAATGATTAGAGGTACCCAGGGATGGATCCAAAGATCCCAAACAAACAAACTGTGATCAAGGTACATAAAAACGTGATGCCATCAGTTTTATATGAGAGACTTTCCTTCAAGATAACAATTTTCTAGGTTTACAACCTAATTGTTGAGGAAACTTCTTGGCTCCTACATAAACCTATTTATTTGCTCCATAGATGTGTTGAAATATTTCACAGTAGTATCACCTTCTGCCAGTGATCAACCAGTCTAATAAATATTAAGTTCAGTAATGGTGTTAAGCAATGGTTCAGTAGTGAAGGTATAGTAAGTATTGGTGTTAAGGTTACATTTATTTTACACGTGGATAGAGGTATAGACAAATTAAGACACACTTTTTTACCAAAGTCTTATGTATGACATGATTTATATTTTGATAGCCTATTATGTTTAAAATTTTACTATGTACAGTAGCATGCAAATTAATCCGAACACAGATGTTTTCCATAAAAAGCTACTTTATTCACAAACAAAACCACACAAGTACATTTAGAAAAATAACTAGTAGCTGATATGTCCTCCTTTGTTCTTAATGAGGTCAGAGACATGCTTCGGCATCTATTCGACAAGTGTGTTGCAGATTTTTTTTTATTTCTTCATCATGAAACTATACCTTTATGACAGCTTCAATCAGTGCATTTTTTGTGGTACAGTTCATTTTTTCCACTCTCCGCTTTGCGATAGCCCACAAGTTTTTTATTGGATTCAAATCCAGGGAATTGCCAGGCCAATTTAAAACAGAAATTTTGTGTTGTTGAAAAAAAAGCTTTCACTTTTTTGGCAGTATGGCATGGTGCTAAATCTTGCTGGAAAACTCCGTTGCCTTCTGGGAACAGGTCCTGAAGTTGTGTGATGACTCTTGTTTGCAGAATGTTGATGTATTAATCACTTCTTAGCATACCATTCACTGGAACCAATGATCCAAGGCCTTTAGAAGTAAAGTTACCCCAAAACAATTTTTTTTCGAGGTGCTCAACAGATTGCTGGAGGTGCGCTGGTGACGTGTTTTCATTAGCTGCTTTTCTAACGTAAGGCACTTTTTGTCCCTGAACAAAAAATGTGTCTCACAGGAAAACATTACATTTTTCCAGTCTTCTGTTGTCCAGTTTGCATGTGCTTTGGCCCACGCTTTTTTTGCTCATTATGGTGGTTAAAAGCTGTTTTTTAATTGGTCGGCGAGCTTTTCATCCAGCTGCAAGCAGTCTGCATCGAACTTTTGTCACATGAACATTTGTTCCACTAGCTGCTAACTCTCGGTTCAAATCCACAGCAGAAAGTGTAGGGTTAATTTTACTTTTTCTCACCAACATCCGATCTTGTGATGAAGTAGTTTTCTTTTTTCGGCCACAACTTCCCTTTCTTCGTGGTGAAACCGAACCAGTTTCTTTGAACTGCTTTACAAGAGCATTCACAGTTCCTAGACCTACACCACACTCAATAGCTATTTGACGCTGTGTCATATTGGTATGCTCAGAAAGAGCAACAATCTTGGAGCGTTTTCCCGGAGTTATATCCATTACTACAAATCCACTACACTACACTACACAAAGTATAGAACCTTTAAAATTCTAATTTCAGAGGAAGCAATAACAAAACTTACTGAAAGTATTTTATTCACAACACAATAAACTCAAAACTCCAAGAACATAACCTCAAACTACTAAACAACATGAAGGCAACTAAGAGAATGTGTTTTGGTTAAACAGTGTTATCACCGTGAACAAATAAACTGAAATTTCCCTGCGTTAAACAGATATGTCCCTGTGTTCGGATTAATTTGCATGCTACTGTATGTGTGTGAAGTGAACTCCTGTGAATAGAATACATGGTAGAGATCATGAGTTGGATCACAGACTGGTGCTACTGTGATGTCGTGTACTCAGTACTTCCTTTCTCCCATTAAATTAGCTTGTGATCAGTACGACAATGTTGTATACCATTGTTATTGTGTTGATACATTTTATTTTTACTATAAATGTGTTATGACAAATATGAATTTGCATTTTACGATGTTAAGTTAAAATCCTGTGCTGTGCAACTGTGGTTGGCTATATAATCACACTGACAGTGAGATGTGATTACGTGTGTGTTTTGTTTATGGAGCAACAAATGTTAGCATGTCAATGAAATTTAAATTACTAAACAAAAATTAAAATATACAAATTCTCGCATCAAACATTATATGTAAATGTATATAACAAATACATATATATATATATATATAAACATAATATAAATTTATAAATACAAACATACATATATAAACAAATAAATAATTGTAGTAAATTTATAATAAATAAAAACACAATCTTATATTCTTTTAAACGTAATTTTATACACTAACAGTGGGTTAACTTTTGTTTGAGGAAGGAAGAATTTAATTCCAAGACAGCACATTGGGTATCTACTCAACACTTTTCTCTATGTGACTGAAAATAAATAAAATCAGGATTGCTGAACATTCTGCAAAAGCATTTTTTAATAAAAAATGGCACTACCCACTCGTAAAGCTCCTATGGTAGTTTTAATCTGTAGAAGGACACATTCTGTCCAATTCAGGAAAGTAAACAAACTTTACTAATAATAAAATGTTTGCTTGCAAGTTCTGCTGATAGTGTTTCTCCTATAATCACTGAATAAAATGTAACGAATTGGATGAGTGTGCATTAAGTAATAGTAGAGAATCAATGGAATCAAAGAATATTTTGAATTTGAAAGAATGTTCTTCCCTTAAACGACATAATAAAATTCTCAGTGAATTAAGAGTCTTATACTTCAGTCATTACATTTTCAAAGTAATCATTATCAAAGAAGAAACACTAATTTCCACTTGCCAGCAACAACATATACGAGGTGCTATCAGAAAGTTCCCGGACTAGGTCTAATAAATTCTTTTTGCTTACCTAGGCCATTAATGGCTCCCATCTCCTTCAAAGTAGTCTCCCTGCGAATTGATACAATGAATCCAGCGTTGTTTCCATGCCTGGAAAGTGTCAAAAAAAGTCTTTTGCTGAAGGCTGTCGAGCACCTCCTGCGTTTTTTTCTTAATGTCTTCTACAGTGTCAAAACGGTGACCTTTCATGTGAATTTTTATTTTCGGGAACAGAGAAAAATCACAGGGGGCTAAATCTGGTGAATATGGAGGGTGTGGGACGGTGGCCATATTGTTTTTGGTCAAAAACTCTGTTGTTTTCAGTGAAGCGTGAGCAGGTGCATTGTCGTGATGCAACAGCCAGTTTTGGTCTTCCCACAATTTGGGCCTTTTTCGTCGCACATTTTGTCTCAGCCGCCTCAAAACGTCACAATAAAAGTCTGAGTTCACTGTAACACCAGCTGGCACGAACTCGCGATGGACAATGCCTTTGATGTCGAAAAACACAATGACCATGGTTTTTTTGGTCTCTGTGATTGTGGACTTTTCCATTGTGACGACTGCTGTTTTGTTTCTGGATCATAACCATAAAACCAGCTTTCATCACCGGTTATGACCCTGGAGATGAAGGTAGGGTCATTTTTAGACGTTTCTCTGAGTTCACTGCACACATCAACACGGCGCTGTTTCTGATCCACAGACAAAAGCCGAGGGACGAATTTCGCAGCAACACGACGCATGCCTAAATTTTCAGTTAGAATTTCTTGACAGCTTCCATAGCTTATTCCGGCACTTATACACAACTCGTGGATTGTTTGACGACGGTCTTCGTGAATGAGTTGTCGAATTTTTTCAACATTTTCATCCATTTTGCTCGTGGAAGGTCGTCCTGAACGGTGATCATCTTCAAGTGACATTCTGCCGGCCTTGAAACGAGCGTACCACTCAAAAACCTGTGTTCTGTGTAGGGAATGTTCTTCAAAAGCTTCTCGAAGCATTGCAAAAGTTTCAGTAGGCAATTTACCAAGTTTAAAACAAAACTTAATACACGCGCGTTGCTCGAATTTATCAGCCATCATAAAATTAGCAAATGAACGTTAACACACGATTACAAAACACAACGCGTAGACCGAACACAACCTCACAATGCAACGAAACTCGGCAGACTGACTCATTACGTATTACGGAATCGGACACTGGGACGCCAGGTTGTACAGTCACGTCCAACAGCCGTGCCAAGTACAGTCCGGGAACTTTCCGATAGCACCTTGTATTAGTTTGTAAAAGTTAACAAGCTGTAAAAGTTAGTTTTCTGAAGATAAGGCTATTACAATTTGTTGTATTTCTTTTTTATTACTTTATTTTGTTATTGCAATATTCAGTATTTTATGTGAAACTGTGGCCAAGGTTTTGTTTTAAGGTGCCCTATAAATGTTATTTAATCGAGCAGCAGACAATATAATATTCATTTTTTAATTGGATGAGTTTGTGTAGAAAACATTAGTTTTCATTTATCAGTGTCTCGCTCTAAATTCAGCATAATATAAAAAAACCATGTTGTGATCATTTAAACTGTTAAACCATGATTGTTTCTTATCATCTCCAATTATTCCATTAACAGAACAATACGCTGTTGAACACAGAAAAAGCAAACACAAACATGCATACTGTATGGAAATGGAAAGGTGCTGCTAAAGGTATACATGTGACATCACTGCTTCAGAATGGCCTGGATGGTAGAAAAGCCTTATGAATGGGTATAAAAACCCCCTTCACATGTGGTAACATTACAGAAAAAAAATTCAATAGCAAACTGTATCTCTTATGGGAATTTACCCATACTGTGAAAGTTACAAACTCTTAAAAACCCTACACCAGAGCATCCAACAAATGTGTAAACGTAAGAAAATCCAATGGTCCTCATTTTTTTAGGTGTATGATGCATTTAGATAATTCTCCATGACTAAAATTATGCTCTGGGTGGCAAATTTGTAATCTTGTTGTATGGAGATTTCCAAGTTAGTGCAACATTCCACAATTTTCCTTCTCTAATGTTTTTTTAATTGGTTATTGTCAGATGAGTTTTTTTTAGCGGGGGAGGGAAATTGCAGCTAAAATGCAGGAATTAAGAAAAAGATTGCATGTCCTTGGGTTCCTTCTTTCTGATTTCAAGATGGGCGATATGCTAATGTCATGTAAATTAGTGCCCACCCAAATTATTTTTGTATATATAATGCATACCTAATATTGCATATGGAATGTAGCAAACAGTTGTGTCATATGGTAGCGTATAAAGAAGGTATATGAATAATTAGAGGTTGCATCAGAATACTCATAATAAAAAGACCTACCTTATAACAGTAGTTATTTTAAAAATTAGTAACTGAATGTATGTGTTGTTTAAGTAAAACGGTTTTATAGCCCATAAAATTGGTCATAAAATATTTCTGGATTTTGGTTTCTGTTCCAAGTGTTCCTGCACAGGAAAATCTATTATGGGTAAGAAGATTATAAAAAGGGGTGACCAAGGAACCAATCAAATCAGAAGAAATTCAGTCTCAAAGTCATTCAGGCAGTCTCTCTTTGGAATTGATAAGTAAATTCTTGGATTTCGTTGTCCATGACGTGTCCGTTACTTAACTAAATACAACTATTATATTAACGACTGAACACAAAGTTTTTTATAAGTAAAAACAAAGTTTTACCTTATAACCTGAACCGGTTCAGGTTATAAGGTAAAACTTTGTGTTCCGAGTCGTTGTATTTAAACAAGTAAATGCTACTCTGGTACATGACATTTGGCCTGCCAGTTGGAATGAATGCAAGTTAGAAAATTTTGTAGAATTACTGATATTTATTATAATTGTGTGCTATCTGCAAAGTGCAAGTTAGTCTGTTTAGGAGTATATAGACATTTCAAGCTATAGTGTAAATAAACAAAAAGAACTTTTGAATAGTAATTTATTTAATTGTACAAGAATTTAATTTTTGTTTGTGTTATGAAGGTCAACAGAGATAAATTATTTTTTGTAATCTGTATTTAGGCACAAGAGTATCTGAAGAATTAATAGAATTTTCAATAAATCCGTTTTATTCCAATAACATCTATCTCCACAGCTTTACATATATATACTACTAGGCTATGTCTATTTTAACTTTACCAGTGCCTGTTCCTTACTCGGTATTCCTTGTTTTTCTAAAAAATTGGTGGCTCATACTATGAAGACAAACATTTGAAGAAATTAAAATGTAAATAACTTTCAAACGGTTACTTCATGTCTTAATAAGCACAACATTCTTGTATTTCTCTAATTAACTGACACACACCCCTTGTTCTCTGGTTCCTACGAATGGCACATACTCTTTTTCCTGTTCTTGCTTATCTTTACTACAATCTACCTAACAATCATTGTTTACTTTTCTTTTGTTTAGCTTCTCTTTGCACCATTTTCTTCAGATACCCCACCAAAATTTAAAAATATTATACCTCAAGTTCTCAAACCAATATTAGAAATGTAAATATAATACCAGACAAATTGTTTTCAAACTAAAAAAATTAAATTATATAATAAATTTGTTTTTATTGTTCTTTTGCTTACTCTTATTTGATTATTTATTACATGTAAGAAACAATTTTGGTTCTGAAATAGGACAATGGAATTAACCAAAGAGTACAAAACTTGTGTTACTGTCCCTTTGTTAATTTATAATAATAATGGGCTATTTACAGTCACTGGGATCACTGATAACGGGTCATCTTAAGGTTCTACATTTTTAATTTGTAAGCTCTGAATTTTTCTTTTTATGTTGCCAACAAAACCTAATGGTAATCGGCAAGTTTATTATGTAATCAGGGGGTACCCACATACACGCTTCTACTGAGTGAAATCAGTAACAGTTTAATTCAGATTATGCAAACAAACATCGTGTACACAGCACGGATAAGACTACACTTCATGCACTATGCACAGCTGTGCTTGCAATAGTGTGAGACTTAGGTTGCCGTTGCCTAGTTGGTGGGAGATATGAGGCCGGAACAGGAAAATTACTAATTCTCCTTGGACTTGGAACAGCTGCTGCTGCTGATGCGTTTTTCAATTTGTTCAATTAGCTGCTCCATGTCTTCGTCCTAAGTCAATCTTAAATAACATTTTATAGTTTTTAATGTGAAGAATGATCTTTAGCCAGCTGCAACTGATACTGTTAATATAAGTAATATTCTTAATGCTATTGTATGTTGAGAACAAATTATTTTGAAAAATGCTTATCCAGCAGTCTGGAAAAAATTTTGTTTTAAAGCACTCAGTTCATTAAACAAATCAAACCCATCAATATCTGCCTCATTCGAGAATCATTTTAAGTTTGTATCTCCACAATACATAATTAATTCAGGTAATTTAAAAAAATTGCTACTGAAAAATTCAAATACACTATCAGATATTTAAGTTTTCGAATCTGCTGTTCAACGAGGATAATATTTGATTCAGGACTTTGCAAAACAACAATGTCAAGTTTGCAGTTAATTTTTGGACCCACTGGATTTCCTGGAGCTTCATTTTTTTTTTAAGTTCATAAAACTTGATGTTTTGTACAAGAAATTTGTAATATGGATGCAACTGGAAGACTTTGAAATAGATTATAAAGCTGACAATGAGTGGGTGAAACGCCTGGCACGCCCACTTATGGA
The DNA here is from genome assembly GCA_034769895.1 of Magicicada septendecula. Taxonomy (NCBI): domain Eukaryota; kingdom Metazoa; phylum Arthropoda; class Insecta; order Hemiptera; family Cicadidae; genus Magicicada; species Magicicada septendecula. The sequence continues at coordinate 729,723,121 of CM068367.1, forward strand.
GGCCCTGGGCAAATCTGTGAAGTAATGGACTAAATTATAAAGTTGATGCAGGCCAGAACCGTTTATGGAAGTGTAATTCCATGGAAAATAGTTTTTTACAGGGTAGTGATACAAATGTGGTTTGCCAAATGATGTTTTTGTATCCAGAAAGATGCAAAGTTTAAGTATAACATGGCCCCCGTTTACAATTTTAGATGCGAGTCTTCAATCTAATTAAGGATTTTTTGCATTATAGGTTTATATATTTAAAATAAAATAACTATTTTCTTAAAGAAGATGCTGCATTTTTTTGGCAAGTTTATTTTTATTACCGGTAAGATTCCTGATATTGCATGTCGTGGAAGTTATAATTACTGCACAAATCTGGAGCATGTTTCTACATGATACAGTTGTTAATACTAGTTATGTATCACCTTGTTCTGTCAGATGTATTTAAAACATAACTTTTGCACTGATTTTCCTTTCGTTCTTTCTCAACACAACTAGGAAGAGACAGTTTTGAAATACAATTTCATTTAACTCATTTAAATAAAAACTGCAACATTGTGTGGCATTTTGGGAAAAGAGTTTACAGATTACATCATTATGTATTGTAGTAAATAAAATTATATTATTAATTAGAATCAAAAGTTGACTATAACAAAGATAAAAAAAAATTTACTTTACGAGGTATTGTTTACTATAAAATGACTATTGGTAGAGAATGTTTAACCTTGTCCTTGGAGGCATCTCTGTATTCCAAAGTGAAAACAGGTAGTACTAGTTATAACGTGTGTGTACCCTGAGAAAGCACAATACTTGAAATAAGTGAGAGACAACAATACAAGACCTATTTCCTATCTACTCGGTGTTTCTTTGATGAAGCAACCAGACAGACGTGACTAACTATACAACAAAGTAGGTGTAAACTGAAGACTTAAACGAGCTGAAATCAAAATTATAAACCTTAGAGTTAGTGGGTACTCTGTGTTGAAGTTAGAAGAAAAACATTAAACTAGAAACCTGCATAAGGAGAAGGTTCTATCTAAATTTCATAAGAGCACACTTGTGTTGAAAGAGATATATTCAGACCAACAGAGATGTTTGAAAGATACAATATTTTGTACCTGATAGAACTCGATACATGGAATTGCAAAAAGATCAGGATTCTACGTGTAGGTAGATACTTCTGTACAATTCTTACACAAATTAGTTGTCTAAATTTAACAAAGTTTTGCCTGTCCATGTACTACTGAGGAATTTACTAAACACAATTTTTCTGATGGTAAATGATGTTTGCTATTGACTGTCAACATTATATAACTATAATGGACTTAGCTTTGTGCGAAATATCTCTTTTTCAAGGATATTCATCAAGTTGTCAGATGCTAACTGACCAGAGGCATCTGGTCATCCAGGATATTTTTTTGGCGGGGTTTTTGAAAACTTCGAAACGAGTTATACAATTTTGGGTTTCCTCATTCTTGTCTTTACAAAGAGTGCTTTTTCATGGAGGAACGATAATACTCAACTTATAGGGATGCAGCAGCAGCTCGTCAAGGGAGGCTAAGCCTCCCCAGTAAAATTGAAAAAAAATTGACAACTAGTAATGGGATGTATTTTTTATGGAACTGAACGTGTAATCAATCTGTAATTACAAAATGTTGGCACTTTAAATTATCTGATTATTTAAAAAAAGTTTTTAATCACGCGTTATCAATAACAGTGCAGAATGTTAGCAGACAGAGGTTGGAATCTGTGTTGCCGCCATAACACTGATATGACTACCTACGTGAGAACTATGCTTGGCGGGTGGTGGGGGAATGATGGTGCAGTTCGGTGCAGTTGTAATCGTGCATAGGAGGCAACGAGCCAGTGGGAGTTAGGGTCATGGCACGGTGTAAAGTGGTAGGCCTATGTGATAATTTTATGCAGGCTCTACGTTCTAGAACTCACTGTGCGTGTGTTATATTATTATTCATCTCTTTTTGGCATGTATTGGTGATCCTCTACCACAAGGATAAAATGGATTTAGCAGAAGAAAGTGTAAGTGATGTTGCAGTATCCAACAAAGATATTATTACCTCACTACTGGAAAAACCATTTTCCCGGCTGAGTGATTTTGAGAGAAGTGAAATACTCAAAAGTGGTCGACCTACCCCAAAATTTTTTCCTTCTTAAAAGATACAAAAACCAAAGTAGAACTTTCCAGTCATGGTACGATCAAAATAAATGGCTACGCGGTAGTGGAACAAAATCGAAATTATTCTGCTGGCCCTGCTTACTATTAAGCACAAATAAGACTATATGGTCTGCTGAAGGCTTCGACGATTCAAAGAACTTGTCGCGGCCGTTGGTTAGGCATGCATCCTCCAAATACCATTTAAATTCATATCTATCACTAAACAGCCTATCGAAACAGATATTAAAAGTACCTGAACTTTTAATGGAGTCAAAAAAGTAAAATATAACAAAGAATATAAAGACAATAGGGATATTTTTAAAATTTTAATAGATGTTACTAGTTTATTAAGTAAGCAAGAACTTGCTTTCAGAGGGCAAAACGAATCAGAGGAGTCGATTAATCGGGGAAATTTTAAAGCTATTTTTCAGCTTGTACCGAGCAGGAATCCAGATTTAAAACAGCACTGGGAAAACGGGGGTTATTTTAGAGGACTGTCCAAAATCATACAAAATGAGCTCATCGAATGCTTTCATGATGAGGTAAAAAATTGTATTGAAACTAGTAGGTATCAACCAAGCTCCATTTTTTGCTTGCATTGTTGACGAAACCACTGATATAACTGAGAAAACAATGCTCTATAGTCGTAAGGTTAGTAGATTCTAACAGTGAAATTCAAGAGTACTTTTTAGGATACTATGAAGTTAACGAAGACAGAACAGCTGATGGCTTATGTAGTTTTGTGTAAGTCTCTTGAAAAGTGTAACATACAAAATAAATTAATTGCTCAGACTTACGATGGTGCCAGTGTCATGTCAGGAGAACTGAATGGCTTACAAGCAAAAGTTCGTGAACTTGCACCGCAAGCTGTGTTTACTCACTCCTGTAAACACCGTTTAAATTTAGTTTTGCAACAGAGTTGTTCTAAAATAAAATCTGTTAAAATCTTTTTCTCTACTCTCCAAGGCATACCTGCTTTCTTTCACCATTCTTCGAAACGTGCTGCTGTTGTTGACAAAATCTTGGGTAGTAAACGTATTCCTACAAACAGTGAAGTTCACTGGAATTCTAATTCTAAAATCATTAGTGCAGTGCATACAAACAGACTACAATTAACTGAGGGTTTCAAAGAGTTAATGGAATCGCAAGATTCTGTAACTATATGAGAGGCACAAGGTTATTTAAATAATTTGAAAGACTTCTCATTTATTTTCCTTTTATCGGTTTTCCAGAACATTTTACAGAAAACCGATTTACTCTTCAATATTATTCAGAAAAAATCTCATGATACTCAATTCTGCCACAGTTCAGTTGTTGAATGTATTTCATACATTACAAACTTAAGAATGACAAGAAATATGATGAGTTCATTCAGTGGATTGAGTCTGGTACTGGATCAGGTTCTTTAGTTTTGAAACGTCATCATCCAGGAAAAAAGACTGTCACTTCCTCTGATTACCATAAGCAAATTTATTTTGAAGTGTTAGGCAATAGTATTACTCAACTGGAAGTACGATTTTATAGCTGTGAGGAATTAAAATTTTTGAAGTTGGGGGACACGAAAAACTTTTCCCAGTATGATACAAAATTCCCGATTGACTCTTATATTTCTTTAATACAAATATATGGTCAGCATTTTGACAAAGAACAATTCAGAACAGAACTTGAAACCATTTTCTCGCCACTACACAAAGATACATTTCACAGCTTGAAATTAGACAGATTAATAAAAAAGATTTGGTACAAACGAAATTCTTCCGGAAGCATATAAGTTATTTACTCTAATTGCAACAATTCCTGCCTCCAATTCTTCCGTAGAGAGAAGCTTTTCTTGCCTTAAGCGAATCAAAAGCTACTTAAGGAACCATATGACACAAGATCGTCTCACTGCCCTTGCTTTAGTTTCAATTGAGAAGGGAATCCTTTGCAAATTGGAAAGTTGACCTACATGGCACGATGATGTTATCGACAATTTTGCAAAGAAGAAGGACCGTCGAGTGAAATTGCTGTACAAGTAAATTCATTACAGCTGATACAACATATTTATACTCAGGAGTTTACGTATTTGCTAGAACAAAGGTAAGTTAATCTTCATTTCATCTTTTAAGTAGTATTTTTAGCACTATAAAGGGGACACATATTTCTATTGAGCCGTGTGTGTTGTAAAAAGAGATAGCCTAGCTCTTCTAAACTTAATAGTCAAATAGAGAGTGTCGGGGGGGGGGGTACTATGACTAATCATGGCTCAGATGACTGTCCCATAGCCGTAGCCTCCCCTTCCTCAGGGCTCACCAGCTGCCACTGTAGGGTTGTCGGGAATAGGCAAATGCACAACTTACTCAATGCTGCAAGAACAGGTACAAATGATCCTTGCTTCATAGAATTTCACTCATGTACGTTCCACCTATAATGCCACCATAATATCGTTCATACACATATTGCACTGGTAAGAATCATACAATGTAAGAATCATGAGTAAAAATTATCTAAGGACAGGCTTACTAACTTGCATATGCTTACTGAACAATTTAAATTACTCAATCAGTAGACGCTGACTTTACTGAGATAATAATACAGAAAGAAATCAGACGCAGAAATACAGAAAGGAATCAGACGTGAGGCGACATGTTGTACTAGCCATGGAACCGTCACATTAAACACAAAAGTCGCACGATATGCCTTGGTCCTGTAAGGACTGTTGAGCAGAGCTTTAAATCAGACGTGAAGCTGTTGCGCACGTTGTAGGCTAGTTGGGATAAAGCGAAAGTGGGAAAACGTAGTAGTGTATAGTCGACATTGCACTGGCATCTTATTTTGTTTGAATAAGTAACATAATTAACAGGCTCGAATTTGAATGACTGTGAGTGTTTTAAAAAACAAGCAGATGTAAGGTATCCATAAAGAACACTACTGAAAAAATTATACCAAAATTATTTAAGTAAATAGCACATAATTACTTACATCCAGTTACAAACATTTAGCTCAATTCTTCCACCACACTAATGTTTCCTTCGCTGTTATTATCACTCAAACCGTGTTAACTGCTGCTACCCGGTCCTTTATTAATTTCGAAACTGTCTGTTACATTATTCACTCTTTGGTCCGATCTTAAGTAATCTTTTCAATTTTCATGACGTAGTTACACATTGATGTTCAGAATGTAGGAGAAATACACACTCAAATTCCTTTTTGCAAAGTTTTATAACACTGTTTACGGAAGATGCACGTTGTTTTCTTCTAAGACGCTTCTTCACGGTTGCACAAATCTGTTCTAGGATTAAGATTCGGGTAATAGGGTGGAAGTCAAAAAAACGCAATGTCCATGGTTTACCAATATAACGTTTATTTTATTTTAATTTTTTTTTTTTAAAGTACGAACACAATTACATATCGTGCGCCATTTTACATTGTTTAGAAAATACTCATTGACGGAGTTGATTTTCATATATTTCATATTTCAAACGTATACGCAAATGCTATGTAAAGCTTTTGACAAATGTAAAGGGACTGCTATTACCTTGTTAAAAGCAGTGGAATAGTCAACTCAGAAGGGCATCACATCAGTGGAAGATGCAAAGTGTACCATAACTGGGTGAGTGAGTACACGTTACAGTAGAACTGCCGTGGTGCTGCTAATTTTCATCACTCGTTTGTATGTTTAATGTATTTTAATATTTAACAGTTAACAGTTTTATTTTACTCCCAGTTTTGTTTGTTCCGTGTGTATTTTTTTTAGTGTACATTGTGTAACAATTTTTGTACACCAATAAAGAACTTTCTACTGTACAAAAAGTTTATAATAAAATGCAAGAAAGCGGATTGGCATTTAAGGGCAGTGAGAGAACCTTCAATAGAACTTTAAAACAAATAGAATTCAAGTGGCAGAAAACCATGGATAATAGAAGCCTTATTGTTGAAAAAAATGGATATAAGGCTATCTCGAATTTCATATCTGCGTTCCATTACAAAATACAGAAACAGACCAATTTTCTACCTGGATGAAGCTTATATACATGCTACACAACTGTGCCTTACTGTTGGTCAGACAATTCATCCAGTAGTCTAAAAGCGCCAGTATCGCAAGGTAAGAGATTGATGGTCGTGCATGCTGGAAGTGGGAATCGGATTGTTGAAAATGCCTTACTAATGTTTCAGTCTGCAAGTAAATTGGTACATTATCACTCTGACAGGAATTTTGCAAACTTTTCCAAATAGTTTGAAGAGATGTTAATTCCTAATTTGCTCGAAAATTCGATAATATTGCTTGACAATGCGTAGAGTCATAAGTTGCTATCTGTACGGTATCCGAGATCAAATAGCAGGAAGTCAGAAATGATAAACTGGTTGACTGATAAACAAATTAATTTTTAAGAGGAAATGATTAAACTTGAACTTTATAAATTGCTTTACTAAAAATGAACTTTATCTTGTGAAAAACTTACTTTTTTCGTCGGACGCGTTTCGGCTTAAGTATCCGCCTTCTTCAGCTTTTTGGTCAGACTGCCATCATTTCGTAACGGTTTTTGTGTGGAAGGTGTAGTGGGGGTGGTGTGTGGAGGAAGGGGATTGGTGCAGGGATTCAACTTGATGTTTGTTTTTTGTAAAATTGTGTCAAAAAGTGTATGTGATTTATATTGTAATTGATCGTTGAGTATGTTGTTTGGTTGTGTTGTGTGGTGTTTATATATTTCGTATTGTTCAGTTGTGTTGAGTTTTCGGCCTTTAGGTAAGTAATGTAAAATTTCGAGATTGGTGTCTATGTTGGTGTAATTGTGGTTTTCTGTGTGTATGTGTGTGGCAAATGCGGAGTGTATATTGTTGTTGGTTAGAGCTTTTAAATGTTCAGAATAACGGGATGAAAAAGATCTTCCTGTCTGGCCGATGTAGAAACTATTGCAGTCATTACATTTTAATTTGTAAACACCTGTTTTGTTATATTTGTCTATGTCTGTGTTTGTATTATTGATGTGTTTTGTAATGGTATTGGTTGTTCTGTATGCTATTTTGTATTTGTGTTTTCTGAATGTGTTGGCGATTTTGTGTGTGTAGGAGTTGTGGTATGTGAGTGTGATGTATTTATTGTGTTGTGTGCTGATGGTATTTTGTGTTTTGTTGTTTCTGTTTTTAATGCGTTTGTGTAGTGTGTTTATTAAATTAGGGTTGTAACCGTTTTTGATTGCTATGTATTTTATTGTGTTGAGTTCGTCGGTGTAATCTTGTTTATTTAAGGGTATTTTAGTTAGTCTATGGAGCATATGGTTGAAGGCAGCATGTTTATGTTGTGTTGGGTGGTTTGATGTGTTGTGTATAACCATGTCAGTTGTGGTTGGTTTACTGTATATTTTGTATGTGTGTGTGTTGTTAGTTTTGTTAATTGTTAGGTCTAGAAAATTTATACTATTGTTTTGTTCAATTTCCAGGAAACCAACCACAACTGACATGGTTATACACAACACATCAAACCACCCAACACAACATAAACATGCTGCCTTCAACCATATGCTCCATAGACTAACTAAAATACCCTTAAATAAACAAGATTACACCGACGAACTCAACACAATAAAATACATAGCAATCAAAAACGGTTACAACCCTAATTTAATAAACACACTACACAAACGCATCAAAAACAAAAACAAAAAACACAAAATACCATCAGCACACAACACAATAAATACATCACACTCACATACCACAACTCCTACACACACAAAATCGCCAACACATTCAGAAAACACAAATACAAAATAGCATACAGAACAACCAATACCATTACAAAACACATCAATAATACAAACACAGACATAGACAAATATAACAAAACAGGTGTTTACAAATTAAAATGTAATGACTGCAATAGTTTCTACATCGGCCAGACAGGAAGATCTTTTTCATCCCGTTATTCTGAACATTTAAAAGCTCTAACCAACAACAATATACACTCCGCATTTGCCACACACATACACACAGAAAACCACAATTACACCAACATAGACACCAATCTCGAAATTTTACATTACTTACCTAAAGGCCGAAAACTCAACACAACTGAACAATACGAAATATATAAACACCACACAACACAACCAAACAACATACTCAACGATCAATTACAATATAAATCACATACACTTTTTGACACAATTTTACAAAAAACAAACATCAAGTTGAATCCCTGCACCAATCCCCTTCCTCCACACACCACCCCCACTACACCTTCCACACAAAAACCGTTACGAAATGATGGCAGTCTGACCAAAAAGCTGAAGAAGGCGGATACTTAAGCCGAAACGCGTCCGACGAAAAAAGTAAGTTTTTCACAAGATAAAGTTCATTTTTAGTAAAGTGATAGTGCTGTGAAAGAAGAGATGAACAATCAAGACAACTTTATAAATTGACTGAAATGAACAAACCCCGTGAAAAATCGTTCAAGATTAAATGACATAGGAAGTAAGTACGCCCATTCAGTTTTGTGTCTGCCACCATACCACCCAGAATGACATAGGAAGTAAGTACGCCCATTCAGTTTTGTGTCTGCCACCATACCATCCAGAATTACATAGGAAGTAAGTACGCCCATTCAGTTTTGTGTCTGCCACCATACCACCCAGAATGACATAGGAAGTAAGTACGCCCATTCAGTTTTGTGCCTGCCACGATACCACCCAGAATGACATAGGAAGTAAGTACGCCCATTCAGTTTTGTGCCTGTCACCATACCACCCAGAATTACATAGGAAGTAAGTACGCCCATTCAGTTTTGTGCCTGCCACGATACCACCCAGAATTACATAGGAAGTAAGTACGCCCATTCAGTTTTGTGCCTGCCACCATACCACCCAGAATTACATAGGAAGTAAGTACGCCCATTCAGTTTTGTGCCTGCCACCATACCACCCAGAATTACATAGGAAGTAAGTACGCCCATTCAGTTTTGTGCCTGCCACCATACCACCCAGAATTACATAGGAAGTAAGTACGCCCATTCAGTTTTGTGTCTGCCACCATACCACCCAGAAGTACATAGGAAGTAAGTACGCCCATCCAGTTTTGTGTCTGCCACCATACCACCCAGAATTACATAGGAAGTAAGTACGCCCATTCAGTTTTGTGTCTGCCACCATACCACCCAGAATTAAATCCCATTAAAAAGATTTGGGGAATAGTAAAGAACTGAGTCGCCAGTTAAAATGAGACTCTCAAATTATCCGATGTTAAGGCTCTGGCAGAAGAAAAAATTTCGAATCGTAGGAAGTGATGAATGGAACAACGTTTGCAAAAGCGTAAAACGGATTTAACAAGAAATGACCGATGAGAACATATAGTAGATGAGGCCACAGAACGATTTATTATGAGGCTAAGTGACGATGATATTGACGATACTCTAATGGATGTAGGAGATTTTCTTGATGTTTGTGAACTATCATCAAATGATGTGTAGAACAGAATTACCTTATGTTTTGCAATTTTAAATGTAAGTATTGTGGACGCTTTATTATAAATTTAAGAGTTGGCAAAACGTGTTTGTATTCGAGTGTGTGAATGTGTCTACAGGTGAATAGTTATTGAAATTAGTTTGGTATTGGTATTGTTTCTGAGTTTGTTTAGGTATTTTTACAGTTGTGTTGATACGATAACTGCTATGTACATTCTTCTATAGGAATTATCTGAGAGTGATTAGTTCTTTCTGCATAGGGTATTGTGTGAGTCATTGTGAAACAAAGGCACGAAGTTGTGTTAATCCAGTTACTTTGTCATCTGTACGTCTTGTATCTGTTGATGTTTGTGAACATTGGCCGGGCGTTTGTTCCACGCGGCCATATCACGTAGTCGTTGACCACGTAACTGCAGATGGAGTGTAACAGGTCCATCCCTGACGCCTTTCCTTGACATAAATATACAGGTACTGCTTTAGACTGAACTCCTTGTCTCTGAGAGGTATGCGGCTACGAAAGAGAGCGTAGACATTCGCACGCGTAGGCACGCTCAGCGGTGTAAACAAACCAACGACTACTGAGAAACATCGATTCACATTACCTTATCAAACTCACTCAACGCTGGATTTCCTCACATCTAAAAAAAAATGTATTTGTCCCAGATTTCCAAGAACTTTTAATTTACACAAGATACTTGTAATGCATTATTACAATTTTTGTAATTTTTTTTTAATTAACACTTTTCTTTTACTTCTACATTTCTTCCACTTGAATCCCACACTTTTAAACACACTCGTGTTAATGATATTACGCTCCATGAAAAATGGATTCTTTCTTTCATGATAGGTAGGCGTTTTTTTAACAGTGAGCACATTTTGATTTTTATAACAATCCTGAACGATAATTCGCAGGGTCGGCCTTAGGAGGTGCAGGGCCTGATTGGGAAAATTTTTGGGGGCCCGCCCTTAGCTACGTCTATGCCAAGGTCATAGAATCATAAAAATATAAAAGTCTACATACATTTTAATATAAAATTGCATACATATAAGCCTACAAGTAACAAACAAAATTTGTATATCACCAAGAAAAACATCAAAATTTAAGTACACTGTTGGAAACAAATTATCATTTTTAGACTCCTAAAAACCACTCAACATTCATCTATATATATAAAAGAGAAATACCACTGACTCACTGATTTATCACGAAATCTCCGAAACTATAACACCTAGAAACTTGAAATTTGGCATGTAGGTTCCTTATGTGATGTAGGTATCCGCTAAGAAGGGATTTTTGGAAATTCAACCTTTAAAGGGGGAAAAATGGGGGGGAAGTTTGCCTGACTAATTGACATAGAATCAACGTAGAGTAAAAACTACTGAATGGATATCAATGAACCTTTGAACATAGCTTCCTCATAGGTCTTAGGTGCTCACTAAGAAACGGTTTTCAAAACTTTCACTCCTAACGGGCAACCCCCCCCCCCAATTGTTTGTAAGTATCTATGTATGTATGTTCCACATCTCCTCCTAAACCACTGGACCGATTTCACCCAAACTTGGCACAAATATTTTACGCGACGGGAGAACCAACATAGGTGAGGTGCTTTTTTCTATGGGGTCCTTTGGGGTCTTCCACATCTCCTCCTAAACCACTGGACCGATTTCAACCAAACTTGGCACAAATATTTTACGCGACGGGAGAACCAACATAGGTGAGGTGCTTTTTCGATGGGGTCCTTTGGGGGGTTCTTTGGGGTCTTCCACATCTCCTCCTAAACCACTGGACCGATTTCAACCAAACTTGGCACAAATATTTTACGCGACGGGAGAACCAACATAGGATAGGTGTTTTTTTCGATGGGGTCCTTTGCGGGGTTCTTTGGGGTCTTCCACATCTCCTCCTAAACCACTGGACCGATTTCAACCAAACTTGGCACAAATATTTTACGCAACGGGAGAACCAACATAGGATAGGTGTTTTCTTCGACGGGGTCCTTTGGGGTCTTCCACATCTCCTCCTAAACCACTGGACCGATTTCAACCAAACTTGGCACAAATATTTTACGGAACGGGAGAACCAACATAGGACAAGTGTTTTTTTGATACGATCCTTTGGGGGGTCCTTTGGGTCTTAAAAACTATTAGACCTGGTTACTATGGCAACCCAATAGAATAGATTCTGGTTACCATAGCATCGGTGGAAGTCTCCCGCGTAGGAAATAGCGCGGGAGTCGTCCGACGGGCCTTCCCCGGAGTTCATCCACGGAACCCGGGGAGTCTTAGGTCGGATCCCGCGAAAGACGGCGGGGCCAGAGTCCACGGTTCTTATAAATAAAGATATAGGTTATGATATCAAAGGTGGTGTATGCATCTTAAGAAACTTCTTAACAGTGTGTGAATTCAGAGTTGTTTCAGTTTGAATTTAAAAGTGGATAAGTTAAGATCGAAGTAAGTTATAAGCGAGTATAAAAAACAAAGTTTTGATAGCACATGTATTCAGATCATAGTGTTCAGACAATATAAATGCACTTGCTTCAGTTTGAAATTAAAAATTGATAAGCTGAAATCTATAGAGGTATTGTATTGTTAGAATAAGTTTAGGAGACACTAATTTAACAAATGCCTTATTTCAACATTAACACAATGAATTATAAAAGACAGTAAATACGCAGCGCGTGCAAGTACTGTAGACATTTTATTGAAAACTAATTTAGCTGTTCGCCCTCTCCCAGAGTTAGAAATCGAGCAGGAGCATCTCGCACAACAGAATTCTTCTCCAGATATAAGAATACAGTTTATGACATGTTCTTAAACAGGTGCGCTACAGAGTATTCCTCCAGTGAGAATGTGAACGTAACAATATAAGGAAGATTATACAATATACAAGTAATATAACGTTAGAACAAGAATAGGTGCCTATGAGCTTATGAATAAATTATGAACCCGAGCAACGCTGGGTAAATCGGCTAGATATAGATATCTATATAAGCCAAATACCACTGACTGACACACTGATCACGATATCTCTGAAACCACTGAATGGATATCAATGAAACTTTGAACGTAGCTTCATCATAGGTCTTAGGTGCTCACTAAGAAAGGGTTTTAAAAACTTTCACTCTAAGGGGCAAAAAACCAAATAATGAAATTTATCGCGGGAATTGCATACTTTGTAAATGAAGTGGTTGACATCTCAGTTTATTGGAAACCCCGAATACAATTAGTTCTGAGTTTTTAATCATTGTTTTAAATTGAAAAACTTCGTTGTTTGCAGGTTCTTATAGTCGAGAAAATTTCGAAGTTCAATTAATTAATAAATGTATGTCCTTTTTTTTCTCGGAAACGGCTCTAACGATTTTCTCGAAATAAATAATAAATAGCTGTTGCTATGAATGTAAATAAACAAACTAAGAGTTGAGAATTTGTACAATCTATCTAATCCTATACTATTAAGCGAGCAATAATTGTACAATTACGTACAACGTGAAACTCCGTAGCGAAGCACGGGTATTTTGCTAGTAAACTATAAATGAGTTACCGTATATAGTTAATGCATGTTTTTAGAAACTGTTAATTTTCTTGCTTTTTTCTCTGCAAAGTCTTTTATAATTTTATCTAAGTTCAAACTCCAACGAATATCAGATTCAATGGACATAATTGCCAAACTATTCAAACGCTCTTGCTGAATTGATGATCTCAAGTAAGTTTTGGTCAGTTTTAGCTTGGGAAAACTCCTTTCTCCAGATGCCACAGTCACTGGGATTGTCAGAAAAATCCGAAGAGCAATAAATAAATTTGGTAATGCGGTAGACCTGTTGTTGCAAGCAAGGAATTCAAGCATTTTTAAGGGGTTTTGTATCTTTGTTGGCAGAATTGGGCTTACAGACTCAATTTCCTCACAAAGCATGTATCCATCTATATCAGCCAGTTTCGTGGTTTTAACTTGATCTTTTTCCTGTGCGAGCTTAACCTCTGTCAATGACACTTCCAGATCTGCTGCACATTTTCTTATGGTGTCTTTGGACAGGTCCTGAAAATTGCACAAGAATCCAAATAAATTTTGATACTTTTTCAGTTGTTCAAACCGTGGCTCAAGTGTTTGCAGTGCTTTATCTACTACTTGATTAAAACATTGCACTCTGAAAGCTATTTTTGGATCTGACAAAGGTTCATCTGCAGAGTCATAATTAAATAATTGTCTTTTTTTGCACAAGCGCTTACTCTAAGTCTTGAATACAGGCTCAACTTCTAGGTCTTTGGCAAGTTCACTAGCATCAATCAAGGCTTCATCAAAACCTTTTTCCCTGTATGTCCCTGTATGTCTTTAACAAGTTACAAAGGTTTTGGAATGAAGAAAGGCCTGCAGCAACATCCATGCTATTACTCTGAAGTTCCTTACTCACATAATTTACTTGAAAGAGTAAAGAGTGCCAAAAAACTAGTGAGACCAGGAACTTGTATTTTCTTATTTGACTGACTAACGATTCAGCATCACTTTTTGCTTGAGCATCATCAGTGTTTTCTGCTAATTCTTCTAGTGCATTACAAATTTCAGCAACTTGGTACCGTACAGCCTTGACACTTTCCATTCTACATGCCCATCATGTTTCAGAAAGAGGGTCTACAGACAGACCTGTCACGTTTTCTAAAAATAATCCATCTATTAGTAGATGATGCAAAAAGGGTGTAAATATGCTGCAGAGTTCCAAAGAAAGTCATTGCATCTGGACATGTCTTGGCCATGTCTCCCAAAACTAGGTTGTAGATGTGACATGCACATGGTGTAAAGAAAGCTCTTGAATTCTTCTGTAGAAGTCATGCCTGAACACCTGAGTTCTGTCCCTTCATATTGGTACCGTTATCATACCCTTGTCCACGGATATTTTCAACATCTAGCCTTAATGTTTCAAGTTCATGTAGCAAGGTGTTGTACAAATTTTCACCTGTGCTGCTTTCCACCACTAAAAACTTGATGAAATGTTCATATACTCCTGCTGGGGCATTTGATTGTACACCATCAGCTACATATCTAATTACCATCGACATTTGCTCCTGATGACTGATGTCAGGAGTACAATCAAGAATTATCGCAAAATACTTAGCAGCCTTGATTCGCAAAGTGATTTTCTGTAGAACAGCTTGACCTATTATATTAATAAGTTCATTCTGGATTCTTCTTCCTAAATAATGATCATGTATTTCCTTATTTTGGATTTTTTGCAGATGATCTTGCATTACTGGATCAAACTTTCCTAGCAACTCAACAACACCAAGAAAATTTCTATTATGGGCTGATCCTATGTGTTCCTCAGATCCCCAGAATGGTATTATTTCTCAACATGGCGCGCTGCTGTACCCCTTCTTCACCGTTAAGAAAATGACAGACGCCATCTTGCTTTTTGTGGTATACACAATATTGAATGTTTAATAAAATTTATATGAGTCCTACACTTTTGTTGGTTCAAAATAAGTTTGTGTCACTCACTTTTGATATCATATATTATGTTTAGAAATGTAGTCACACTAAATGTGTTCATTTTTTAGTTTATATTGAAGTGTTGTGTAAAACGTTAATACTTTGTCAATATGGTTATAAGCTTGGAAGGATCTCACTGAATTCAAGATGTATTACACCAGTTAGGATAGTAATTTCAATGTTTCTTCTCCAGGTGGGTTGAACAGAACTTGTACGATAGTTTACTGATAATTTCTATAACTTTACTTGGCTTTTTCACTACACTCTTCTTATTTAATCTTGATTGGATTGGCAACTATTTCAATTTGTTCCTTCTTCATGGGACGCCAACATTAGACAAAGCTTTCTTCCTTGTAACAATCAATTTTAGATTCATCTATAAGAGGCCTTGGTTTGTTGGTGTATTTTCCGGTCTCAGGACTGTTTTATCTGCCTCCAGTAAACATAAATTTTTAATATAACCTTACTTTTCCTGATTATTTTACATAATCTCATTTATGCTTTTATTTCACTTAATTTCATATTGTCACTTGCACTAATGAAGTTGATTTTATTGTTATTCGTTCACTTCATATAAAATACATGCCATTCTCACCTTATGGTTATACTTGGTTCACAACGCTTTATATTTTTATCATTGTTTACACTGTGTCATTTGCACTATTTCATTATCATTATATTATCTTGTCTTTACCATGATACTATCTATGAGCTAATTACAAATACAGTCTTATGTTTAAGACCTAGCTTGACTTTTAGGCTGGTTATACAAATGATTTTTCTTAACCCTAAATACATTTCTCACTTACATACTAAAACATTACTATTTACAATATTATAACAAGATATATAAAATCACTTCCCTAATCTGTTGGGTAATTATTGTGTCAATGACACCCTCCAGTCTATTTTTTAGTTTTTTTTTTTATGTCTGTCTTGTCAAGTTATTTATTATGTTTGTTTGCAAGGCTTATTCCTGTTTTTAATTTATTCATGCATCTGCAACAGGTATTCTTTATTTATATTCATGGTTTATTTGGTTGAGTTATTATAATTCTTCCTTTATATAATTACTAGCAAAATACCCTTGCTTCGCGCTACGGAGTTTCACATTGTACGTAATTGTACAATTATTGCTCGCTTAATAGTATAGGATTAGATAGATTGTACAAATTCTCAACTCTTAGTTTGTTTATTTACATTCATAGCAACAGCTATTTATTATTTATTTCGAGAAAATCGTTAGAGCCGTTTCCGAGAAAAAAGGACATACATTTATTAATTAATTGAACTTCGAAATTTTCTCGACTATAAGAACCTGCAAACAACGAAGTTTTTCAATTTAAAACAATGATTAAAAACTCAGAACTAATTGTATTCAGGGTTTCCAATAAACTGAGATGTCAACCATTTCATTTACAAAGTATGCAATTCCCGCGATAAATTTCATTATTTGGTTTTTTGCCCCTTAGGAGTGAAAGTTTTTAAAACCCTTTCTTAGTGAGCACCTAAGACCTATGATGAAGCTACGTTCAAAGTTTCATTGATATCCATTCAGTGGTTTCAGAGATATCGTGATCAGTGTGTCAGTCAGTGGTATTTGGCTTATATAGATATCTATATCTAGCCGATTTACCCAGCGTTGCTCGGGTTCATAATTTATTCATAGGCTCATAGGTACCTATTCTTGTTCTAACGTTATATTACTTGTATATTGTATAATCTTCCTTATATTGTTACGTTCGCATTCTCACTGGAGGAATACTCTGTAGCGCACCTGTTTAAGAACATGTCATAAACTGTATTCTTATATCTGGAGAAGAATTCTGTTGCGCGAGATGCTCCTGCTCGATTTCTAACTCTGGGAGAGGGCGAACAGCTAAATTAGTTTTCAATAAAATGTCTACAGTACTTGCACGCGCTGCGTATTTACTGTCTTTTATAATTCATTGTGTTAATGTTGAAATAAGGCATTTGTTAAATTAGTGTCTCCTAAACTTATTCTAACAATACAATACCTCTATAGATTTCAGCTTATCAATTTTTAAATTCAAACTGAAGCAAGTGCATTTATATTGTCTGAACACTATGATCTGAATACATTTGCTATCAAAACTTTGTTTTTTATACTCGCTTATAACTTACTTCCATCTTAACTTATCCACTTTTAAATTCAAACTGAAACAACTCTGAATTCACACACTGTTAAGAAGTTTCTTAAGATGCATACACCACCTTTGATATCATAACATATATCTTTATTTATAAGAACCGTGGACTCTGGCCCCGCCGTCTTTCGCGGGATCTGACCTAAGACTCCCCGGGTTCCGTGGATGAACTCCGGGGAAGGCCCGTCGGACGACTCCCGCGCTATTTCCTACGCGGGAGACTTCCACCGATGCTATGGTAACCAGAATCTATTCTATTGGGTTGCCATAGTAACCAGATCTAATAGTTTTTAAGACCCAAAGGACCCCCCAAAGGATCGTATCGAAAAAACACTTGTTCTATGTTGGTTCTCCCGTTGCGTAAAATATTTGTGCCAAGTTTAGTTGAAATCGGTCCAGTGGTTTAGGAGGAGATGTGGAAGACCCCAAAGGACCCCATCGAAAAAAAACACCTATCCTATGTTGTTTCTCCCGTCGCGTAAAATATTTGTGCCAAGTTTGGTTGAAATCGGTCCAGTGGTTTAGGAGGAGATGTGGAAGACCCCAAAGAACCCCCAAAGGACCCCATCGAAAAAACACCTATCCTATGTTGGTTCTCCCATTGCGTAAAATATTTGTGCCAAGTTTGGTTGAAATCGGTCCAGTGGTTTAGGAGGAGATGTGGAAGACCCCAAAGAACCCCCCAAAGGACCCCATCGAAAAAAGCACCTCACCTATGTTGGTTCTCCCGTCGCGTAAAATATTTGTGCCAAGTTTGGTTGAAATCGGTCCAGTGGTTTAGGAGGAGATGTGGAACATACATACATACAAGTGGGGGGGGGGGGTTGCCCGTTAGGAGTGAAAGTTTTTAAAACCGTTTCTTAGTGAGCACCTAAGACCTATGATGAAGCTATGTTCAAAGTTTCATTGATATCCATTCAGTAGTTTTTGCTCTACGTTGATTCTATGTCAGTTAGTCAGGCAAACTCCCCCCCTTTTCCCCCTTTAAAGGTCGAATTTCCAAAAATCCCTTCTTAGCGGATACCTACATCACATAAGGAACCTACATGCCAAATTTCAAGTTTCTAGGTGTTATAGTTTCGGAGATTTCGTGATGAATCAGTGAGTCAGTGAGTCAGTGGTATTTCTCTTTTATATGTATAGATTTTTGGTTGTTCTCATTTGACCACTCATTCTCTATTGCACTCCTCATTCAGTTACATAGTATTTATCTATTTGAGTAGTTTCCCTATATTTTTGATAATTAAATTGAGTTTCTTGGTTTGTACCATCTCGTGATGCTACAATATATAATAATACATTATATACATATATACATATATATTATTAATACATTTATATTATATATATAACAAAATAATATAATAATATCTTGGTTGCCTCACGGACAACTCTGGTCCGCGAAAACCACTGCTAGGCGCAATGTCAGTGTTACGTAACACACCTGTATTTTTGAGGCCAACAATAAAGTTTCACTTTATTAACGTTAAACATTTTTATGACTGAATCGTACAATTACTGAAACAACTTCCTTTATTGTCTTAACTAATCTGTGTCCATGGGATTTGTATTCTTTACATAACGTAATGCATTAAGATGAAAGTTTATGATAAATGAAGCATCCGTAGGCCTAAATCAAAAGCAACATATAAAATTAACGTTTAAATAATTGTAAGACACTTTGTCAAGTTTTCACCTTTGTGTTACACAAATAAGTTCAAAACGTAACTCACAGGTCTATGTACGTAGTCTATATATTTCTAACACGAGGAAAGAATAGCCTATAGTTTACCAGTTAAACAACATCAACGATAGGGGTTCTGTACAAATATTACGAACCTTGTATGAAGGAAGACAGTAATTAGTGGTTTACGTATGCAAATTACACTTTTATCCGTCTTATTTTTGACTACGTTGCATAATGTAGGCCTATATAGTACAGAAATATGTGTGTACATATTTTATATACAGACATGAGTCTCAAAAGGGATTTTATATTATAAATACATCAGTATAACCAGAAGGGAATAGGTAGGTACAGCACTGCACTGCTGTTCTCTCTGTGTGTCCGCGTATTAATCAATAGTTTACCTAATGTATCATCCGTCATAATGTTAGGTTGTAGGACGATAATGAAAGGGGGAAACGTCGAAACGGGCAGTAGGTAAGTCCATATCGATTTATTAAACTATATGAATATGTCACGACATTAAGAAGGAGCCTAACAAAACTGTAGGAGCTAGAGAAACTCAAACAATTACAGGTGGTGTTAAAAGTCGTAAAATTACTTCTTGCTGGGATATCAAACACGAATGTTTCAAATTAATTTCAGTCTTACCACCGCCAATACAATACGTCAGTTGTTAAAACATGCTAGACGTTCGGCTGTGCACGCCGTTATTAACAAAGAAAGTTGTTTAACCTTGTTAGCTTCATGGTTCGTATATTTTCCATGAACGTACGAATGTTTTCAATAAAACTAAGCTCTACTGTGAGAGTTTCAGGGAAGTGGCCACGATGAAATTAATAGTATACTTGCTCATTACCACCACAGGCTATGGTTCGAATCCATCTGGTTTTACCTGGCTTCTATGTCAGACTTAAGGTAATGACAAAGCAACAAGTGTAGGATCCCCACGCCGGCGCCACCTCGGCGAATCTCTCACGGAGAAATCCTTCACCTGGAACGACCCACAACGAAGAGTGCGCGGTGGCTCTTGACGTCTACAGCACGGTCTGCGTCTTGTCTCGCCGGCCATCGTACCACGCCGCGAGAGGAATGTAGTGCACTCCTCGACAGTACTCTCCATAGCAGCAAGAAACTTCAACTCCAAGCATCCGTCGAAACCTTACGGCAATTCTCTCCGTAGGGCTGTCAATGACGACGCCAGTGTCCTCATTATCGACCCGATCGAACCAAGCCACTTCCACCAAGTGGGGTATCGCCTAGACAACGTAATTGCCAAGGCCGTTCAACTACAGGGTCCGGCAGAGAAACCTGACGGTTTTCTAAGTGAAATTATGACCAGAATAAATAGTTTATAAACAAAATTTTATTTTAGAATTAAAGTACATCTCAAAGCATTTTACTTACATTAATTACTTTTTGAAAATCACATTCTTTAGATGGTGTCCCTCATTTTCAACACATTCTTCGAGCCGTAACGGTAAACCGTGCGTTACGCGCCGCAGAACTTCCGGAGAGATTGCCGCCACTTCTGTCCGAATATTCCGCTTCAAATCCACGATTGTCCTTGGTCGGTTCTGGTACACCCTATTCTTGAGATACCCCCACAGAAAGTAATCGCAAGCGTTGAGGTCGGGCGATCTTGGAGGCTTCTGAACATCCCCTCGGTGTGAGATCACTCGGGCTCCAAACATCTCTCTCAATTTATTCAGGGAAGCCCTTGCAGTGTGAGCAGTTG